>JAWHQI010000324.1:2480000-2938159 GCA_033032865.1 Dactylorhiza incarnata | reverse complement strand
AAATTTTATGTTACACGCCCTTGGTCACGTCCGTGACCAAGGGGCGTGTAGGGAGCGTGATCGGTGTTGGCAGAGAGGGCGCGTTCTGGCTTCAATGCAGGCGTTTCGGGCGCATCACGCCCTAGGTCACGCCCGTGACCTGGGGCGTGTAATCATTAAATGTGCTGCTGGCGGGAAATCTTTGGAGGGAAGGAACGCGGGATGAGTCACGCCCGTGACTTGATGTCACGCCCCATGGTCACGCCCGTGACCTGGGCGTGTAACTTTAATTGACGTGGCAGGCATGCTGGCAACTGGTGGTGGGGTCCCGGCCGTGACTTGGATGTCACGCCCCCTGGTCACGCCTGTGACCTGGGGCGTGTAAGGCTTGATCTCAGTGGTCTCAGCAGTTCTGCTTCGTCTCAGCGATTATACTTTGTCTCAGTAGGTCGCGGCCGTGACATTGGGTCATGCCCTTGGTCACGCCCGTGACCTGGGGCGTGTACTTGGCGAAACATCACGGAATGCTCCCGGGATGGCGTAATCGGGTTGGAACACGTCTCTAGACTGTCACGCCCGTGGGTCACGCCCGTGGGTCACGCCCGTGGGTCACGTCACGTGGGTCACGCCCGTGGGTCACGCCCGTGACCTTGGGCGTGTGCTTGACAATTTTGCTTAAAGTTTCCAGAAAACCTGAAAAACATAAACTAAGCTTAAATTAGTGGCAAAAATAAATAAGGAATGAATTAGATAAGATAATACATATAATTTATATAAATTCATATTAAAACTATATTAAAATTATACTAGAAGATGAGTACAAAAAGTACTCATCAGTGAGACTGCTTGAATTTTTTCCCTTACCTTCTCCTCGACCTAGGTCTCCAAGTGAGTGGCGTGAGATCGTCATTATTGAAACAGATGACAACCTTGTCAGTAACGCGTAATTAAAAAGGAGAAGAAAAGAGGGAGAGTTATCACAAAAAGGGGAGTTGGAAAGAATGAACTTAGAACGCTTAAGAGGTTCAGACCGCCTTTTGTTGACCGCTGACGATGCGGTCTCAAAAGATGTTGAGAATGATTTGCACAATAGCGGTCTTGATTTCTTTCCAAGTATACTCTTTGTGCGAGCTCTTTCACTTTTGTTTATTTGTGGCTGAGCTGACTGTTCTTTACTTCCTATCGCAAATGTTGATGGGGTTGATGTAACTCCTGAGGAGGGGGAAATACAGTAGCAAAGATTAGGATTCTTCCCTAACTCATTGTTTTCCTCAAACCCATATTTGAGGATGTCAAGACGAGGCAAGATCGGGAGCGGGCACACGACGGCCAACTTCGGGTTTGACTGCTAGTTTTGAGGAGAGGTTGTGAGCCAAGCAGAAGCAAGTCCGCAAATAGGGTGATCTGAAGATTGCCGATCTCACTAGGGCGCTTTGGAGGGCGGAGAAGGGCACTGAGTATTACAAAGGAAAGTCTGATGCACTGGCCGCTGAGGTCGCTACACTCTGAGCTGGCTCTGCTCCAATGATGATGAAGCCGGGAACATCTGGCGGTCTTCCAGAATAGTGTCCGACTTCAGAGATCATGGTCATTCCCATGGAGCACATAGATAAAGAGGTCGCGAAGATCCACCGAGTTGCAATGTCAGCGAACCAGAGCTTGGCGACCGCTTTATCTTCGGTCAATGAAATGCAGGATGTTGCGCCCTTCATCGGAAGAAAATGTCAACCTTGGCGATAAATTTTAATTTATCAATTTCATGCGATCTGGAGATATTAACTCTGAACAATTCGTACTTGTAATATATTGTGATAATTTAATTTCCATTCTATGAAATCTCTATGAATGTTGTGATGTCGATCTCTATCCTTTTTGCATTTTTCGTGTTTCTGCCTGGATAGATGTTGTGATCGCTCTTTATTGGGACCGACCATATTGCTTGCTATTTCTCTTCTTATGCAGGATCAACGATCTTCATGGATTACTGGGTGGTCTCCCCGGAAAAGTAATCATTGTGAAATCATTCCCAGACTTCCATAAACAGCAAACCTTAAAGTCTTCATTCTATACTTTCTTGAATGCGACCAAAACACCGATCTCAGCGATCTCATAAAATGGTGACCGCTCGTGCTCTAGCTGCTGTGATCTTCCTTGATGCCGATCACAAGCCCAACCATCTTTCAAAAGATGAATACTTATCTTTTGGGGGAAGCACATGGTTCAAAATCATATCATCATGAGACTGCCGATAAAAGAGGAGAATTTGAATTTTGGAGAGGATAACAAGTTTATTATCCCAATTGATCACTTCGATTGGGGCCAGATGCTACCTCCCCCTGAACGCTCTTGTAAGTAATAAAGTACTATGGCTTGGTGCTCGCCCAGCTGCCGCCGAACTCCATCAGTCTCATGACCATATTTATAAATTATCTGAGATCGGTGGGGGTTATATTTATCATCGATCTGTTCTGCGCGACTTTCTCCATGAAGTCGCTGAAGGAGGGGAAGAAGAAGGAGGAATTCAAAGGCCTTCTTTATTTTTCTTGCAACAGGATAAAGGTCCTCAATTTGTCGAACAAGATTCCTTTCTGGACGGAAAGGTTCTTGGTGTTCGAGGGAGATCTTGGCAGTCTCGATCCTACGCCATCCTACCAATCTGAAGGGGTCTTCTGCAACCCAAAAAAACCATCTAGAGGAGGAGGTTAAAATTTTGGCTTTCTTGGCGGACAAATGGTTTGACCTTATCCACTACTTGGAGATCTGGCAAGAGGTCGAGGAGGTTACTTCTGGAGATAGTAAGTTATTTCTGTCGGTTTCGCGGAGTCTCTTCACTTATCTTGTTGTTCTAATACTTTCCTTTTTCAGCAACCTTTGCAGTCCCAGAGATCGATCAAGTGGCACCAGCTGAGGAGGTGCATACTCAAAGAGAAAAGAGCCCGCAAGATGGAGACTGTAGAACCCGGGTCAGAGGCCGCCAATTTTCCTATTCCTTTGTCTGGTTTTGGTAAGAAGCTGACGGACACGAAAGGAAAGCCCCTCCTCAAGTGGAGTGCAAAAGGAAAGAATGTGAAGGTGTCTACGGACCTCCCTTAGTGGGGTGGAAAGCTGACACGTCACGCCTTTGCGGTCACCTCCGCTCTTTATGCAAAGTCACTGCCTGGGAGGCTTATGATTTGGAGACCGACATGCTCCCTTACATTTGCGTGCAGGTGACCGCCAGGAGCACGGTCTTGAATCATCACATGGGGCGATCTCTTCGAAGAACCCTGAAAGAAAATGAACTACTACAAGAGAAATTGCATGTAAGTTCTCCTTACATGCGGTCTTCCTTCTCTTTTGACCGCGCAACCTAATTTTCTTTCTTCTCTGCAGCGTTTAAAGAAAGAAGCTTATCATGCGGACAACATAGATTTTCAAAATGCCATGATGTAGTATGTAAAAGAAACATCTGAAATGACGATCACGAAATTCGTGTCGGAACTGTCTTACTGAAGAATCAAAGGAAATAACATTCGACAATCTCTTCCCGATGCGGCCATGTACATAGATGAATAGTCGATCACAGAAAATGAGATCCGGGGCAAAGAAGATGTTAAGATTGATGGGGACACAGATGAACAAAGTGGGAGCCATTATGTTGAAGGTGATGATCTCAGCTCTGTCGTGGCCTCAAGTTTAGGATTGAGAATTCCTCAAAGTTCAGAGGAATCTTTCGAAGGGACCAGATCGTCATCATCTGAGGAGCGATCTCCGAAGAAGCCCATGAATGATTGAAAAATCGATCTATATTGTAATTTTTTGTATTTGTATTGAGACCGCCGGCTGTGAGGCCGTGCAAGCTGAGGTAATTTGACAATTGAATATATAAACATTTTTCATACATTGGTCTTTTTTGTGGATGAATACTTTACTTATTCTTTTATGTTTATGTTGATCTTAATTTTGCGAGATAGGAGCGGCATTTGATCTCAATGCCTTAGGTATTACTGAGCTCGAATAGGCAGCTATATAAGAGAAAATATTGTACAACAGTTAGAGGACATGATAACCAATAATGGTTGTCTCTTACTTTCCAAACCTCCTATAATATTATATCGAGATCCCCACTTTTGTGATATGCATAGATAAAAAACCATAATTCTTTAAATGATGATTCGCGAACAACTTTAAGTAAGAGTAAAGGGTGTGATCTTCCATAATTTAGACATCTCCTTCCTCAGAAGATAGATCGGAGAGAGACGACCCTTCCAAGCCAGATAACCAGTGATCTCATATTTTCCAGATCCCTATAGGAGAGTATTTGTAAGGTTATTCTAATGTCAATGATTCTAGAGTGAACGAGACTATGTTTAGCGGTCTCATGTTTTTCAGGAAGGAGATATATCAGATCTGCGGTCTTCATTTTCCAGACCGATCGTTGCGAGAATCGATATTAGAAAAGATGTAAATGATTTCATATTTTTCAATACAATCCTCAATTGTACATAGAGTAACCCAGGTGGCGGCCTTCAATCTTTCAGACCGTTCTTTGATAAAGTAATCATGGCCAACTAACTTAAATGTTGCAGACTGCCTTATTAGAAAGATCCAAAACTAGTGATATCCAATATTTAAGACTGCCAACTTTTTATGAAATAATATAACCTTGAAGAAATCATGAACTTAACTTGCGGTCAGCAATATTTCAGACGGCCAACTCTTGATGAAATAATATAACTGAAGAAATCATGAACCCAAAATTAGCTGTCAATATTTCAGACTGCCAATTCTTGATGAAATAATATGACTAAAGAAATCATGAACCCAAAATTGGCGGTCACCAATATTTCAGACTGCCAATTCTTGATGAAATAATATAACTGAAGAAATAATGAACCCAAAATTGGTGGTCACCAATATTTCATACTGCCAATTCTTGATGTAGTATAAATTTTCCTTTGAAATCCTCATCATAAGAACAACCTGCCCCACCGGCTATAAGAGCTCGATAGCAGAATCTCACGGGATAATTCAGCTACAGAAAACTTCCTTGAAAACCTCAATGTGAGATCAACCTGCCCTACCGGCCATGAGAGCCTGGTAGCGGAATCTCACGGGATAATTTAGCTACAGAAAACATCCTTGAAAACCTCACCGTGAGATTAACCTGCCCCACCGGCTATGAGAGCCCGATAGCGGAATTTCATGGGATAATTTAGCTACAGAAAACTTCCTTGAACAACTCACTGTGAGATCAACCTTCCCCACTGGCTATGAGAGCCCGGTAGCAGAATCTCACGGGATAATTCAGCTACAGAAAAGTTCCTTGAAAACCTCACCGTGAGATCAACCTGCTCCACCTGCTATGAGAGCCTGGTAGCGAAATCTCACTGGATAATTCAGCTACATAAAACATAGTAAGAGGGGAGGCGAATATGGGAGATCAGTGAACTTGTTTCACACTTATCACTTTGAGGCTCAAGCGATGGTCATAGATATTTCCAACCATCCCTTGGCTACCCAAGCATCAATGACCATTCAAGTGTTACAGAACAAGATGATCCATAGGGCAGGTGTGGACATGGCACATGGGCTATACCGACATTGTGTTCTCTGAAAGATCGTGAAGAATGTAACGATGTCCTCCTACAATGCATGACAGAGCTAAACTTTTACCTAGATTTCCCTTGATGCAGAGGTGTGTTAGATGTCAGCAAAGACCCGACATCCTAAAGTTCCTCCGCACGAGCTTGGAGAGCTACTACTACACAGATTTGAAAATCTCCCCGCTACTTGTGGTCCTGGCAGTTTACATCTCATGCTTCAAGTCGAGGGGGCAGGAAGTAGGTTCCGTTGATATCTCTCTTGGCAGGGCCTTAGCCTTTGGAAAGAATTCATTTGCGATGCTTCCTTTTCAATGAAACAGATTATAAGAGATTCTATCCATATCGTTATAACGCTTGAAAGAAGAAAACTAAAGAAGGAAAATGTAAGATACAATTTCTCAAGAAAAGAAATGCTTGAGATCATCTTCACTACAAGTATGAGACATTTCTTCTCTTTCATAAGTTTGGAGTTGATATGCACCATTCTTGAGTACTTCTTTGATTATGAATGGCCCTACCCAGTTTGGGTTGAGTTTTCCAATAGAACTAGATCTTGATGCTGCATCTACCTTTTTATGGACAAGATCACCATTAACGTATTCTTTAACTCTGACATTTTTATCAAAGTATTTGGTCATTCTTATTTTCACCTCTTCTTGCATGATTGATGGTGCATCTCTTAATTCATCATTGACATCGAGACCACATTTCAGTTCTTCATCATTTCCTTCCATCCATTCATCTTGATTCTATTGAGATAGCAATACTCTTGGACTCCTTACTTAAAATTCAACTGGAATAAGAACTTCTGAACCATGACATAATTTGAAAGGGTCTCTCCGGTAGCTAAGGTCGGAGTTGTCCTCAGAGCCCATAACACTGAAGGTAACTATTTTGCCCAATTACCTCTGAGATTTTCCACTTTCTTCTTCAAAATGTTGATTATTAATTATATATCAAATATATGAATATTTCGTTACAAATTTGATTTCGTTACAATTGTTATAACATAACAATAATTATTTCGTTACAATTGTTATATACCTTCCTTACCCAAAAAATTCATTTATATTTTTATATTTTCAATTCCTAATTTAGATGGATACGCATGATTTATATTGTAAATATGAAATATTATTTAAAGTATAATATATTTTTATATTATGTAATAATATTTTATATTCATTGATAATTTGTAATTAAAATATTTAAAAATAAAAATCATTATAAGATTAAAGAACTAATATACTTTTCATATATAAAATTGGAATAAAGTATGGGAAGGAAAAATATGCCAAATTAATAAAAAAGAACACATTACAAATATTAAATTTGAAATACTTGCAGTAGCTAGATAGAGTACAAGTGTCATCTCATCTATAACAAAACAATATTACATAACAATAATAAGATCAAGATGTTTTACAAAACACATCAACTTCTACACTTTCTGACTAATGCATCTTCTTCTGTCACTTTTCGCACCAAGCTCCAACTCCCTAGAAATAAAAGAGAGCAATTATTAAAGGGGGCAACAACACTTTAAAGGGGGCAAAAGGGTAATATAAAGTGGATTCATGGGTGTGATGTGAAAATGCTCAAGCATTACAAGACATAAAGGTCTAAGACTTAGATAAATTTAATACATAAATAGTTCATTTGATCATTACAATACATAAGCATTGAATAAGATATAGCTGAATAAGCATTTGAAGAACCCTAAACATGCAAGTTCATTTGTGTAATACAATGATAGCAGAAGTTGCAGCAAACTACATGAAGCAAATCAAGTGATTAATTACTATACTACATGAAGCAAAACATAAGAAAGAAATAATACTGAATACAACACAAAACCAGAGTAATTAACCTACAAAAGTACAAAAGTGAACGCTAGTAATTATCATTGTTCTCTCCTGAGCAATATTACCCCATGAAGGTCTGATGAAATAGTAGTTACTCCTTTTATGTTACTCACTCAATCTTCTGCTAGTTCACAACACAACACACTCACTGCACAAAAAATAGCACGCACTTCACAACACAGCACTCAATGCAGCTGCACACACATCACTCACAGTTGCACACACAACACAAATGCACACACAACACTCAGCACAACTGCACACACAACACTCACACCAAAGAGTTTGTTACAGCTGCAGCAAACTACAGCTGTAGTTTGTTGCAGCTGCAGCTAACCGCTGCTGCGGTTTGCTGCAGCTGTAGCAAACCCGCTGCTGCAGTTTTCTGTAGCTACAGTAAACCCGCTGCTGTAGTTTGCTAAAACCGGAGCAAACTCGTTGCAAATGTTTTTTCTAAAAAAGACTTGGATAGAAACTATAAGGAAAGATATGATGTACAGGCAATGGTGAGACTATAAGAAACCATCAAACATAGCTGAGTTGCAATGAATACATGATGACCATAAGAAACCATGAAATATATTAATATCAAAATTGATAATTGTTGTAAAGAGTTATTTCTATAAACCCATACAATCACTCAAAAAATTGAATGGAGAGCGGGGGGATCATAACTGATCCTATTAGCCTGCTACAAGGATAGGTTAGAGGAACTCAAGATCCTCTATATGCTATTTTGCTAAATCACCAACAGAATATGACAGGACAAGCCTTATGCAAACATGCAACAAAGTGTAGATGGGAAAAATACACTGTTTAAATAGATACTATTTTAGTTTAGAAAAAAATTAATAGGTAACAAACAAGATATTAGGATTTAAGTAGCACCAAGTAGAATACCTTGTGCATTTTATGATCTAGCACAACACACTCACTGCATTACAACACACTCACTGCACAACATAACTCACTACACAACAATACTCTCTGCACAACATAGCTCAACACTCGTTGCACAACACTACTCACTACACAACACACTCATTGCACAACACAACCCACCACTCAGTCACTGCACAACACACTCTCTGCCCAACACACTCACTGCACAACATAACACTCATTGCACTATGAAACACTACACACTCACTGCATAATTACTACTCATTGCACAACACAACTCACTGCACAACACAGCGTACTACTCACTACACAACACACTACTACTCACATCACAACACACTCACTGCAAAACACTACACACGGGCAGCTGCAGCAATGCAGCAAACTGGAAGCTGCAGCAATGCAGCAAACTGGCAGCTGCAGCAATGGAGCAAGCTGGCAGCTACAGTTTGTTGCAGCTGTTGTAGCAAAATGCCTACTGCAAGTTTGCTGTAGTTGCAGCAAACTACAACTACAAGGGAATAGCCATGCTCATTCAAAATCAATTTGCATAGTATTCAGTTAACAAAATTAAAATGAATATTGACAACCAGCATATGCAGGAAGTATTGCAGCAAATGAGGTGGCTGAAACTGCAGCAAATGATCCCCTGATTGGGAGAAAAAGTAACGACTAGGTGGCCTTAATATAATCATTTATATGAGGCTGTTATAACTAACTATGATCCAAAAAAGTGTGTGTTGTGTTTTTAACTAGTGTTATGTGTGCCTTTGAAAACTAACAAAAAGATTTTGACAACCTCTTAAAACTTACACAGCCAAATTAATGTAACTAATGATCCATAATTCTAAATTGGGATTGGTACTGTGAAAATAAATATGTGAAAATAATAATAGAAGAAGAGATGCAGAGGGAAAGGAATAAAGAGCTCACATAGGAGGGTTTTCAACCAAATAACACCCAAAAGTCATCAAAATTGGCCATATTTTTCCAAAACAGCAGTCAACATCTCCTTCAACTCATTTTGTCCTTCTTTTCAACCTGCAATTTCTTCATTGTGAGTTTGTTGAATCAACTCTTTATGCCTTTCAATAAGCTTTGTTTGGGATGCAATATGAGAGCTGGCATTGCGCAAATCTTCTTCTGTCGAATTTAACTTCTCTTTCAATTGAGTGGCCTCGTTAATTATTTTCTTCCTTTGTCTGGAAGGAATGACACCATAGCCTAATCCTTTGTCATAACCAGACTTATTTCCAAGTGCTTTTTTTTTATAATTTCTCTCTCGGACATTAAGCTTTCACCGTCAGATTCAACTGTTGATGCTCTCAGCCTTTCCATTTCAAGTTGTAAAATAATGTTACAATAGAAACATAAGTTATCACTGACAAACAACAATTCTCTCTACTAGTTTAAATTCTGACTTACATATGCTGCTTTAGCTTTCTCACTAACAACCACACCATTCTTCTTATGAGTGTTAGCAAAGTTCTCAACAGGACTTTGATTAACCTACATATGAACATAATATTAGAGAATATGAGTGATGAGTCCAGTTTATATAGGGTTTTCGGACTCATCTGGGCTTGTTTTCACGCACATGCACTTCACTTTCTGCACATTATTGCTTATATTTCACTTGAACACATTTCTTCACGAAGTGCTCATTTTGTCCCATTGTGGTGTGCAATTGCGCACTATTCTGTTGGGGTAAGCACATGATTCTCCCATGTCTTTATTTTGTTGTTATTATATATTTCTGTGTGCTGGTGGTATGTTCCCCATCTTATTGGTTTATATTACAGGTGGGCAGATCTTCATTCTATGGGAATTGTAACCTGGAGAAATCGCACGGTCGTGTGATTCCATGACGCACGATTTCAGCGACCGTGCGATTCCTACAGTACTTATAAATGGTGATCTGCCCCGGCTCGTGCGTTTTGTTCGCGCACAAACAGTTTTGATCGTGTGTGAGCAAAATCGCACGAGTTTCCCTCTTTTATCTAAGAATTTATGTCATTTTGCAATTTTCCAGATCGCACAATCGCGCGTTTATCCTTCACGCACGATCTGGTCTATCGTGCGCGTTCATTTGCGGCCCAAAATAGCATTCTGAATTTGATCGTGCGTTTTTACGCACGGTCATGCGTTTGGTCGTGCATGAACAAAATTCTGCAACTTCTCTATTTAAACTGCGATTTTTAGGTTTTCAGAAACCCAATTTTGTTCCGCGATTTCTTCCGCCGGAAGGGGCGATTGCTCCATTTTCTTCCACTATTCCTCCCTCTTTTGCCCGAGGCCACCTCGCATCATCCAAGTGCTTCAAGGACAGGATTTTACACTCATCTTCATCGCCAAGCTAGGAGTTCTTCGCATCAGACGTGGCCGGATTGTAGTTTACCGGAGAAGACGGGTCCATTGGGAGGAAGTGACAGCCCTCCTCTAGCCCGGACGATAACGGACCGAGCTAGGATGCGGATTGACAACCCGACGATTCCTACCGTGAATCTACAGCAAGCCTCCGGATTCGGTTGTATCTCTTGCATTTTTCTCCTCTTGGACTATTGTTGTTAGTGTAATCTTCTTTATGTTGATGATGTTGCACTCTATATTTGTTGAACTTCTTGTTATATATTATGAAATATGTTCATGCTTTATGAGTGCTTGAGGTGTGCTTTCGTGGTTATTATGGTGTGTGTGTTTGGTGTTGCCGCACTAGCAATTGCTAGTGGCGTTCTTGTTGACGAGCTGCTTGCGACCCTCATTCGGCCGGTGCGACCCCTTCCATTCCACTTGCCTACTCGTTCATCCGCCTAGTGAAGCGTGGCACAGCGGCCCGTGTAATCCCTTCGCCTAACGAAGCAGCGCGCTCAAGGCCTGCACAGTTCGATTCCGCTTGCCTACTCGTCCATCCGCCCTTGCGAAGCAGCGTGCTCATGTCCTGCATAGTCTCCATCCCGCCAAGCGAAGCATTGCATAGGAGTAGTTGTAGTATTTTATTTTATTTTCCAAAAGCCAAATCAACTCTCCCGCAATCCATCTGACTTAAGGACTTAAATCTCAAGTCCGTCATCAATAGTTAACTCCACCTTACTGTGTTCCTTCGAGATCGATACTTTGGGATTCACTCCCACATTTTATATTACTTGAATGATCGGTACACTGCCGTTTCATGCCGCAGTCTTGCTACCGCCAATAGCGGTGTGCTAAGATTTGCGCATCAAGTTTTTGGCGCCGTTGCTAGGGAACACAGTCGTATGAGTTTTCTGGAGAGGGAGAATCTGAGAGAGAAGCTCTTCCATTTGTAAATTGCATCCTTTATTTTATTTCAGTTCTTTTTATTCCATTTTCTTGTTTTACTTAGGTTGCTTAGTAAATTATTGTTGGGTGTAGCATTTTGCACAATAGTGTTTTTTCTTTTGAATCTTGTTATCTTCACACAATTTGGGCTTCATTTAATATTTGTTGTCATTTGTATGGAGATATCTCTCATGCTAGTGCTAGATGTCGAAAGGGAGATAATAGCCCTAGCACTCAAGGCCCAGTATATGGAGCACCGACTTCGTCTGGTACTCCATATGGTGTGCGTAAGTCCTATGGCTATTCTGCTGAGCCTTTACCGTCACACTTCTTTTCGGCTTCAGCTCCTGCTGTGCCAAAGAAGCCCGCAAGGCAGTGCTTGTTTTGTCAGAGCACGGGTCATGCTTTGAAGGATTGTGCTGCTTATCTTCGCCAATTGGACGAGGATGACGAGCCGGATATCCGGATCGTCCCGACTCCTAACTCTGGCGGCACACCTTCAACATCTGGTAATGTGTCTGTGTCACCTTCACGTTTTGAAGGGTATGGCGTGGACACAGTCACCAGATGTGTGGTTGATCTAGGCTCTGACAAGGATGAGCCAATCTCCCATGTGCATATATCACCGTGTATAGATTCGATTCTTTGTGAGGAATCGATGCTTGACTTTTATCCAAGCACTATTCCTCCCCCTGCTGTGCATACTACAATACTCATCTCTGACGATATTGTTGATGATGTGTCGCAAGATGAGGCTGGAGATCAATGTGTTATGCCTACTCCTATGGAGGAGGACAACCTTCTAGGTGAAGAGGAGCTATCTTCAGCACCGGTGGAGGAAGTCCAAATCTTGGGCATGGCCAATGTTGATCCCGCCGACCCTTGCAGCATTGATGACAATACTGACATTATTTTACTTCCCAACCTAATGGGAGTGAGACCGGGACCACTCCCCCGATTTCTATTTATTTATGTCATTCTTCTCCTTTATTTCCCGACCCCCCTTCTTTTTCATCTAAGCCTATGCAGGTTGAATCTTCACAGGTACTTCAGGAGGACTTGGAGCATTTTGCTCAAGTCAATGATGAGTGTATCCTCTCATGTGAGGAGGTTGATCCCTCCTCCATAGAGGAAGCATCATTCATTGCCTTCTCTTCCTGCCGCCTCCCTGAAGATGACAACTTGCTGGGAAAGATGTTTTTGGTGAGAATGGTGAGGAGGACTCCTCCTCCACTTCTTACTTTCTGCTTCCTCTACCTGTGATGAGCAGGTATTATTATTTAGGTAGAGGAGTAACTGTTTTATCACTGTATCGGTACCCGCTACCGACACGCATATTTGAACAGTTACCTATGCACTTTTCTTTTCATAGACCCGTTATCTAGAACTCTTAAAGTTCTGAATAAGTCGTGCTGGGAAGACAATAACCCCAGTAGTTATCTTAACTTTTTGCAATGTTAGTTTATCTAGTTTGTTTAGTTAGTTTTACTTTATTTTAGTTTGGATATTTTCTTTTGTTTTTGCGGAGCTCACCCATGCAGGTTCTTTTTCTGGTTGGGGGTGTTGCAGCTTTGTCTTGGATTTCAAGCGTCTTCTCGTATGCTCATTTGTTGAGCATTGGGTACTCTCTTCCCCTAGCTCTTTTCTGAATTTCATAGCTATATATTGTGTGTATTGTCTAGTTTAAGTCCGGGGGAGAGCAGTTTTGTGTGCCCACTTGTAATACCTCAATTTCCAGTGCACTGAAATCGGCAAGATGTGGTCTTAAAACTAACGCCAGCGTTAAGACTAACGCCCGGCGTTTGCCCAAGCCATTCGTCGAACGCAGCTAGCTGTTCGTCGAACGCAGCCAGTCGTTCGTCGAACGCAGGCTTTAGGTAGTTCGTCGAACACGGGCTGCAGAGTGTTCGTCGAACGCCATTCGACGAACTTCAGGTCATTCGTCGAACGCAGAATGCAGCGTGTTCGTCGAACGCCGCTCGACGAACTTCAGGCCGTTCATCGAACGCAGGCTGGAGAGTGTTCGTCGAATGCCGTTCGACGAACTTCAGGCCGTTCGTCGAACACAGGCTGCAGAGTGTTCGTCGAACGCCGTTCGACGAACTTCAGCCCGTTCGTCGAACGCCGATCGTTGAACGCCATCGGGCTTTAAGCGGCTGTGGATAAACTCAGCCACCGCCTTAAGGGCTAACGCTCGGCGTTATATGCTAACGTCGTCGTTAGCTAAGAAAGTATATAAGGCAGCCAAATTCAGTTTCCCTTCTCATTTTCTGATTCTAAGCCCATTTCAAATGCAGATACTTGGGATCCTGAAGGAAGGAGGTCGGTTTTAGCTAGCCGTGAGTTGTGTTGAGGGCAAATCCGTGAAGGAGCTTGCTTGAGTGTTTGTGCCATCGTTGGAGAAAGCTGTTTTTAAGAGAGTCCAGCCGAGAGTTCCTATCAAATCTATGGCACCGAAACGAGCGTCGAGGGTAACGATTCTCCTCCCTAGTCTTTGGACACGTTCATCCTTGATTTGCATAGTAGTAGGAAGATTTCCACTAGCAAGTGGATAGATTTCTGCTGACGAGTCGATGTTATCCCCGTAGAAATTACCTATAGAGCCCGGAATTGAAGTGCGGGCATAGGCATGCTGTGTGAAGCCCATCTGGACAGGTTGGTCTGGATTGGTGATGTTGCTATGCTATTGCACTCCGGAGAAGACTCTGTGATCTATGTTGTGTTTTTCGGGTGTTGTGTACTGTTTTGTACTGCAAAAGAGATCTGTAGGTGTTTCCCAGAAAATACTCGGAAAAGAGTAGCAGAACTGGGTTCTGTTACTAACGCCAGGCGTTAGTGTTAACGTCGGCGGTAGCTCCAGGTGAGCAGATTGTGTGACCCAATGTGGGTACAGTTAGACGGGCACAAGGGGAAGCCAAACCCGTGTTAGGCATAGTTGAATACTGACATTTATGAGCGCAGGCACAAGCTGAACCGAACTCGTTCCATAGTCGGTCAGTGATGAGGTCGCTCCTCCGGGTTCACTGAGGAATTGTGGACTAGAAACTGTAAGGTAGTGCTAGCCTTGACGGTCGCAGCTCATAGTGTACACCCAAGTTGAAAAAGTACATGTCGATGTCGTGCCGAGGGTGCACAAAGTGTGTAAGCCTAAATCCGAGTTGAAAAATACTTGTCGATTAATGCATCACTCTCAATGAAAATGAATGCTTCTATGCAGTGCTTAGACGCACCTGTGTTATATGTACTGCTATTGCTTGCCTGTAGGGAAGAAGCACCGGTGCCCCGAGCATGGGGTGGTGTCGTTATAAATCTAGGTTAGCTAAAGCTGACCGGTTACTTGTTTTCCTACCGCTTGGTTGATTTGTTTATACAGGTCCTGGCGAGACTAGCGGGAAATAAAGGGCTGAAGCCCCTGCTGCTGTGTTGTACTGTCCCTCGAAGGCCAAAGCTTCTGTTTACTGTTTTCATGTGTGGCGGCCTGCGCACCGATGTTGGAAGCCACCTTTATTATGTAAACAAACCTTGTAAAGAACTTGTAATGTATTTCATTCCTCGTAGTTATTGTGGACAGTATAAACTGGTTTTAAATGAAATTAAATGCTTCGTTGTACGACTCTGTGTGCTGAGATGGTTATGTTATTAACTATTTAATGCTAATTCAGTAACGCGCTCTTTTATTCGTTTAATATGGCGTGGGGTCCCGGCCGGACCTACTGCTATATTCTATGTAACAGGGAGGGTGTTACAAATTGCTATCAGCTACGGGACTCGATCCCTTTCCGTCTGAATTCGTGGCCGAATTCGTTTAAGGGTGGTGAGCACGTGTGTGCGTCGCCGTTAACTCATGTAAATAACCAGTAATTGTCCACTTTAGGAATGAATGGCATGTATGTGTGTAGCATTGGGATGGAACTTTTGTGTTCCTCTAGTGATATGTGTTATCTCTTAGTCGCTAATTGTGTTTTGTGCACATGTATATGTGACTGGGAGTGGAGCGGGGCCATCTCGACCCCCGCGTTCGGCTGCCAGCAGTACACCAGCTGAAGTACCTACTCCTCCTTCTACTGAGACAGTGAGGATGATAGCTGAAGCAGTGTTTTCTATGTTCACTGCACAAGCTGGAGGGCATGTCCCTGGACAACCTCCTACTCTTGGAGCGGCCCCCAGTGCCGGTTATGGCAGCTGAACCTGCGGTTGAAAGGCCAGTGCCGGTGAGGGCACGAAGAGCTTCGGACCAACAAAGTACATTCTGAGTTTCCATCCTCCTACGTTCACGGGGATAGGAACCCCTACGCAAGCAGAAGATTGGCTATCACGAGTGTGCAAGACCTTGAAAGCCACTAATATGGAGGAAGACCAGAAAGTTACTTTGGCAACCTTCCTACTTGATGGGGAGGCGCAGTTGTGGTGGGATGAGATAGAGCTGCATCACCTAGCAGGAAGGCAGCTGGCGGACATCTCGTTTGATGAGTTTTCGAGATTGTTCTTGGCGCGGTATCTCCCACCTGCTCAGCAAATCGAGATGGAGAACCAGTTCAACCATCTGACTCAGGGTGATTGTATGGTTGATGATTACCTGCACGAGTTTACTCGGTTGGGGAGATACGCAGGAGCGACCTTTGTCGATGAAGCCCGGAAGACCAATCGATTCTATGAAGGTCTGCGATAAGAGTTGCGTTTCTTCTGTCAGAGGCAATGACACAGGGGTTTATGACCCTTGTTAATACGGCTCGTTCCTTAGAAAAGGATATGAAGCGGTCCCAGAGCAAGAAGGAGTTGGCAGTGGTAAAGCCAGAGTTCAAAGCACCGATCTCTGCGAAGTCTGGGAGAGGCAAGTGGAGGAACAAAGCGCGACCTTCTAGGTCAGCTCAATCTGCGGCTTCGGGTATGACGACTGGGTGAGGCCCTCTCATATGTTATAACTGTGGTAAGCCGGGTCATATGGCCCGAGACTGTCGTGGAGGCAAGAAGGCGGCTGCGGCTTATGCGGCAGAAAAAGGGAAGGCGGCAGAGTCAACCACATCCCATGCTGCTCCAGCCCAGCCTAGGGTTTATAATCTTGGCCAGCAGGAGGCCATCAAACAAAGCGATGTGGTGACAGGTATGTGCTAGTATACAGCTTTTGTTACATGTTATACTTCATACCTTGTGCATAGCTGGTAACTTTGTGTGTATTATGATTTGTCCTAATATTTAACTGTCCGGCGAGAGCGTTGTTCGATACGGGAGCTTCGCATTCTTTTCTATCGGAGGCCTTCATAGGACAACTTAGAGTGCCTTCGTCATGTAGAAAGGAACGATTAGATATGATGCTGCCCAATGGCTGCTCGATAAGTGCGGATCGAGACTGTGTTGTAAAGGTACGAATAAGAAGTCAGGATTTTGATTTGGAAGCACTGCTACTGCCACTTTCAGAGTTCGATGTGATCTTTGGTATGGACTGGCTGTCGGCGCAGCAGGCCTATATTGATTGCACTTCTAAGGAGGTCATACTGGGGCAGAATACCGAACGTGCGACTATGTTTGTCGGTTTGCGTGGGTCGAGCAAGATGCTGATGTCTGCTGTCCAAGTAGTCAAGGCCGTTCGGCAAGGCGCAGAATTGTGTGTTGTGCTAGTGGAGGCTGCAAAGCCTCAACCTAGTCTGAGTGACATTCCTATTATTTTAGAGTATCCTGATGTGTTTCATAAAGACCTTCCTGGGGCTCCACCTCAGCGAGAGATAGACTTCACTATAGAGTTAGTGCCAGGTGCCAAACCTGTGTCACGCTCTCCTTACAGAATTGCGCCAAAGGAGATGGCAGAGTTAAAGGTTCAATTACAAGAGTTGCTAGAGCAAGGCTATATACGCCCAAGTATATCACCGTGGGTGCTCCGGTTCTTTTTGTGAAGAAGAAGGACGGAAGCCAGCGTCTATGCATCTACAACCGTGAATTGAACAAGCTGACCGAAGGAGAACAATTATCCGATTCCTCAAATCGATGACTTATTTGATCAGCTAGTGGCTTCGTCGGTCTATTCAAAGTTGGATCTCAAATCTGGCTACTACCAGTTGCGAATTCGGGATTGTGATATCCCCAAGACGGCATTTAGTACCCGCTACGAGCACTACGAGTGTACAGTGATGTCATTTGGATGATGAATGCGCCGTCAGTATTTATGGATCTGATGAATAGGACCTTTCGAGAGTACCTGGATCGATTTGTCATCGTCTTCATCGACGATATCTTGTTGCACTCTCAGTCTGAAGAAGAACACGCGATTCATTTGCGCATAGTTTTGGAGACCCTGCGGCGGAGTCAGTTGTATGCCAAGTTCTCCAAGTGCGAGTTTTGACTAGCTTCAGTAAGCATTCCTTGGTCATGTTGTTAGTGGCGAGGGTATCGCAGTGGATCTAGCAAAGATAGTCGCTATCCAGGAGTGACCCGTTTTTGACGACAGTAGCGAAAGTCAGGAGCTTCCTTGGACTTGTCGGCTACTATCGGCGCTTCGTGGAAAACTTTTCGCGGATTGCTCTACCTCCTCACAACCTTGACAAGGAAGGATCAGAAGTTCATTTGGTCACCAGCGTGTGCACGAGCTTTTGATGAATTAAAGAGTCGTCTGACCACGACACCAATCTTGTGTTTGCCATGTGGTACGGAAGGCTATGAAATTTACAGCGATGCGTCAGGGAGCGGCTTTGGTTGCGTACTTCTTCAGCATGGTCAAGTGATAGCTTATGGCTCTCGCTAGTTGAAGTGCATGAGCGGAATTACCCGGTCCACGACTTGGAGTTGGCAGCCGTGATATTTGCTCTGAAATTATGGCGACACTACTTGTATGGTGTGAATGTTGACATCTTTACAGACCATAAGAGCCTCAAGTAACTGCTAAATCAGAAGGAGCTCAACATGCGACAGCGAAGGTGGATGTAGTTCCTGGGGACTACACTTTCGAGATACACTATACTCCCGGGAAGGGAAATGTCGTCGCAGATGCTTTGAGCCGGAGGGCTTCTGCGCAGGCCAACTGGATTCAGATGTATGATCCACGTCTGATCAGTGACTTGGAAGCCTTGGAGATCTCCTGTGTGGAGAGGAGTTCTAGTGCAAGTAGGTGCTTTGAACTGGACGGAGGTGCAATACGACCTCGCGGAAAGAATACGATCAGCCCTGGAGCTTGATTTGAGCAAGTAGCGCTATTTGGCGGAGTCTGAAAGTTGGGACTGGCTGCAGAGTTTGTGTTAGACGACGGTCTGATGTGGGAAAAGACGGTCGGTTGTGTGTCCCAAAATGTGGGTAAGCTGCGGGAGAATTGATGTACGAAGCACACTTTACAAAGTACTCAATTCACCTAGGGAGCACAAAGATGTACCAAGACATGAAAAGCTATTTTGGTGCCAGGTCTGAAGAAAGACATCGCCTTGTATGTGGCAAAATGCAAAACTTGCGCACTTTGTTGATGAGTCCTGATCATATACACTTTTATGGACTCATTTGGGCCGTTTTTCTAGTCATTTCACCGCACTTTAGCCCTGTTATAGTTCATATTGATCAATCCATGCTAGGTGCACATCTAGGGCCCACTTTGGTGTGATTTTCGTGCTTATTATCATTAGTAGTATTCATGTGCTGTCAAGTGCCACTTTCAGTGGCTAGATTTGTGGTTGTGCCTGGAATAGGAGTCGTGCGAGTGTTCCCGGTGCAATTCTGCACAGGAACACTGCGCACGATCACCGGTTCTATTGCGCACGACCACTGGTCGTGCGCCACTGATCGTGTGCACTTGACCCTTTTTTATGAGTTCTGTTTGGTGCAGTGCGCACGACCATCAATGCCAGCGCGCACGACCACCGGTCGTGCGCCACTGCTCGTGCGCATTGACCATTAAATTTCTGAGTTCTGTTTCATCTATTGCGCACGACCACTGACGCTAGTGCGCACGACCACCGGTCGTGCGCCACTGGTCGTGCGAACATGTTATTTTATAATTTCTGTCTTTGCAGGTTCCGTCCAGGCAGAGCGCACGATCACAGGATTCTAGTGCGCACGACCACTGGTCGTGCGCCACTGACCGTGCGCACTGTTTAATTCCAGCGCCTATAAATTCCCTGCTCGCGATTTTAGGTCATCATCCCGATTTTCAGCGCCGTTTTCCGCCCGGTTCCGCCCGATTTCGCCCCTCCACCGTCGCCCACCATATGGAGGTGCTCCGGCTTGCTCTTCACGCCAATCTTGAGCCGGAGTTTCCTCTCGGCCTCCTCCTTCATCCAAGAGCTCCAAAGGAAGACCTAGCCGCCATTACCGTCAAGCAAGAGGAAGTTTGCAACCTCTACCCGGATCGTGACACGAAGAAGACGGGTCTATGGGAGAGTCGTGACAGCTCTCTCTACCCCGGACGTAGTTGTGGACCGAGCTTGGACGCGGATTGACAACCCGGCGATTCCAACCGTGAATCTTCAACGAGCCTTCGGATTCGGTCGATTCCTTGCCTTGTTCTCCTTTTATTGATTGTTGTAATAGTTAGATCTTTTGTATTTTGATGAAGAACACTATAAACCTTGCTATTTAAAGTTATTTCATGTCTATGTGAAATACCCTTTTTGTTTATTTGTGTGCTTGAGGTGTGCCCCATTCCATTTTCCATCCCACCACCGTGTCCGGTGCCGCACTAGCAATTGCTAGTGGCGTGCTTATCGAAGAGGTGCTTGCGACCCTCATTCCGCTAGCCCACTCGCCCATCCGCCTACCGAAGCGTGGCATCGCGGCCCGTATTCCATCCCGCCTAACGAAGCAGCGCGCTCAAGGCCTGCATAGTTCGATCCGTTTGCCTACTCGTCCAGCCGCCCTTTCGACGCAGCGCGCTCAAGGCCTGCCTAGTCTCCATCCCGCCAAGCGAAGCTTTGCATAGCGGCATTGCATAGGAGTAGTTGTTAGCTTTTATTTTGTTTTTCCAAAAGCCAACCCAACTCCTCCGCATTCCATCCACGTTAAGGACTTCAATCTCAAGTCCTTCCTCGAAACCTAACTCCACCTTACTGTGTTCCTCAAGAGACCGACACTCGGGGATTTTCCCCATTATTATTACTTGCGCGACCGGTGCACTTGCCGAAATTATCGCATCAAGTTTTTGGCGCCGTTGCCGGGGAACACAGTCGTGTGAGTTTTCTGGAGAGGGAGAACCTGAGAGAGAAGCCCTTCCATTTGTAAATTGCATTTCTTTGTCTTATTTCTTTTTATTCCTTTTTCCTGTTTTAATTAGGTTGCTTTAGTAATTATTGTTAGGTGTAGTATTTTGCACAATAGCATCTTTATTTTGAATCGTTTTATCTTCGCACTATGTGGGCACATCTCAATTTCCGTTGCCGTTGGTGTGAGCTACCTCCCACTCTAGTGATGAATGCCCTACGGAGAATAGTAGGCATAATTCTTATAGCCCAGCATATGGAGCACCGACTTCGTCTGGTACTCCATATGGTGCGCGTAAGTCTTATGGCTACTCTGCTGAGCCTTTACCGTCGTACTTCTTCTCGGCTCCAGCTCCCACTGTGCCAAAGAAGCCCTCAAGGCAATGCCAGTTTTGTCAGAGCACAGATCACGCCCTGAAGGATTGTGCTGCTTTTCGTCACCAATTGGATGAGGATGACGAGCCGGATATCCGGATCGTCCCAACTCCTAACTCTGGCAGCACACCTTCAACATCCGGTTATGTGTCTTTATCACCTTCACATCTTGAAGGGTATGACATGGACACGATCACTGGATGTGTGGCTGATCTGGGCACCGACATTGCTGAGCCTATTCTCCCGGTGCATCCACCACCCCTAGTGGATTCGATTCTTTGTGAGGAATCGGTGCTCGACTTTTATCCGAGCACTATTCCTCTCCCTGTTGTGCATACTACACTCGTCTCAGACGACATTGTTGATGATGTGTCGCAGGAGGAGGCGGTTGATCTGAGTGTTGTGCCTATTCCTATGGAGGAGGACAACCTTCTAGGTGAAGAGGAATTTTCCTCAGCACCGGTGGAGGAAGTCCAAATCCTAAGCCTGGCCACCGTTGATCCCGCCGAATCTTGTAGCATTGATGACAATGCAAACATTATTTTACTTCCCCAACCTAATGGGAGTGAGACCGGGACCACTCCCCCGATTTTTGATTATTTATGTTCTTCATCTTGTTTACTTCTCGATCCCCCCTCTTCACCCGAGCCTGTGCAGGTTGAATCTTCACAGGTACTTCAGGAGGACTTGGAGCTTTTTGCTCAAGTCAATGATGAGAGTATCCTCTCATGTGAGGAGATTTATTCCCCCTCCGTTGAGGAAGCTCCACTCATTGCCTTCTCCTCCTGCGAACCTGCCGCAGACGATACCTTGCTGGGCAAGGATATTTTTGGTAAGATGAGTGAGGACCAGGCCTCCTCCTCTTCTTACTTTCTTTTCCCTCTACCTGTGATGGGCAGGTTTTATCTTTATGCAGGTAGAGGGGTGACTGTTCTATCACCGTATAGGTACCCGCTACCGACACGGATATTAGGCCAGTTACCTGTCCACTTCTCCTTCCATAGGCCCATTAGCTAGAACTCTTAAAGTTGAATAAGTCGTGCTGGGATGACAATAACCCCAGTAGTTATCTTTCTTTTCTGCATTTTTATTTCATCTAATCATGTTTAGTTAGTAATATTTCTTTTCAGTTTTCTATTTTCTTTTGTTTTTGCGGAGCTGACCCCTGCAGGTATCTTTTCTGGATGGCGGATGCTGCAGCTTCATTTTAGCTTACACGCCAATCTTCTGGTATGCTCACTTGCTGAGCATTGGGTACTCTCTTCCCCTAGCCCTATGCTGATTTTCATGTCATATGTTTTGTGGATTGTTTAGTTTAAGTCTGGGGGAGAGTAGTTTTGTTACCCGCTCACGCGCACTATTGCACTGCATGCTAGAAGATTCCATTTAAAATGTTTTGTTTATTTTCATTGCACACCACATCACCCACTTGAGCGCGTACTCATCTGTTTGCCTGCTCTGTTGTGAATTTAATTCTTCTGCTTATTTGGGAAAGTCTAGGTGATGGCTTAGGATTATGTAGCAGAGTAAAATGTTGACTCTAGTAGTGCTCCTAGTCGAGTGCTCGGTTGCATAGAATTTCGTGTAGAGTAGATTTCTTTTTATGCTATGGTTTTATATTTTTCTTATTAGTGTAAATGTTGTTTACTCTACTCAAATGGTGAATCCGATGGAATCAAACGGTAGCATAGGGATGTGTGTACACGATCGTTAGATTCGTATTGCTTGAGTCGGGAGAAAGGAGAATCTTTCTCGGTGACTAGAACTTGCCCCAAGCGATTCTTGAAGCATTGGCATAGGATAGTTCTAGTGCGTGAGAATGACGTAGGCCATTATTTTGGCCCGGTTGAACTTTTTATTTCATGCCTATCGTCTACCCTTGCTAGCCCCTTTGTGCCTACCCTTTCCTTGATTCAGCTCCACATATATCTCACCAAAGCCTAAAGCCTAACCTAGTCGCACACCCAAATCTGAGCTTTAGTTATGAATTTATTCACATCTTGGGGGGTGTTGATTGTGGTGTTTATTTTGAGAATCTGTGGGTGTGCGCATTTGAAAAAAAAATTCTGCTGAAAGAAAAAGATAAGAAAAAGAAAATTGAAAGAAAAGAAAAATGAAAAAAAGAGAGAAGAAAGAAAAATGAGTTTTATTGAAAATCATGTCGAGAAATTATGTATTGGGAGTAGGCGGTGCACACACCTGAGTTGCAAAAGTCCAAGTCTGGGGGTGTTGTGCACTTGCATTCGATTTTGGTGCACGGGTAGTTATTCTTAAAGCTCATTTGGGTTAGGTGTTTTAAGCCGTCCTGTTTATCATTGTTTACCTCACCGTAACCCAAGCCCCATCTCTAACCTAAAGTCCTACTGACACATGCTATGAACCAATCTAGTGTCGTGGAGAGAATGTGACCGGGCAAGCTTATGGTCACCGACACTGATGGATTTCAGTGGAGTTTTTCCCGCATCCCGATCTTGGGCAATGCTCGTCTCAGCGCTTAGTTTACTTTCTCCGTATGCATGACTGAATGATTCACCGTTGTTCACCATTTTGAGTAGTTGTAATATGCGTTTACTCTTTTAGAAATATATAAACTGTTTTTATAATCAGTAGTCTTTTCTACTATCGTTCTTATGCACGTGAGCATGCGACTTCGCATGGTACTTTGTATTGTAATTTTAAGCCATCTACTTTTCTTTCCCCGTTCGCGTAGAATGTGTTTGCTCGGGACGCGCAAACAGTTAAGTCTGGGGGTGTGATGAGTCCTGATCATATACACTTTTATGGGACTCATTTGGGCCGTTTTTTCTAGTCATTTCACCGCACTTTAGCCCTGTTATAGTTCATATTGATCAATCCATGCTAGGTGCACATCTAGGCCCACTTTGGTGTGATTTTCGTGCTTATTATCATTAGTAGTATTCATGTGCTGTCAAGTGCCACTTTCAGTGGCTAGATTTGTGGTTGTGCCTGGAATAGGAGTCGTGCGAGTGTTCCCGGTGCAATTCTGCACAGGAACACTGCGCACGATCACCGGTTCTATTGCGCACGACCACTGGTCGTGCGCCACTGATCGTGTGCACTTGACCCTTTTTTATGAGTTCTGTTTGGTGCAGTGCGCACGACCATCAATGCCAGCGCGCACGACCACCGGTCGTGCGCCACTGCTCGTGCGCATTGACCATTAAATTTCTGAGTTCTGTTTCATCTATTGCGCACGACCACTGACGCTAGTGCGCACGACCACCGGTCGTGCGCCACTGGTCGTGCGAACATGTTATTTTATAATTTCTGTCTTTGCAGGTTCCGTCCAGGCAGAGCGCACGATCACAGGATTCTAGTGCGCACGACCACTGGTCGTGCGCCACTGACCGTGCGCACTGTTTAATTCCAGCGCCTATAAATTCCCTGCTCGCGATTTTAGGTCATCATCCCGATTTTCAGCGCCGTTTTCCGCCCGGTTCCGCCCGATTTCGCCCCTCCACCGTCGCCCACCATATGGAGGTGCTCCGGGCTTGCTCTTCACGCCAATCTTGAGCCGGAGTTTCCTCTCGGCCTCCTCCTTCATCCAAGAGCTCCAAAGGAAGACCTAGCCGCCATTACCGTCAAGCAAGAGGAAGTTTGCAACCTCTACCGGATCGTGACACGAAGAAGACGGGTCTATTGGAGAGTCGTGACAGCTCTCTCTACCCCGGACGTAGTTGTGGACCGAGCTTGGACGCGGATTGACAACCCGGCGATTCCAACCGTGAATCTTCAACGAGCCTTCGGATTCGGTCGATTCCTTGCCTTGTTCTCCTTTTATTGATTGTTGTAATAGTTAGATCTTTTGTATTTTGATGAAGAACACTATAAACCTTGCTATTTAAAGTTATTTCATGTCTATGTGAAATACCCTTTTTGTTTATTTGTGTGCTTGAGGTGCGCCCCATTCCATTTTCCATCCCACCACCGTGTCCGGTGCCGCACTAGCAATTGCTAGTGGCGTGCTTATCGAAGAGGTGCTTGCGACCCTCATTCCGCTAGCCCACTCGCCCATCCGCCTACCGAAGCGTGGCATCGCGGCCCGTATTCCATCCCGCCTAACGAAGCAGCGCGCTCAAGGCCTGCATAGTTCGATCCGTTTGCCTACTCGTCCAGCCGCCCTTTCGACGCAGCGCGCTCAAGGCCTGCCTAGTCTCCATCCCGCCAAGCGAAGCTTTGCATAGCGGCATTGCATAGGAGTAGTTGTTAGCTTTTATTTTGTTTTTCCAAAAGCCAACCCAACTCCTCCGCATTCCATCCACGTTAAGGACTTCAATCTCAAGTCCTTCCTCGAAACCTAACTCCACCTTACTGTGTTCCTCAAGAGACCGACACTCGGGGATTTTCCCCATTATTATTACTTGCGCGACCGGTGCACTTGCCGAAATTACCGCATCACTTGTGAAGGCGGAATGTCAGAAACCTGGAGGTTTCCTGAAGTTGTTGCCTATACCGGAATGGAAATTTGACGATATTTCTATGGATTTCGTGCACAGTTTGCCGAGATCTCAGAGTGGGAATGATGCCATATGGGTGATCGTGGATCGCTTGACGAAGGTAGTGTTGAATTTGTTGAAGTGATGTGGAGGTAACTGGGCGGTCTGAATTTGGGTGACCACAAAGACCGCACAGTTTGTGTTAGTGATCTGTCGGTCTAGCTCTGCCGGTCTGTTCTGGCGGTCTGCTGGTTGGCCGGTCTGTTCTTGGTTGCTGCGGTCTGTTCTCGAGTTGTTCTGCTTGGTTGGCCTATCTTCTTTGTTGGAAGACCGGGCGGTCTGTTCTGTGTAACCGTTGTGTCCGGGAGGCTTATGCAGGTCGGTCTAGCGACTTGTCTGAAGTCGGCCATTTGTCCTTGGCTTGCTCTTGGAGATCTAAGGAAGGAGGGTCTTGTGTCCACGTGGCTTGTGCGCGTTCTTGTGTTCGCGCGACTTGTGCGCGATCTGTCTGCTGATCTGCGGTCTTGGACGGAAGGTTGTCCAAGTGGTCTGATCG
This sequence comes from Dactylorhiza incarnata, assembly GCA_033032865.1. Lineage (NCBI taxonomy): Eukaryota > Viridiplantae > Streptophyta > Magnoliopsida > Asparagales > Orchidaceae > Dactylorhiza > Dactylorhiza incarnata. The sequence goes on along the minus strand of JAWHQI010000324.1, from coordinate 2,911,975 downwards.
CGCGGTCTACCTTGTGAGACTGCTGGCGATCTAATAGGTGGTGATTGTATCTCTCCTGTGCGGTGACGACATCTGTCTACCCGCCTATAAATAGGGGTGCATGGACCGTCATTTATAACGATAACTGTAAGAACTAGAGCCTGGGTTAATTCGTGCGGTCTCAACTTTGTGATCGGGCGGTCTCGGAAGCGAGTTGACTGTTTGTTGTGTTCAGAGTTTGCGGTCAGCAGGTTACGGTCTCCTTCCTTGGTGATTCCCAGCGGCTTGAATAAACAGTCCGGCAACGGTCTGTCTGCGAACTGGTTTATGGTGTTCTTGTGATGTTCGCATCGAGCTCAGCGATCAGGCGACCTTCAGCGGTTAGGCGATCTGAGTGGCGGTCTGGCGACAGCTGTTCTTCGTTCAATTCAATAAGCTCCAGTTCGTGCGGTCTGAGGTGGCGATCTTGTAATGCAGGCGGCATGTCTGTTTTCTGTTCGCGTGGTCTCAGGTCAAGCCGGGCGATCTCTGGAGTCGAGCGGTTTGTGCGGTCTCTGCTTGTCAAGCCGCCAGTTTTGCTTTTTGGTGTTTTGTTCTTCTCTCCTTCGTGATTCTTATGAATCATGTCTCACCATGTATACCTCGCACTGTAAATGAAGTTTGTGATTCAATAAAGTCTTTTGTGTTGCTGTATGGCATTGTGATTGTTTGGCTATAACTCAGTTGATGCAACTCCTGCTTACTCCTAAACGATTCAAATCAAAAATTTTAACATGGTATCAGAGCGAGGTTGTTGGAGTGGATAAGCAGTGATCAAATTGAGTTGCCATCGTCTTTGTGAAGAAGAGACCACATAGATTGCCATGGATGGTGGATACGCAAGAGGGCTTGGTACTGAACTCCTCACATCGACTAACTATAAGAAATGGAGGTCATGTATGGAGAGTTACTTACTTGGCAAGGATCTATGGGAGATAGTTGGAGGAGAAGACACACAAGAGGTGTTTCTAGCAGGAGATAATGTCACAACCCGCATTTTCCCAAGAATATAATACATATTATCAGAGCAAGGGAAAAATACGCGTCGTGATGCCACGCCTGCAGGAGACGACTACAGACGCTCAGGCGAACACTTCTTACAAAATTTTATTAATGACATATACATGATTGGATTAAAAGAGAAATTTTCATTTTAGCTTAAGACCGCGTCCCTCGGTCTGGTGGATCATCTAGTCCACAAGTAGAAAACTATACATACGCAGCGAAAAATAGTTTGTTTCTTTTAGCCTACATGAGCAAGAAAATAAACATTTCCAGAAATGATATGCACATATCTAGTTTTAGTATAGTAAGAAAGGATTTTTCTACGAATTTCAAAGTATGCGATCTTTATTTAAAAGCATGATATGCAAGAACGACATTTTTATATCAATAAAGTATCTACTACATCTTAGCGAAAAGGCTTCCCAGAGAGCAAGTAGGTAAAGTACTCAAAGTAACAGCAAAGCAAACAGTAAGTAATCTAAACAAAAAGCCATACGGGCGCCAACAGCTGACACGAACCCGCAGGGAAGAAGGAAAAAACAGCTAAAGGAGAGACAACAACTAAGCAACTGCCCCTTACCTAAGAGGGGAAGGGCCTCGACAGGAACACTGAACGACGCGGCTCTAACTCCTGCGGCGGCTAAAAAGCTGAACCTGAGACATTCATAAGAAAAGAATGCCTCAGCCCAAGAGGGTGCAAGAAAACCAAGATTAGCAGTAAGAGAAATAAGAGAGTGCAGAAAGGAAAAACTAAGCAGGTAAACATCTATAATCTTACAACAACCCGAGCCAGCTCAAACGAGTGCACTCGGTAAGAAGAAAAGCCTGCACCAGAAGGTAATAGTCAACACAATCAAAGCCCACCACGTGTCCGCCATTGCGGCTCAGAGGTGATGGTCATACATATAATATCATAATACACATATATAAGCATATATGTTTAAGAACTTGAGGACTGATCCGCTCGAGGGAAAAGCGTCCCCCAAAAGAAGGCACTGCGACGGTGGTATCTTCCACCAACGCCCGCAGCCCAAAACAGGGTCGTGGTCCTTTATCCACTGCCACCCAAAAACCAAATTCGGGTGGTGGTACTCTATCCACTGCCACCCAAAACTACCCACCGTGCAAGGCTTAAGACAAAGGTTCTAAATAATCAAATTAAGTTTTAATTAAGACACGGGACGTAACACAAGATATCAGCACCATAACACCCTAAGGATAGGGTCACAAGAAATAAGCACTACTCAACGATTCATTTGAAAACACTTGGTGAGTCCAAATTTGACTCCCAACGAACTTCTCGAAACTGTGCAATGAATTGGGCACGACAAGACACCACAAAAGATCACTTTTCTGTAAGGATGAAATTGTCAACGATTGGAACGGGTGAAAAGCTCGAATCCAAAATGCAACTACAAGACATTCCTCATTAGCAAATAATGGTTTCGTTGAATCATCGAGCACTAGCAATGAAAATTCCCAGGGAGTTTAGGATCTAATTCCCCGTACCCGCCGGGAATTAGGAAACAAAATCTCATGGAATTTAACCGGCTAGACCATCAGAACATAGCCAACAAAACCATCCAGATCTCACTCGAGGCGGCAATGTGGTTCAATACAAGAGCAAAAAGATGACCACAACAGCTAGCCGACCCACAACTAATATGGCAGCCACTAAACCAAATAAATCTTATATTTGATACAGGGAAATAAATTTTAGCATTTGCACTAAAAGTGCGTGGTCGCTTAATAGCAATTGATAGACTTACTAAAAGAATGAAGCTGCCCTTAAGTGAAATGGATATAGGGCTCGAACCCGAAATGCATCTACACAACCTTTAATCTTGACAAATGCTAGCCTCGCTAAGTCAGCGAGAATTAGCAAGGAAAATTCTCAGGAAATTTAGCGCCTAACTCCCCAACCCTCCCGGAGTTAGGAAAAGAACTTTCCGGGGAACTTATGATCTAATGCTCTCCGACCCATTTAGAGTTATCAACATAAATTTCCGGGAAGTTTAACCCACCAAACCAATATAACTTAGCCAACAGAAGAACAGTGCAGGATGTGGAGATTGACCGAGCAAGACCACTTATGCTTAACTAAACAGATAAGTCCAAGATTGGACCAATAACATAAAGACCAAGGAGAAACTCCGCATAAAACTAAGAGCTGACAGGCTCAAACTCTCCCAATAGAACGAAATCTCTAGCATATAGCCTAGGAAATTTAACTTTGCATAAACCTAAGTAAATACCTAGCCCTCAAACTTAAACCCATAAAATTTACGAATCGGGTAATTTACTTAAGTTTATACCAAGAAAATTTCCTAGCGTATAGGCGCAGAGTTTTATATATCAAGTGTTTATTATCATAAACCATGGGAATTTACAAAAAAACTTCCAACATAATCAACATAACAGCAGCCCCCTTATTAGACAAAGGCAAGAGCAGCCCCCAAACAAACTAACACCCTTAATAAAAGGATTTCCCCCAACCTTAACAGACAAAGGCAGCCCCCAATAACAAGAAGAAATATATATATATATATACTGCAGCCCCAAATTAACAATGATGAGAAGCGGACCCCATTTAATAAAGAGAAGAAGCAGCCCCCACATTACTAATTAACAAGTATAAGGAAACAGCCCCCACATTTCAAGGTATTGCAAAGGCAACCCCCAACAATAAGGTATGAAAATAACCCCCAATTAACAGGTATTATAAGAGCAGCCCCCCAACAAGATAGCATGAAAACAGCCCCCAATTAACAGGTTTTATAAGAGCAGCCCCCCAACAAGATAGCATGAAAACAGCCCCCAATTAATAGGTATTATAAGAGCAGCCCCCCAACAAGATAGCATGAAAACAGCGCCCAATTAATAGGTATTATAAGAGCAGCCCCCCAACAAGATAGCACGAAAACAGCCCCCAATTAATAGGTATTATAAGAGCAGCCCCCCAACAAGATAGCATGAAAATAGCCCCCAATTAATAGGTATTATAAGAGCAGCCCCCCAACAAGATAGCATGAAAACATCCCCCAATTAATAGGTATTATAAGAGCAGCCCCCCAACAAGATAGCATGAAAACAGCCCCCAATTAATAGGTATTATAAGAGCAGCCCCCCAACAAGATAGCATGAAAACAGCCCCCAATTAACAGGTTTTATAAGAGCAGCCCCTCAACAAGATAGCATGAAAACAGCCCCCAGTTAACAGGTTTTATAAGAGCAGCCCCCCAACAAGATAGCATGAAAACAGCCCCCAGCCCGGCATAATTAAAGGAAATTAAAATTTCTGGAAGGGGTACCCCAAGCAGCTGCCCCACCCGGGCGCAAAAATTCAGGGTTTTTCTAACATAGAACTCAAGGATCTGCTAGCATAATTGCCCAAGCCTGCTACCAAAGTTTAGAACAAAAAACAAAAACAAAAACAAAACAACTTGGATTTGGCCAACAGATAAAAGAAGGCAAAGTCCAACGAATCCAGATAATTAGCAGATCAAACCCCCCTATAGCCAGACCAATTTCAGTTACCCAAAGAGGAGAAATGAAAGAGAGAGTGAAGAAAAGTTTTCTTGCCTCAAAAATGGCAACCCGCCGGATCGCGACGAGCATGGAAGGAGACGCCCGGTTCCTTAGCCCCGACGACAAAGACAAGCCCCGGCAACCACGATCCTTCCTCCACCGACAGCTCCAGCGCCGCACGACACCGACCGAAGCAAACCCTAACCCTCGGCGACTCGCCGACTTCACGGGACAGGGAGGAAGGGAATAGGCTCACGATAATACCTCCAGCAAAAGAACCCAAGCCCTTCTATATCCTTTATCAATGATTTAATTAATTTAATTTAATTTAATTATAATTAATTTTTTACATAGCTTTTACTCGAATACATATATTAGGTATATATATATATGCAAACTTTTACACAAAAACCTTATACATATAAATTTATATAACGCACATATATGTAAGCAACTTTTATACATGCCTATGCATATTTACTAATATATATATATATATACACATTTATATATGTATATATACACATATACATACATATATCTGCATATACGACTCCACCTAGAGAGAATTCGCCGGACGACGACGACGTTCACGAAACGGCAACGCCCTCTCACAATTACACTACGCAACGATAATTTCATAATTAAGACATTATCATTTCGAACCCCCGCTTAGAAGACTATAAGGAAACCTGGGGCGTTACAGTCACCCCACCAAGAAGGAAGTTTCGTCCCGAAACTTAGAACCGAAACTTAAAAGACATCGTATGAAAGGTACAAAGGGAGTGGCAAGCTCACACTTGCTAGATAGAAACGCTAACCGAAAAGGGTTAGGAAAGCAGATGCGGATATGATTACCCAAAAAAAAGGACGATACCAAGAACTCGAAATGTCCAAACCGAGGACAGAAAACGGGTCGCGGAATGACCGATAAGCGGATCCCCAACTAAAGGAAGCCTACACGAAGATCGTCCTTCGAAAATACCGAACTACTTTCTTTTCCACGAACAAGACGAGAGCACTCCAGGGCGAGGATCTAGGCCAGAAAAAGCCACACTGCAACCACTCATCTAACTGAGTGCGCAACTCTCACAACACACGCGGGGCCAAAGGGTACGGTGTCTTAGCAATAGGACAAGTACCCGGCTCAAGGTCAGAAACAAACTCCTCAACCCGCACAGGTAGAAAACCAGGGAGACCAACGGCGAAGACATCAGCGAGATCTCGCACCACAGGGAAGTAAATCCTCGATACACAACAAACTGAAAACAGTTTCTAGCGTAGAAACAAGATAAGCAACACCATTGGAAACTAAAGGCTCCTGGCACACAACGCGGCAATAGTCGCGGGAAAACATAGCGCGGAAAACCAAACACGCTCAAGGGTCGACCGATGTCCAGCTTAAAGACCAAATGCTTTACCTTGCGTTGGATAACAGCATCACACCTGGACAACCAGCCCAAACCCACAATCACGACGAAAACTCCAGGTCTAGCACCTTTAGATTAACAAAAGTTACAAAACCACCTAAGAGGACAGGAAAACTCTGAAAGCCCTGATTCGACACCAAAAAAACAACAGGGGGGAAAACTTAACACTAAGGGAATCACCAACCCGATCGAGGGTCAAACCACGACGGTCTACTAAAGACCTAGCCATGCACGAGCGAGAAGAACCAGAATCGAGAAGGAACGTACGCCTAAAGGTTACATACCTTAAACTCTCCTATAAGGTTGGATACGCAATTAAACGAGCGAAAACAACTAGAACCAAAGCTGAAAGTAAATAATTAGATTAGAATCTAACTTGGAATCACCTGTGGGGAAATACTGCTCAACAACCGATAACCTAACGATGACCGCCAGCGAAGCTCTATAGCCAAAACATCGAGTAAAACTCAAATCAAAAAGAAGGCACGCTCAACATCCTCTACCTTAACTCGCACAAAATTGAGATAACAAAAATCCAAATCCACATTCGCAAGCCAACAAATAACCTAGGTCAAAACCTTAACCTGAAAACACCTGGGCAGAAAAACTGCGCTTGTTTCACAACCATTTGCCTCGACAACGCCTCGATACTCTGACGCAACTCCTTAGTCACCACCTCACTAAGCGCACATAAGGGATCCCCCTCTAACCGGAGAGCCGACTCCGACGCACGACGCTCTGGAGCCATCGACTGCAATTACGAACGAACACCATAATACACCCAGCTTAAGACACATCAGCTAGGAACTAGAATTTCCTAACGCGATACAGACCAGGAAAGAGTAGATACTTGCTCTTGTTGTTACCTTGCTCTGGGAATTTATGAAATGATGTTATGCTAAACTTAGGACGATACACCATCATCCTATCAACTTATGTGCATATAAAATAATGCATGAATGCCAAATTTTATTCCAAATCATGTGTGTACGAGCGTCATCATATATGTCTTTAGCTTGGCACGTGTGCTAATGCTATGTTATGATGTATATGCAGTGCTATGCAATCTAAAAAAAAGGCCTTAATGCATGCTATGAGCGGCGTATACATGCGATCGTATGCATCCCATACTACATATTATCGCATGCAACGAAAAGAAAATCTAATGGACACGCATGCGACCTACGTTATGCATCCCATACTACATAATAGTCGTATGTTGTCACCTATGAGGATCCATATACAAACACATATTATGCATCCCATACTACATAATATGCCCCGTATACTTCTTATCATGTTATGAGTGTAGTGTTCATGCTTCAGCCAAGACATACTGATGACCCTTCTGTGTGTGTATGCGATGAATGACGATTCTCACCAGGCGGTTAACCGGGCCAACCAGACTATCACAGCAACCCGGCTAACCTCCCTCTGATACCAACTGTCACAACCCGCATTTTCCCAAGAATATAATACATATTATCAGAGCAAGGGGAAAATACGCGTCGTGATGCCACGTCTGTAGTCGTCTCCTGCAGGCGTGGCATCACGATGCGTATTTTCCCCTTGCTCTGATAATATGTATTATATTCTTGGGAAAATGCGGGTTGTGACAGATAATATGGCAGAGGTGAGACTTTGGAGGACTAATGCTAAGGCAGAGTTCACACTCAAGAGGGCTATCTCTCCAGAGCTACTTGATCACATCATAGGATGTAAATCTGCTGCTGAGATTTGGACGTCTTTGGACGGGTTGTTTAATAAAAAGAATGCATCTCGGCTACAGTTTCTTTAAAATGAGTTGGCAAAAGCCTCTCAAGGTGATCTTTCAATCTCTACCTTCTTTCTTAAGATGAAGAACCTCACAGCAGAGATTTCTGCATTGGACCCTGATGAGCCCATCTCGAAGGCAAATTTGAAGAGGCATATTATCCGCGGGTTGCGGAAGGAGTATCTTGCCTTTGTGACTTTAGTTCAGGGTTGGGCAAATCAACCATCTCTGTTGGAGCTGGAAAACTTACTTGCTTCGCAGGAAAGTTTGTCAAGACAGATGGCGGGGACTTCTATTTCTGGGGGAGATAGTGATGTGTTGTTCTCTGGGAAGAAGAAGAAGAAGTGGGAGAAGAAGAAGCCGGGTCATGATGGACCCTCTACTTCAGGTCAGCAGGATAGGCGTTATGCTCCTAAGTCTGATGGGAAGAAGAAGGGAGAGGGACCAAGGTCCTTCAGGTGCAATAAGACTGGGCACTTCAAGAAAGATTGTTGGGTTAATCTTCAGCCAGGACATGCAGCGGAGAAGGAGAAGCCAAAGTCTGATGAAGCTGGATGGGGAGGAGCCTTTGCGGCTAATATGACGGCTATGCCCGTTAAGGCCTTAGCTGCCATCAACTTCGAAGAGGATTGGATCGTGGATTCAGGGTGTGGGCATCACCTCACCGGGGATGAATCAAAATTCTCTTCTTTGGCACCTTACTCAGGTAACGATGTTATCATTACGGCTGATAATTTTGTTCATGCAGTAGAATAAGAAGAATCTCTTCTCTGTGGGGAGTGTTTATCACGTTCCTGGTATGAAGAAGAATCTCTTCTCTGTGACAAATGTGGTCGATGCCAGTTATCACGTTCTGTTTGGCCCAACAGAAGTGAAGTTTCTTAAAACTCAACCGGAGATAAAGGGAGATGTTAATCATGTTGGATAGCGGGTGAAGGACTTGTTTGTTTTATCGACAAGTACCTATGTTGATAAGATGAAGACCAATGATAGCGCGGCTATTTGGCATGAAAGGTTGGGGCATGTAGGCATGGACAAATTGAAGGCTATGGCGATAAGGGGCCTTGTCAAGGGCTTGCCTAGCTTGTCTTCTTATGGAGACGGTCATGTTTGTGCGGGATGTCAGTTTGGTAAGTCTCATCGACTTCCATTCGATAAATCGAAAACAAGATGCAAAGAATCGTTGGAGTGCATTCACGGTGATTTGATGGGACCTACTGCCACCCCAAGCCTTGGAGGCAACAAATATATGTTGGTATTGATTGACGATTACACTAGATATGTCTGAGTGTATTTTTTGAAAGAGAAGTCGGAAGCTTTTGCTAAGTTCGTGGAGTTCATGGAGCTGGTGGAAGGTCGGTTAGGCCTGCGGGTGAAAAAATTGAGTACTGACAATGGTGGGGAGTTCACCTCTGGTGAGTTCTCAAGTTTTTGTAGGAAACATGGCATCCGGAGAGAGCTCACTTGTGCCCATACTCCACAGCAAAACGGCGTTGCAGAGAGGAAGATCCGTCATCTAACGGAAACCTGCAAGTGCTGGCTTCATTCCAAGAGTATCCTAAAGTCTTTATGGGTTGAGGGAATGTCTTGTGCGGCATACGTCATCAACAGGATGCCTCTAAGTCCTATCAGTATGAAGACCCCTCACGAACTGATGTTCAAGGAGAAACCAAGTGTTGCACACCTGCGGGTGTTCGGATCAACCTGTTATGTGCATATTCCTAATGCTCTTCGGACAAAGCTAGATGTGAAATCAAGGAAGCTAGTCTTTGTTGGATATGATGAGTGGAAGAAGGGATGGAGATGCATGGATCCTGAGACTCGAAGATCTTTTGTATCTCGGGATGTGGTGTTCGATGAGGTGACTTGTGTAGGGGAGCTTAGGAGTTGAACTACCGGAGAGCAGGGCAGATGAAGAAGGGAAGGTTGCGGAAAATCTTCAAGTGGAGTTGCCTGTTTCACCAGGAGCACCTGTTGTGTCAAGCTCAGAGATGGAGACTTAAGGTTCTAGAAGCAGGGGGAGCGATGCTCCAAGTTCATCTGTAAGAGGAGCTAGCACAGAAGAAGCAGCTGAGGAGGTGGCTAGTCAGGTGCAACCTCTTAGGAGGTCGAAGAGGACAATTAAGCCACCGGATCGATATACAGGAGGAAACATGGTGAGCTTTGTCTCATGTTTCTTTGTTGGTCCCTTGGATGAGAGCGAGCCATCGAGCTTTGAGAAGGCCAAAGGAGTGAAGCAGTGGGACATTGCTATGCAAGATTAGATGGATGCTCTCAAGAAGAATGAGACTTGGTCTCTAGTGCCCAGGCCCAAGGGCATTACCCCTGTGACATGCAAGTGGGTCTATAAACTCAAGAAGAAGGATGCTGGTACGATCAAGCGATACAAGGCTCGCCTTGTAGCTCGCGGGTTCTCACAGCAGTATGGTGAAGATTATGATGAGACGTTTAGTCCAGTGGCAAAGATGACTTCGGTCCGATTTGTTATTGCCTTGGCGGCTTCAAGTGGATGGGAGATTTAGCAGCACATCGTTAAGAATGCCTTCTTATACGGTGAGATCGACAAGGATATCTTTATGATCCAACTGTCGGGCTTCATCTTGGAGGAGTGCCTGGACTACGTCTGCAAACTGAAGGAAGCCCTGTATGGCTTGAAGCAAGTGCCTCGAGCGGGTATGGAAAGATCGCGGAGTATCTTCTATTCTGTGGGTTCTTTGCTTCAGACTCTGATTCCATATTATTCGTCAAGGAGGGGGCGCTTCGAGTTATTGTTCTGCTATATGTGGATGACATGATTGTCACCGGGAACTCGAAGGAGGCAGTAGCAAGGCTGAGGGCCGAGCTTGCCATCAGATTTGAGATGAAGAATCTGGGTGAGCTTCACCATTTCCTTGGACTCGAGGTTCAGAGGTAGGAGAGCGTATTGCTCGTTTCTCAGGCCGGATATGCGGAGCGGATCGTTCAACGATTTGGCATGGAAGAAGGGAAGAGCAGCTATATACCTCTGGAACAGCATCATAAACTTCGGAAGGATGAGCGGAGAGTTATATCTGATCCGTTGGTGTTCCGAGCTCTGGTTGGGAGCTTGATCTACTTGACCATCACGAGGCCTGATATTGCTTATGTAGTTGGCAAAGTGAGTCGGTACATGGCGGAGCCACGGAAGCCTCATCTTCTAGCTGCAAAAGGAATTTTGAAATATGTGAAGTCAACCTCTGATTTGGGTCTCCAATATAGGAGAGGGTCAAGCTTGGAGTTGCTTGGATACATGGATGTTGATTACGGGGGAGACATGTGTTGAATTTTGGAAGTGAAGTGGAGGAGACTGGGCAGTCTGATTTTGGGAGACCGCCGAGACCGCGCGGCCTGTGCTTGTATTCTGCCAGTCTGGTTCTGTCGGTCTATTTTGGCAGTCTGCTGGTTCTGCCGGTTTGTTCTTTGTAGCTGAGGTCTGTTCCCGAGTTGGTCTGCTGGTTGGCCTGTCTTCTTTGTTAGAAGACCGGGCGGTCTGTTCCTATGTGTGATCGCTTGTCTAGGCAGTTTGTGCTTGGCAATCTGGAGACTTGTTCTAAGTCGGCCAGATGGTTCCTGGTTTGCTCCTGGTGGTCTAAGGAAGGAGTACCTTTGTGACCGCGCGGCTTGTGCGCGGTCTCGTGTTCGCGCGACATGTGCGCGACTTGTCTGCTGATCTGCGTCTTGGTCAGATGATCGTCCAAGTAGTGTGGTCGCGCGGTCTGCCTTATGAGACCACTGGTGATCTGGCGGGTGGTGATTGTATCTCTCCTGTGCGGTGACAACATCCGTCTACCCGCCTATAAATAGAGGTGCAGGGCCCGTCATTTAAAAACGAGAACTGTAAGAACTGAGCTTGGGTTAATTCGTGCGGTCTCACTTTGAGGTCGGGCAGTCTGGAAGCAAGTTGACTGTTTGTTGTGTTCGCAGGTTTGCGGTCAGCAGGTTGCGGTCTTCTTTGTAATGCCCCTGATTTTCGTCAATTATTTTACGTACCCGTTGTGACGTAATTTTGGCGTAAGGGCGTTACGTCAGCTCTTTTGATAGTGTTTCGAGCCTTAGCTTAGTTGGAGCTCGTGATTCAGATCAAGCGTGCGAGTTTTCGCGTCGTTTCGAGTTAAGATTTTGAGTAATTATCAAGATTTTAGCTTCGGGAGGCTTTATCCAGAGTTTGTCTCGTCGGAATGGAATTCTGACTTCGCCGTTGGATTCGTAGCGCCGTTTTTTCAGCTAGGGTGCGAATTTCATAGAAATCCGAGGTGTTTTGGTCGCCCTCGCAGTTTAAGTAAATTGGGGAATTAATTAATTATTTAAATAATAAATTTAGGTTTATATATAAGCCTAAAGCCTTCCCCTTTCCCTATTCATCCTCTTCCTCGATCAAAAGCAGCCGCCGAGGGTTAGGGCGAGAGCGGAGCTTCGTGGAGCCTTCAACCGGCGATTTCTAGAGTTGTAGTGGTCGGATTCGAGTTTGGTTTGAAGATTCGGAAAGCTCTCGGCGAGATCTTCGTCTTAGTGGTAAGCTTGTTCTTCTTCGTGGAAGTTTTGGAGTTATGGAAATGACCTAACTCTTCCTTTTGGTCCTTAGCGCTCCAGGTCTTCGTGCTCGGGAGTTACCTTGGCATTCGGAGCGGAGTTAGGCGAGTTTTGCAAGGTTAAGGCAAGTGGCTTCCTCCTCCTTCTCTTTCTTTTCTTGAAGCATTGTTTCGCTCATGTCGATTTCATGTTGCTCGGTTTAACTTAAGTCTTGGAGTGTTGATATAAGCTTCCTTGATTGTTCTTCCTTTGCTATGAATCGGGTAGTTGTTCCCTTGAGAAAACCGGGATAGATAAAATCCTCGTTCCTTTACTGAATCTAGAGCTTTCTTCTGATTTCCCGAGAGATTCCCCTCTGGTTCCCGAGAAATCCCTGCTATATTACGAGAAATCCTTGCTTTGTCTCGAGAAAGCAATTTTCCATCTCTCGAGAGATTTCCCTTGTCTCGAGAAATTAACCTCCTATGTCTCGAGATATCAACTTGAACCTTGCCTTCATCTTTCGAGAATTAAGCCTGAGCCCTGTCCTGGTCTCGAGAAATTCCTTATGTCTCGAGAGATCCCTTCTGATGTCTCGAGATTTCCCCTTCATATCTCGAGAGATTCCTCATGTCTCGAGAGATCCCTTCTGATGTCTCGAGATTTCCCCTTCATATCTCGAGAGATTCCTCATGTCTCGAGAGATCCCTTCTGATGTCTCGAGATTTCCCCTTCATATCTCGAGAAATCCCTTTCATGTCTTGAGAGTTTGCCTATTACTCGAAAATTCAACCTTCTATATCCCGAGAAGTCCTTTGTAGTTCTCGGGAAGTCCTCAATTTGATGTGATTTTTGTATGGTTCCCGGTGGTGGGATTTCAAAAAATTTGGACGGGGCTCTGCCCCGCACCCCGCAAGGGCTCTGCCCCTTGACCCCGTTAGGGGCTCTGCCCCTAAGACCCCGCCAGGGGCGCGGCCCCTTGGAACCCCGCCAGGAGCGCATGTGATTTCGTTGCGATTCTCATGTTTAAATCTTGTGTCCTCTCAAGCGCACAAGGATATTGCTAGTATCCCTTCGGTGCTCCTGATCTTGAATCCCTTTTGCTTGAATTCTTTTACTCATTGTGGTCTGATAATGTTTGAGTTTACTCTTATGATTCGTCATGAGTTATGCCTCTGATTACTTCTCCTCCTTCTTGAAACCTTGTGCCTCTTACAAGGGTACAAGGAGTTTTGCCCAAGTCTCTTGGGTGTCCTTGATCGTGAATCCCTCGAGCTTGAACCCCTGTGCCTTTTTGGTTCAATGACTCCGAGTTTCCCCTTATGAATCGTTTGATCAGCAGTTATCTCATGGTGACCCTATCCTTAGGGTGTTTCTTCCTAGTATTTGTGATGTTAGTAGTATGCGGTGATGTTGCTAATAACTGCATTGCGTCTTAGATCATGTTTACCTCCTATCAAAATTTTAAACCTGCTGTGATCTTGCAAATCTTTGGTTTCGCTTGTGATTCATCTTGATCGGTGTGTGCCTTGCTTTGACCCTGTCTTTTAGGGTGCTTTCTTGGTGATTGTTTTCTCGGGCTTCGTCCCGTGTTTTAAATTAAAATTTAATTAATATAGACCACTGTCTGGAGCCCGGCACGGTAGATCGTGTTCGAGGGACAGTGGGGTTTCTATTGTAGCCTTGCACGGTGGCCTTTTTAAAGGTGAACTGCAGGCTTGGCTTGTGGTCCCGAGGGCCGTGTTTGGGTGGTTGGGTCTAGAGACACCCCCACTCGTTTTGGGCTCGGGTTGCGGAGGTAAGTAACCGCTCCCGTTTATTTTGAGCTGATCAGTCTCATGTATGAAAAATTTACAAGATAATTAATTTATACTTGCTCCTACTTATGATATTTGGTTGCACTTGGTGCTTTGCTTAGCTCCTTGTTTCAGAGCTTCTTTTTCAGTGAATCAGGCTTGGGTTGGTACCCCGTATGCCTTTATTGCTTGTCTTTTCCCTATTTCTTGCCACTTGCAATTCCCTTGCTGAGGCGTTCTTGTTTATTGAATGCCTCAGGTTTCAGAGCCATAGAGGTTAGTGGAGTAGCCCTAAGTCTTCGGGAGTTTGTAGCTGCTGTTTACCCCGCTGCTGCGAGGTAGTAGTAGTTGTTGTTGTTTGCTTCTCCTTGTGTTCAGACATGCTAGTTTGGGCCAATGGGTTAGTGTCAGCTCGTTGACGCCCATTGTGCCTCTTTGATACTTTATAGTTTACTTACCAGTTTATGCCACTGCTTTTAGATCTGATACCTTACTCTCTGGGAATGATTTATGACTAGGTGCATTATAGTGATAAAATGGATTTTCATTCATCTTCATCTCATCATTTTTTACTAAAACCCTTAGTTTTAAAGTCACCTAAAGATATTTTCTATACTTATACTACGCCTAGTTAAGTGCATATCATCTACTTTATGTCCTGCCTTCACATGCATATAGGACCTTAAATGAACTAAATCAAGTGTTTTCCGCTGCAGTTACATATATAATTTTCTCTGTGGACTAGTTGATCCACGAACTGAGAGACACAGTTCTTACTCTAAACCCTAATAAATGATTTCAAATAATGATTATCATGCAATCATGTTTTCAATTATCAAGTAATAGGATCCCGCCTGAGCGTCTGCAGTTGTCTCCTACATGACGTGGCATCATGACGCGTATTTTCTCTTCCTCTGATATTCTTAATTCCTGAGAAAATGCGGGTTGTGACAGTTGATATCAGAGCCAGGTTGTTCGACAAGTCGGTCGGGCAACAAATTCTGATATAGTTTAGTTGTTTGGTTTCATTGCATACACACACCGATGTGTCATCAGTACGTCTTGGCCAAAGCACGAACACTACACTCATAGCATGATAAGAAGTATACGGGGCATATTATATAGTATGGGATGCATAATATGTGTTTGTATATGGATCCACCATAGGTGGCAACATGTGACGGTTATGTAGTATGGGATGCATAACCACCATCACATGGATGCCCATTAGCACGTTTTCTTTTTCATTACATGCGATATTATGTAGTATGGGATGCATAATATTTTATGTGTACGCCGCTCATAACATGCATTAAGGCCTTTATTAGACTGCATAGCACAACATACCTTATGTAGCATTGCATAAGCACACGTGCCAAGCTAGAGATTTACATGATGACATACGTACACACATGATTTTCAAATGAATAGAACATTCATGCATTCATGACCCTTGCATATGAGTCAAGAGGGATGATATGGTATCATCCCCAAATTTAGCATAGCATCATGAAAATCCCAGAGAAAGGTGGTGGCAATGGAAAGTATCTGTATATGTATGTTCTGAACCAAGCAGTGTAGTTCTAGTGTAGGGCTAAGTTTTGATTAGAGGTATATGTGTTTTAGCAGCGATGGCGCCGAAGCGTGTTGCGTTTAGGTCGATGCCCCAGTTTGAAGGCGAGTCTTCCGGTGCTTTGAGTGAAGCCGTGATTGAGAGTCTGCAGCAAAGTTTTGAGACTCTGTCCAAGCAGGTGGTTGCGCTGCAATCGCAGGTTGAGTGGTTGTTGTCTGCCGGTGCCAGGCAGCAATCCGTAGCGCAGGCCCCAGTAGTAGGACAGACTGTACCTACTCCTCCTTCCCCCTTGTTACCTCTAGTAGAGATGCTTCCGGAAATGGACGTTATATCGCACTTTCAGCGATTAAGACCCCCTACGTTTGGCGGAAGAACTGATTTCATGACTTTGGATGACTGGTTGGTTGCCATCGAGGATATTTTTAAGTACGCAGGAATCTCTGCGGGCCAAAAGGTAACGGTCGCCGCTTCCTAGCTGAAGGGTCTTGCTAAGAGCTGGTGGTTTAGGGAATTGGAGAACCTCGTAGATGGATGTTCATGGGAGTCGTTCAAGGCGATGTTGTTAAAGGAGTTTCGGCCGTCGGTTGAGCAAGACTGTTTGGTGAATGATTTGCTGCACCCGGAGCAGAGGCAATTCACTGTTAGTGAATTTGTGATTGATCCTAGAAAGCCGAGCAGGTTTGCTCTAGGTCTAGTAACATCGGAGGAAGGAAGAGTGAAGCAATCTTTGGGAGGACTTCGTAATGATAGTCAGCATGTAGCCGGTGCTCATGGATGGGCGAGCTATGCGGAGGCAGTGGAAGCAGCTTTGAAAGCCGAGGCCATCGTTATCGCCAAGAATGAAGGCGCTTTGATGAGAAAGGGCAAGAGAAAAGTCGAAGAGGGGGAAGGCCCCAAGGTATCTAGCCCCGCTTCAAAGAAGAGAAGCGGCGATGTCTACAGTTTCGGTGGCCGCTCTGGCCATCCGTTTGAAAAGTGTTTTAAGGGGAAAGGAGTTCAGAAGAAGCAGCGAGTGTTGGAAATCAAGAGTACTCCTTTGGGAGAGGTGTGTTGCCTGTAGTGCAAGCAGAAGGGGCACATGAAGTTCCAATGCCCGCTGATTCAACCCCCGTTGCAGCCTGTTCCGCTTCGAACCTTGCCGCCGCCGCAGCATCAGGATGAAGGGAGAGGAAAGCTGAGCGTTGACCCATGAGCAAAAGCAGTCTTCGACCCAAGTAATCACAGGTTAGACCTTCGAGTTAGCTGTTAAGTTTTGACTTGATCTTAATTTCGCTGAATTAAACTTGTTTCTCTTTTCGCGCTTATAGGGAGATTTACGGTAAAGCGTTGTTGAGCATGTGTTCTTTTCGATTCGGGTGCTGCCCTTTTCGTTCGTAGCAAGGAATTCGTTGAGCGTCACCGTTTGACCGCTGTGTTGGGAATCGATTCGTTCCTCATTTAGTTTCCTTGTGGTGTTTTGGTATCCTCGAACCTGTGCGTCCGGAGTTGCCCGTTCTCTTAGGAGATTTGTTGAATTTTGCTGATCTTAAGGTATTGAATATAGAAGACGTTGTCGTGATTTCGGGTTTGGACTTGTTGTCCGGTTTTGATGCGGTCATCCCTTGAGTATTTTCTAGGACCTCCGTGCCAGTGTTCCCCGATATTTTCTGCGGTGTGTGCTCGGAAGCTGTTAGATTCCGGTTGTTGGCTTACCTTGTTTCTGTGGTAGAAACTGTTAGGCGTTCACCGCGTATCGAGGATGTCCTGGTGGTGCGAGAGTTTCCTATTGTTTTTCCTGATGATCTTCCTGGTCTCCCGCCGGTTAGAGGCGTGGAGTTCGTTTTGTTTTGGGAGCCTGGTGCTTGTCTTATTGCAATGCACCCTCTGCGTTTTTGATCTTGATGAACCGTATGTTCAAGGTTTTTCCGGATCTTTTCGTTGCCATGTTCTTCGGTGATGTGTTGGTATATTCCAGTAGTGCTAAAGAGCATGTTGCGCTTTTGCGCTTAGTATTGTCTTCTCTTAGAGGGCTCTAATTGTTTGCGAAGCTGAGTAAGTGTGAGTTGTGGCTTCCTCAGGTATCTTTTCTAGGTCATGTGGCGAACAAAGATGGAATTACTGTAGACCCTGCTAAGTTTTCTGTTGTATTGGATTGGAAGATGCCTTCATCGCCTAAGGAGATGAGGAGTTTCTTAGATTTGACTGGGTTCTGCAGGAGATTTTGTTCAGGGATTTTCAGTGCTGTCGGCACCTTTAACCAAGTTTATCTAGAAGAATGCCGTTTTTGTTTGGAGCGGTTAGTGCGAAGGAGCTTTTCGGGAATCAAAGAGGCGTTTTTGTAGTGCTCCGGTGTTGGCCTTGCCGATCGAAGGAATTGAGAATGCTGTTTTGTGTACGCATCTCTTTTGGTTTAGGTTGTGTTTTGGTGCAAGAAGGAAAGGTGATCGTTGATGGGTCTAGACAATTGAAAGTTCATGAAAAGAATTACTCTATGCATGACTTAGAGTTCGCCGCAGTGATCTATGCTTTGAAGTTTTGGAGACATCTTCTTTATGGAGCGTCATGCAAGATTTATACGGATCTTAAGAGTCTGAATTATGTCTTCACCCAGAAGGAGCTGAATCTGTGCCAGCGGAGGTGGTTGGAGTATGTGGCGGTTTATGAAGTGGATATTCTGTACCATCCGGGTAAGGTCAATGTGGTGGCCGATGCCCTGAGTAGAAAGACCGCGCATATCTTCCTTCTTTCAGTGCAGTCCCTAGTAGAGGAGTTTATGTTGATGTTTATCCCAGTCTGTAGTTGTACTGCGCCTTCGAGCTTACAGGCTGAAGAGCCTTCTTGGTTTGCCCTTGTAGATCTGCGTCAGAAGGAAGATCCCGACTCGCAGCGTCTCCGGAGTAGATGTTGTATTTCCGCGTTTGAGGTTATTCGAACAAAGATCTGTAGTGAGGCGCGTGATTTTGGTTGATAGCCGATAGTTGGCAGTCAGGTATGAGAATGATTTAGCCAATTGTGTTTTTGGAACGTTATACCTGCTAGCGCGTTAAGGTAGATCAATTAGGCCTGGAGGTAGTTTGACCCCGTTGGATGTTCCAGCTGGAAGTGGGGAAGTATTTCAATGGACTTCGTTACCTAGATTCCCCGGAGGACATGATTCTGTATGGGTCCCAGTTCTCGGTTTGGCAAAGAGTGCTCTCCTTGTGCGATTTAAGATCGGATATTCTATGGAGAAATAGCAGAGCTTAATTTGGAAGAAGTTGTCAGATGGCTTGGTGTGCCCTTTATGCTTCGTGTCAGGTTAGGATTCTAGGTTTATGCCTCGGTCAGGCGGAAGAAATGAACCAAATTTTGGAAGATGTGATTTGATTGTTATTTTGTGGTTTATGATGGAGCTTGTGTTAAGCATCTTGGATAAGTGGATTTTGCGTATAGTAGCAGTTTTCGGGAAAGCTGCTGTCTTCTAATCTTGGATTTGATTCTGTATCTTTTTTGATCTGTGGATTTCAAGTTTCGGGACGAAACTTCTTTTTAGGGGGAGTGACTGTAACGCCCCTGATTTTCGTCAATTATTTTACGTACCCGTTGTGACGTAATTTTGGCGTAAGGCCGCTACGTCAGCTCTTTTGATAGTGTTTCGAGCCTTAGCTTATTTGGAGCTCGTGATTCAGATCAAGCGTGCGAGTTTTCGCGTCGTTTCGAGTTAAGGTTTTGAGTAATTATCAAGATTTTAGCTTCGGGAGGCTTTATCCGGAGTTTGTCTCGTCGGAATGGAATTCTGACTTCTCCGTTGGATTCGTAGCGCCGTTTTTCAGCTAGGGTGCGAATTTCATAGAAATCCGAGGTGTTTTGGTCGCCCTCGCAGTTTAAGTAAATTGGGGAATTAATTAATTATTTAAATAATAAATTTAGGTTTATATATAAGCCTAAAGCCTTCCCCTTTCCCTATTCATCCTCTTCCTCGATCAAAAGCAGCCGCCGAGGGTTAGGGCGAGAGCGGAGCTTCGTGGATCCTTCAACCGGCGATTTCTAGAGTTGTAGTGGTCGGATTCGAGTTTGGTTTGAAGATTCGGAAAGCTCTCGGCGAGATCTTCGTCTTAGTGGTAAGCTTGTTCTTCTTCGTGGAAGTTTTGGAGTTATGGAAATGACCTAACTCTTCCTTTTGGTCCTTAGCGCTCCAGGTCTTCGTGCTCGGGAGTTACCTTGGCATTCGGAGCGGAGTTAGGCGAGTTTTGCAAGGTTAAGGCAAGTGGCTTCCTCCTCCTTCTCTTTCTTTTCTTGAAGCATTGTTTCGCTCGTGTCGATTTCATGTCGCTCGGTGTAACTTAAGTCTTGGAGTGTTGATATAAGCTTCCTTGATTGTTCTTCCTTTGCTATGAATCGGGTAGTTGTTCCCTGGAGAAAACTGGGATAGATAAAATCCTCGTTCCTTTACTGAATCTAGAGCTTTCTTCTGATTTCCCGAGAGATTCCCCTCTGGTTCCCGAGAAATCCCTGCTATATTACGAGAAATCCTTGCTTTGTCTCGAGAAAGCAATTTTCCATCTCTCGAGAGATTTCCCTTGTCTCGAGAAATTAACCTCCTATGTCTCGAGATATCAACTTGAACCTTGCCTTCATCTTTCGAGAATTAAGCCTGAGCCCTGTCCTGGTCTCGAGAAATTCCTTATGTCTCGAGAGATCCCTTCTGATGTCTCGAGATTTCCCCTTCATATCTCGAGAGATTCCTCATGTCTCGAGAGATCCCTTCTGATGTCTCGAGATTTCCCCTTCATATCTCGAGAGATTCCTCATGTCTCGAGAGATCCCTTCTGATGTCTCGAGATTTCCCCTTCATATCTCGAGAAATCCCTTTCATGTCTCGAGAGTTTGCCTATTACTCGAAAATTCAACCTTCTATCTCCCGAGAAGTCCTTTGTAGTTCTCGGGAAGTCCTCAATTTGATGTGATTTTTGTATGGTTCCCGGTGGTGGGATTTCAAAAAATTTGGACGGGGCTCTGCCCCGCACCCCGCAAGGGCTCTGCCCCTTGACCCCGTTAGGGGCTCTGCCCCTAAGACCCCGCTAGGGGCGCGGCCCCTTGGAACCCCGCCAGGAGCGCATGTGATTTCGTTGCGATTCTCATGTTTAAATCTTGTGTCCTCTCAAGCGCACAAGGATGTTGCCAGTATCCCTTCGGTGCTCCTGATCTTGAATCCCTTTTGCTTGAATTCTTTTACTCGTTGTGGTCTGATAATGTTTGAGTTTACTATTATGATTCATCATGAGTTATGCCTCTGATTACTTCTCCTCCTTCTTGAAACCTTGTGCCTCTTACAAGGGTACAAGGAGTTTTGCCCAAGTCTCTTGGGTGTCCTTGATCGTGAATCCCTCGAGCTTGAACCCCTGTGCCTTTTTGGTTCAATGACTCCGAGTTTCCCCTTATGAATCGTTTGATCAGCAGTTATCTCATGGTGACCCTATCCTTAGGGTGTTTCTTCCTAGTATTTGTGATGTTAGTAGTATGCGGTGATGTTGCTAATAACTGCATTGCGTCTTTGATCATGTTTACCTCCTATCAAAACTTTAAACCTGTTGTGATCTTGCAAATCTTTGGTTTCGCTTGTGATTCATCTTGATTGGTGTGTGCCTTGCTTTGACCCTGTCTTTTAGGGTGCTTTCTTGGTGATTGTTTTCTCGGGCTTCGTCCCGTGTTTTAAATTAAAATTTAATTAATATTGACCACTGTCTGGAGCCCGGCACGGTAGATCGTGTTCGAGGGAAAGTGGGGTTTCTACTGTAGCGTTGCACGGTGGCCTTTTTAAAGGTGAACCGCAGGCTTGGCTTGTGGTCCCGAGGGCCGTGTTTGGGTGGTTGGGTCTAGAGACACCCCCACTCGTTTTGGGCTCGGGTTGCGGAGGTAAGTAACCGCTCCCGTTTATTTTGAGCTGATCAGTCTCATGTATGAAAAATTTACAAGATAATTAATTTATACTTGCTCCTACTTATGATATTTGGTTGCACTTGGTGCTTTGCTTAGCTCCTTGTTTCAGAGCTTCTTTTTCAGTGAATCAGGCTTGGGTTGGTACCCCGTATGCCTTTATTGCTTGTCTTTTCCCTATTTCTTGCCACTTGCAATTCCCTTGCTGAGGCGTTCTTGTTTATTGAATGCCTCAGGTTTCAGAGCCGTAGCGGTTTATGCCACTGCTTTTAGATCTGATACCTTACTCTCTGGGAATGATTTATGACTAGGTGCATTATAGTGATAAAATGGATTTTCATTCATCTTCATCTCATCATTTTTAACTAAAACCCTTAGTTTTAAAGTCACCTAAAGATATTTTCTATACTTATACTACGCCTAGTTAAGTGCATATCATCTACTTTATGTCCTGCCTTCACGTGCATATAGGACCTTAAATGAACTAAATCAAGTGTTTTCCGCTGCAGTTACATATATAATTTTCTCTGTGGACTAGTTGATCCACGAACTGAGAGACATAGTTCTTACTCTAAACCCTAATAAATGATTTCAAATAATGATTATCATGCAATCATGTTTTCAATTATCAAGTAATAGGATCCCGCCTGAGCGTCTGCAGTTGTCTCCTGCATGACGTGGCATCATGACGCGTATTTTCTCTTCCTCTGATATTCTTAATTCCTGAGAAAATGCGGGTTGTGACATTCTTCCTTGGTGATTCCCAGCGGCTTGAATAAACAGTTCGGCAGTGGTCAGTCTGCAAACTGGTTTATGTTCGTTCTTGTGCTATTCGCAGCGAGCTCAGCGATTAGGCGACCTTCAGCGGTTAGGCGATCTGAGTTGCGGTCTGGCGATAGCTTCAGTTCTTCGTTCCAATAAAGCTCCAGTTCGTGTAGTCTGAGGTGCGGTCTTGCAGTGCTGGCATGTCTGTCCAGTTTCTGTTCATGCGGTCTCAGGTCATGCCGGACGTCTTCTGGAGTCGAGTGGTCTATGCGGTCTCATCTTGTCTAGACGCCAGATTTGCTTTGGTGTGTTTTATTCTTCTCATCTCCGTGATTCTGATGAATCATGTCTCGCCATGTATACCTCGCACTGTAAATGAAGTTTGTGTTTTAATAAAGTTTCTTGTGTTGCTGTGTGGCATTGTGGTTGTTTGGATTTAACTCAGTTGATGCAACTCCTGCTTACTCCTAAACGATTCAAATCAAAAATTTTAACATGGTATCAGAGGGAGGTTGTTGGAGTGGATAAGCAGTGATCAACTTGAGTTGCCATCGTCTTTGTGAAGAAGAGACCACATAGATTGCCATGGAAGGCGGATTCGCAAGAGGGCTTGGTATTGAACTCCTTACATCGACTAACTATAAGAAATGGAGGTCGTGTATGGAGAGCTATTTACTTGGCAAGGATCTATGGGAGATAGTTGGAGGAGAAGACACACAAGAGGTGTTTCTAGTAGGAGATAATATGGCAGAGGTGAGACTTTGGAGGAGGACAAATGCTAAGGCAGAGTTCACTCTCAAGAGGGCTATCTCACCGGAGCTGTTTGATCACATCATTGGATGTAAATCTGCTCCTGAAATTTGGACGTCTTTGGACGGGTTGTTTAATAAGAAGAATGTAGCCCGGCTACAGTTTCTTGAAAATGAGTTGGCGAAGGCCTCTCAAGGCGATCTCTCTATTTATACCTTCTTTCTCAAGATGAAGAACCTCACAGCGGAGATTTCTGCATTGGACCCCGATGAGCCCATCTCGGAGGCAAAACTGAAGAGGCATATCATCCGCGGGTTGCGGAAGGAGTATCTTGCCTTTGTAACTTCAGTTCAAGGTTGGGCAAATCAACCATCTCTGTTAGAGCTGGAGAACTTACTTGCTTCGCTAGAAAGTCTGGCAAGACAGATGGCGGGGACTTCTATCTCTGGGGAGATAGTGATGTGTTGTTCTCTGGAAAGAAGAAGAAGAAGTGGGAGAAGAAGAAGCCGAGTTATGATGGACCCTCTACTTCAGGTCAGCAGGATAGGGGTTATGCTCCTAAGTCTGATGGGAAGAAGAAGGGAGATGGACCAAGGTGCTTCAGGTGTAATAAGACCGGCCACTTTAAGAAGGATTGTCGGGTTAATCTTCAGTCGGGACATGTAGCGGAGAAGGAGAAGCCAAAGTCTGATGAAACTGGATAGGGAGTAGCCTTTGCGGCTAATATGACGGCGATGCCCGTTAAGGCCTTGGCTGCCATCAACTTCGAAGAGGATTGGATTGTTGATTCAGGGTATGAACATCATCTCACCGGGGATGAATCAAAGTTCTCTTCTTTGGCGCCTTACTCAGGTAACGATGCTATCATTACGACTGATAATTCTGTTCATGTTGTCGAATAAGAAGTTGTTGTCTCCCTGAGTAGTGATAATGGTCCACTCACTTTGAGGAGTGTTAATCATGTGCCTGGTATGAATAAGAATCTCTTCTCTGTGACCAATGCGGTCGATGCCGGTTATCACGTTCTGTTTGGCCCAACAGAAGTGAAGTTTCTTAAAACTCAACTGGAGATCAGGAGAGATGTTATCCATATTGGAAAGAGGGTGAAGGACTTATTCGTGTTATCGACAAGTACCTATGTTGATAAGATGAAGACCAACGATAGCGCGGCTATCTGGCATGAAAGGTTGGGGCATGTTGGCATGGACAAATTGAAGGTTGTGGCGGTAAGGGGCCTTGTCAAGGGCTTGCCTAGCTTGTCCTCTTATGGAGACGGTCATGTTTGTGCTGGATGTCAGTTTGGTAAGTCTTATCGACTTCCATTTGATAAGTCGCAAACAAGATGCAAAGCGCCGTTGGAGTGCATCCACGGTGATTTGATGGGACCGACAGCCACCCCAAGCCTTGGAGGCAATAGATATATGTTGGTGTTGATTGACGATTACACCAGATATGTCTGGGTGTATTTTTTGAAAGAGAAGTCAGAAGCCTTTGCGAAGTTTGTGGAGTTCAAGGAGTTGGTGGAAGGTCGTTTAGGCCTGCGGGTGAAAAAATTGAGAACTGATAATGGTGGGGAGTTCACCTCTGGTGAGTTCTCAAGTTTTTGTAGGAAACACGGCGTTCGGAGAGAGCTCACTTGTGCCCATACTCCACAGCAGAATGGGGTTGCGGAGAGGAAGATCCGTCATCTGACGGAAACCTGCAAATGCTGGCTTCATGCCAAGAGTATCCCAAAGTCCTTTTGGACGGAGGGAATGTCTTTTGCGGCTTACGTCATCAACAGAATGCCTCTAAGTCCTATCAACATGAAGACCCCTCACGAACTGATGTTCAAGTAGAAACCGAGTGTTGCTCACCTTCGGGTGTTCGGGTCAACCTGCTATGTGCATATTCCTGATGCTCTTCGGACAAAGCTAGATGCAAACACAAGGAAGCTAGTCTTTGTTGGATATGATGAGCGGAAGAAAGGATGGAGATGCATGGATCCTGAGACATGGAGATCAGTGGTATCTCGGGATGTGGTGTTTGATGAAGTGACTTCCTACAAGGGGAGTTCAGGAGTTGAACTACCGGAGAGCAGGGTTGATGAAGCAGGGAAAGCTGTGGGAAGTCTTCAAGTGGAGTTGCCTGTTTCACCAGGAGCTCCAGCTGTGTCAAGCTCTGAGATGGAGGCTTCAGGTTCTGGAAGCAAGGGGAGCGATGCTCCAAGTTTGTCTGGAAGAGGAGCTTGCACAGAAGAAGCAGCTGAGGAGGTGGTTAGTCAGGTGCAACCTCTTAGGTGGTCGAAGAGGACTATCAAGCCAACAGATTGATACACAGGAGGAAACATGGTGAGCTTCGTCTCATGTTTCTTCGCTGGTCCCTTGGATGAGAGGGAGCCGTCGAGCTTTGAGAAAGCCAAAGGCGTGAAGCAGTGGGATATTGCTATGCAAGAAGAGATGGATGCTCTCAAGAAGAATGAGACTTCGTCTCTAGTGCCCAGGCCTAAGGGCATTACCTCTGTAACATGCAAATGGGTTTACAAGCTCAAGAAGAAAGCTGACGGCATGATCAAGCGATACAAGGCTCGCCTTGTAGCTCGCGGGATCTCACAGCAGTATGGTGAAGATTATGATGAGACGTTTAGTCCAGTGACAAAGATGACTTCGGTCCGATTTGTTATTGCTTTGGCGGTATCTTGTGGATGGGAGATTTGGCAGCTTGATGTTAAGAATGCTTTCTTATACGGAGAGATTGACAAGGATATCTTCATGATCCAGCCGCCGGGTTTCATCTCGGAGGATCATCCGGACTACGTCTGCAAACTGAAGAAGGCCTTATATGAGTTGAAGCAAGCGCCTCGAGCGTGGTATGGAAAGATCGCTGAGTATCTCTTATTCTGCGGGTTCTTTGCTTCAGACTCTGATTCTAGCTTGTTTGTCAAGAAGGAGGGAGCGCTTCGGGTTATTGTGCTACTGTATGTGGATGACATGATTGTCACCGGGAACTTGAAGGAGGCGGTAGCAAGGCTGAGAGCTGAGCTTGCTATCAGGTTCGAGATGAAGGATCTAGGGGAGCTTCACCATTTCCTTGGACTCGAGGTCCAGAGGTGAGAGAGCGGAGTGCTCATTTCTCAGGAAGGATTGATGGGAAAAATTATGCTTGCAAACGATAACGGCAAGTGTACCGTATCGAATGTAGTATAGGTTATTAAAACAAGGTCGTATTAGACTCGGGGCGGTTGAATACTCTCTTACTTCGGAAAATCTCTATTATTTTATCGAATGGGATTTGTGGTTGGTTGGTTGCGAAAAATGAGAAATAGTTTATTTAAATTAATGAATTAAAAGTTAGTACTCAACCTTGAATCACCTTGGAAAAATAAATAAATAAAGAAATAGAACTTCTAATCCTCTTAAAAGAAATGCTTGACCGTGGAGGTTCCTGATTTATGAACGTACCTCTCTCGAGGATACGCCAAACTGAGTTTAGGTTGATCAATCGAACTCTCGTTCTAGAATTGAAACCCCTAAAGCTCGCTTTATCGAAGTGAACCCCTCTATTGGATATAACTCCAATCCGGGAGATTTATGTCGTCCTCTCTCGAGGAGTGCATTCAAATCTCTTTATCCTTAAAGTGATCGATTCGAACTCAAAACCTCTCGATTATTGACTACGAAAACAAGAATGAGATTAAATATCGATAATATAATCTCAATCAATATAAGTTCAAGGATAAATCTTAAGCGATCTAAATAAGAGAAAAAGAATTTCTAAACTGAATTATGGATTATATTTTCCTTGGATCATCTCGGCCGAGTACTAATGAAATTTAGCTACTCATGGAGATGGAGGAATTGATGAAATACAAGAGGTGCATAATGAAGATTGAGAGCAGAATAAGAGTAAAAGTGCTATTTTATTAATCGAAAGGGAAAATTACAACTAGGAAACAAGAGATTACAAACCTGAAATGAAAGTGCAAGCTAAGGAAGAAGATTACAAGCTTAAGAATAATGAAAGCAGTGCAAGAAAATAACTTAGAACTCCCAAAAATTCGTCCCCAAACATCTGGAAAAGCTCCCTTTAAATAGCTGAATTTTTGGTGTTACACGCCCTTGGTCACGCCCGTGACCTGGGGCGTGTAAGGGGCGTGATCGAAGCGGCAGCGGAGAGGGCGCCTTCTTGAGTAATTGCGAGTGTTTCGGCCGTGTCACGCCCTAGGTCACGCCCGTGACCTGGGGCGTGTAATCCTGAAATCTGGCTGCTGGCGGGAAACTCTGGCGGGAAGAAGCGCGGGCCAAGTCACGCCCGTGACCTGATGTCACGCCCTCGGTCACGCCCGTGACTGAGGGCGTGTAATTTTAATTGACGTGGCAGCGTGCTCCGGATGCTTGTGGCGGGTCGTGGCCGTGACATTGGGTCACGCGCTTGGTCACGCCCGTGACCTGGGGCGTGTACTTGGTGAAATCTTCACGGAGCGTCCCCGGAGCGGCAGAAGCAGGTCCGGAGTACTTTGTAGGTTACACGCCCATGGTCACGCCCGTTACCTGGGGCGTGTAATTTTAACTTTTTGCTCGAAACAGCCCAGAAAACCTGTAAACACAAAATAACCTTAAGTTAGCTTATGAAATAGCAATGGAAGGATTTATATGAAATAATTCCTAAAAATAACATAATTTTATATAGAAAACATAATAAACCTAAACTAAAAGATGAGTAAATAAATTACTCATCAAATACCCCCATACTTGCTCATTGCTCGTCCCGAGCAATCCATTTTTCACAAGGGTGAGAAAAATTAATGCAAGATAGAATGTGAAGACTAGAGAGTAAAATGCGAAGTATTATGCTGGCATGTGTAGATATTTTAGTAAAAAGATGTTCTTGGCATAAATGCTAATTTATGAAATACTTCAAAAATGCGTTATAATTATTTATCATTATTTTAAAAATGAGTCGACGGTCAATCAAAAAGTTATGTGAAGGGAAAAAATAGCGTGATTGCTGAGATTTAAATTACTAAATGTAAACATTCGGGGTGGCCTCCAAAGAAATCCATCAATGTCGACGGCCATAGGCTTGCCCGTTTGCACTTTCTCCACTACACTTCGAACAAAATCGACTCTATGGATCTTTAGGACTTAAATATGGTACATTTTAAGGCTTGGGTTTAAGGGTGAGGTAACAATGATAAACATGAAGGCGCATTCCACTTAAACAAAATTTTTGAGCTAAAAGAAAATGATTGCCACCATAAAATAATGAAGCTTTACCCCCATACTTGTATTTTTTCAAAGGGGAAACACTCTCATACTCACTTATTTAAATCATGAATCTTCATAATTGGGATCATTCGAAGTATGCATGTACATACCTAGGCCACATATCATTATGAGATTATTACTTTTTGAGATTTAAACATTTTTTTTTTTGAATTGATACCCATAATTGTCTTTTTTCATAGAATCGTACCCAAAATTTTTTCATTTTAGCTCAAAATCTCAAAGTGTTTATTTGGGTTTTGGGCTTTTTAGCTTTGGTGCCGAAATGAGGAGGGTGGATCAAATAAAGGTGTAAGGCTCAAATTTGTGTGAACAATGGTGGTAAATCTAGGTTGGGTGCAAAGGCTCAAACTATCCAAAGAAAGGCCTAAATCATTTCTGTAAAGTTAATTTGTCTAAAGTGCAAATGTTTTGAAAATAGCTTGGGGCAAGTTCTAGACATCGAGAAAGGACACCCTTTTGTTCAATTCGAGTAATAGCTTTCTAACAATCTTCTACACACTCACCAAAACTACTTTTGGATAAGACCGGATTCGAATTTAAAAGTAAAATAAATTATTATTACGCAAATTAATAAAACATAATTTTAGATCTATGCCAAGAATTTAATTTTACACCAAAACTACTTAAGACAAGCATAAGACTAGGAGCACTACATGAGTCAACAATTTTACTCAAAAGTTTCAAAAACTATTCTAGCACAAAATTATTTTTAGTTCATATGAAAAACAGTCTACTTAGAACTTACAATTTAGCAAGTGAGAGTTTTGATGAATAAAAAGAACATTTTCTAATAGATTTTTTTTTTGTTCTTGGACTTCCCAAGATCTGCCCGGTGAAGGGTTTGCAAGGTACTAGAGGCTATGATGGGAATTCAAGCCCAAAGCGTCCTTTCCAAGAAATTTAATTGCATTTTTTTATTATTATATTTTTTTATTTTTCAAGAAAAACTACAAAGAAAGCTATGCTACACCCCCATACTTAAAATTAAACATTGTCCCCAATGTTTAAAACTAAGTATGAAAGATAAAACAAAAAACAAAAAAAAATGTCAAGAAAAATCAAGAGAAATTACTAAAGTGTAAGGAGGGCTTCCCTGAATGATAGTCGGGGTTGCCGGTCGAACACCTGCAGAGTTAAATTAGAAAAAAAAACAAACAAGAAAAGAAAAATAAAGAGGTTAACATTGGGTTGCCTCCCAGGAGCGCTTTGTTTACCGTCGCGTAGCTTGACTAAGTGGTAATTTTAAAGATTTTGGAAGTGAATGGTTTCGATGTTTCCGGGCGCTGGGTCGCCCGGGTGATATAATTTTAAGCGTTGTCCGTTGACTTTGAAAGAGCCTTTTTCCGGGTGCTCTATTAGCAGCATTCCGTATGGCCAAACTTCTTTAACTATGAAGGGACCGGACCATCGTGATTTTAATTTACCCGGAAAAAGCCTAAGTCTTGAATTAAATAATAGGACTAAGTCTCCTGGTGAAAAAGTTTTTGGATTTTTGATTTTTTTATCATGATAAAATTTTGTGTGCTCCTTATAAATCTTATTATTTTCGTAAGCGTTTGCGCGCCACTCGTCTAATTCATTTAATTGTAGTTTTCTGTGCTCGGAGGCTAAGTTTAAATCCAAATTTAAAAATTTTAGCGCCCAAAAGGCGCGATGTTCTAATTCCACCGGTAGATGACAAGCTTTTTCGTAGACTAATCGGTACGGTGTACATCCGATGGCGGTTTTGTACGCTGTCCGATATGCCCATAGAGCGTCGTCTAATTTTAGCGACCAATCCTTCCTATTAACGGACACAGTTTTTTCTAAAATTCTTTTAAGTTCACGGTTCACCACCTCCACTTGGCCATTTGCTTGTGGGTGGTAGGCGGTAGATAGCTTGTGGGTAACTCCATACTTTGCTAAAATTTTAGCAAGTTGGTTGTTACAAAAATGTGTGCCCCGATCACTAATTAGTGCTCGGGGTGTGCCAAATCGTGAAAATAATTTTTTTAAAAATTTAACGACGACTCTCACGTCGTTAGTGGGAAAAGCTTGTGCTTCCGCCCACCTTGACACGTAATCGACCGCAACAAGGATATATTTATTATTAAAAGAGGAGGGTAAAGGACCTATGAAATCTATTCCCCAAAGATCAAAAATTTCGCATTCTAAAAAAATATTTTGGGGCATTTCGTCCCGGTTAGAAATGTTACCTGACCGTTGGCACCGATCACAATTACTCACGAAATTGTGAGCATCTTTGATTAAGGTGGGCCAATAGAAGCCCGACTCTAGCGCCTTTCTTGCGGTCCGGTTCGCTTGATAATGGCCACCGGTTGGCCCTTCGTGGCAGTGCCGCAGAATTTGGGCGCCTTCCTCGCCCGAAATACACTTTCTTACCACTTGGTCCGCGCAGACACGAAATAAAAAGGGGTCCTCCCAAAAATAATTTTTCAAATCTGAAAAGAATTTCTTCTTTTGTTGACTTGAAAAATCTTTTGGTAGGACCCGGGCCACTAAATAGTTGGCCAAATCCGCGTACCAAGGGGTGGAAGGAGTCGTTACCTTTTCGATAGCAAGGAGGCGCTCTTCAGGGAATTTGTCGTCAATTGTGGATTCCACTAGTGCTCCTGCAGCTGGATTCTCCAACCGTGAGAGGTGGTCGGCCGCAACATTCTCCGCTCCCCTTTTGTCTTGGATCTCCAAATCGAATTCTTGTAGTAGGAGGATCCACCTTAGCAGTCGATGCTTTGCATCTCCTTTTTGTAGTAAATACCGGAGAGCGGAGTGATCTGTAAAAACAATAACTTTTGAAAGCGTTAAATATGATCGAAATTTGTCAAATGTAAAAATTATTGCCAAAAATTCTTTCTCCGTTGTTGTATAATTTGCTTGTGCGGATGTTAGCGTTTTGCTTGCGTAATAGATTGGGTGAAAATGTTTATTCACCCGTTGGCCTAAAACTGCGCCTACAGCAAAATCGCTCGCATCGCACATGATTTCAAACGGAAGAGACCAGTTTGGCGCGATTAAAATAGGGGAATTTATTAGTTCATTTTTGATTTTGTTAAACGCTTTTAAACACTCGTCATCAAAATTAAACGCGGATTCTTTTTCCAAAAGATGAGTTAGCGGTTTCGAAATTTTTGAGAAATCTTTTATAAACCGTCTATAAAAACCCGCATGTCCTAGAAAACTTCTAATAAATTTTATATTGGTAGGAGGGGGAAGTTTTTCTATGACCTCGATCTTGGCCCTATCGACCTCGATCCCCTTATTAGAAATTTTATGCCCAAGGACTAATCCCTCTTGGACCATAAAGTGGCACTTCTCCCAGTTGAGTGCCAAATTCGTGTCTTCGCAGCGTTGAAGAACACGATCAAGATTATTTAAACAATTTTTAAATGAATCGCCAAAAACAGAAAAATCGTCCATGAAAATTTCCATGACGTCTTCTACAAGTTCATTAAAATTTGCCAGCATACATCGTTGAAATGTAGCCGGCGCGTTGCAAAGACCAAACAGCATTCTTCGATATGCGAAGGTGCCGAACGGACAGGTGAATGTGGTTTTCTCTTGATCTTCGGGCGCAATTGGGATTTGAAAATATCCCGAAAGACCATCGAGAAAATAGTAGTGTGAGTGACCGGATAAGCGTTCTAAAATTTGGTCAATAAAGGGTAACGGAAAGTGATCTTTGCGGGTAGCATCATTTAATTTTCTATAATCGATGCATACTCGCCAACCCGTAACAGTACGGGTCGGGATCAACTCATTATTTTCATTTGTGATTACCGTTATTCCACCCTTTTTGGTCACGACTTGCACTGGGCTAACCCAAGTGCTATCAGAGATTGGGTAAATAATTCCCGCATCTAATAATTTTATTATTTCGGCCTTAACGACGTCCTTCATATTTGGATTAAGCCGTCGTTGAGGCTGAATAGTACTGCGAGAATTATTTTCTAAATTAATTTTGTGCGTGCAAAAAGAGGGGTTAATCCCCTTGATATCAGAAATTTTCCATGCAATTGCATGGCGGTGATTATTTAATATTTTTATTAATTCGGAAATTTCCGAATCGTTAAGCACGGAAGATATAATCACAGACAATTTTGAATCTTTTTCTAAAAAAACATATCTTAAATGTTCCGGCAGTTGTTTCAATTCCAAACTCGGTGGCTCCTCGTAAGATGTTTTTATTTTAGAAATATTTAATTTTACTTCTTCAAATTTGAGCGGCCGAGTTATTTCTTTTAGACAAAATAAATTTTCAATTTCCAGATTTTCAAATAAGGGTGAAATTAATTCAGAAATTGACGTTATTTCTTCTTCAAAATTTGATTCTAACGTGAAGCAAGAGTCGTCATTAGACAACGAATTTCTCATAAAGTTGTTAATGCTAAAAGTTACTTTTTCATCCCCAACTCGTAGGAGAAATTTGCCATTACTAACATCAATGATTGCCCGAGAGGTGGCGAGAAAAGGACGTCCGAGTATAATTGGGACTTCAGAGTCTTCCTCAATGTCTAGGATGACAAAATCTACCGGGAAGATAAATTTGTCAACCTTGACAAGCACGTCCTCAATCACCCCTATCGGGTATTTAATAGATCTGTCCGCTAGTTGGATGCTAATATTGGTTGGGCTTGGGGTGCCCAAACCAAGCTTTTTAAATAATGAAAATGGCATCAAATTTATACTAGCGCCCAAGTCTGCCAAGGCGTGTTTTATTAAGAAATTACCAAACAAGCACGGGATGGAAAACCGTCCCGGATCGTTTAGTTTTTGTGGTAATTTATTTAATAAAATTGCGGAGCATTCAGCATTTAAAGATATACGCGAAAAATTTTCAAGTTTATTTTTATTGGAAAGTAGATCTTTTAGATACTTTGCGTATTTGGGCATTTGGGCGATTGCTTCGAAAAATGGCACGTTTATTTGAACTTGTTTAAAAATTTCAGTGAATTTTCTATATTGCTCCTCATTGCGTTCATTTTTAAATTGCGAAGGATAAGGAATAGAAGGATTTTTAATAATACGCGGAGCTAAAGCAGAAGAAGGTAGAGTAGGAGAAGAAATAACTTGCGGAGATGAAGTTGAAACGTTTACCTCTGGCTCGACCAATTTTGAAGAAGTTACCTCCTTTCCGCTACGGAGGGTAACTGCGTTGGCGCTCTCCCGAGGGTTGGGCTCAGTATTGCCCGGTAGAGCTCCCTGCTGGCGTTCGGAGAACATCTTGGCGAGCTGTCCAATTTGATTTTCTAGACTTTTGATAGATCCGGAAAGGTTCCGGATATTGGAGTCAGTAGTGGCAACGTATTTGGTGAAGACCTCTTCAAGCGAAGGGGACTTTGGTGGTTGTGGTTGAGCGAATCCGGGAGGATTCACTAGTGGGGGGCGTTGAGCATTATTGGGGTTGCTCCATGAAAAATTTGGGTGGTTCCTTAAACCCAGATTATAACTATTAGGAATATTATTTGGGTTATAAGGAGGACGATAAGAGTTTCCCATATAGTCTACTTGTTCTTGATTATAATTATTATTATATTGTTATTATTATTAGCCCCGTTAATGGCGGAGGAAGCAGACATCTCCGCCAATTGCTTAGTAAGCCATTCTACTTGATGTGCTAAATTCGGTGTGGCCTCGACTTCAAAGAGTCCGGTCGGTTTGTTAGGACGCGACCGTGGCGCATTCCACTGATAAGCATTCATGGCCATCTCCTCAAAAAGCTCTTGTGCGGCATCTGGGGTTTTATTATTTAGAGTTCCCCCAGCTGCTGCATCAATCATCTGCCTCGTTTGGAGATTCAAACCATTGTAGAATGTTTGAACTTGTTGCCATAAGGGAAGGGCGTGGTGAGGACATCTCCGCAATAATTCCTTGAAGCGCTCCCATGTGTCATAGAGAGACTCCGAGTCTATTTGCGTAAACGAGAGAATGTCCGTACGTAATTTAGCGGACTTCGCCGGAGGAAAATATTTAGTCAAAAATTTCTCCGTCATCTCGGCCCATGTAGTTATGGAACCTCTAGGAAGAGATCCCAACCATTGCTTGGCCTTAGTCCGCAAAGAAAATGGAAATAAACGCAAGCGAATGGCGTCATCGGTGACGCCATTAATTTTAAACATATCGCAAATTTCCAAAAATTCAATAAATGTAAATTTGGATCTTCATCTGGTAACCCGTCAAAGATGACGGTTTGTTGTACCATTTGAATGATACTCGTTTTGATTTCAAAATTATTATTTGCCACTGCTGGGCGAATAATACTTGATTGTGTTCCCTCCCAATTTGGCCTAGCATAATAGGACATAGTCCGTAGCGGAGCCTCATTATGGTCGGGGTCACCCATTATATCTTCGTTAGTCTCTCCGACTGACTCTTCGCGAATTATTGGTAGATCACTAAATCGGAGACGTCGCCGCAGGGTGCGCTCGATTTCCGGATCAAAACCAAATTCAAAATCAATTGAAGAGTTTCCTCGGGTCATAAACCAAAAAGAAAAGAGAGGAAGCGGAAAAAGTAAAAGGGAAAAATAAGATTGTTAGATAAAAAAGTTAATTTTTATTTTATTAAATTTTTTTGATTGATTTTTTTTATTTTATTTTATTAGGTGATTTAAAATTAGTCCTGGACTTCCCAAGATCTACCCGGTGAAGGGTTTGCAAGGTACTAGAGGCTATGATGGGAATTCAAACCCAAAGCGTCCTTTCCAGGAATTTAATTGCGCCTTAAAATTAAGAAAAAGGGAAAAAGATAAAATTAATAGATATTTCGGTTTTCAAAATATCAACCGTGTCCCCGGCAACGGCGCCAAAAACTTGATGGGTAAAACTATGCTTGCAAACGATAACGGCAAGTGTACCGTATCGAATGTAGTATAGGTTATTAAAACAAGGTCGTATTAGACTCGGGGCGGTTGAATACTCTTACTTCGGAAAATCTCTATTATTTTATCGAATGGGATTTGTGGTTGGTTGGTTGCGAAAAATGAGAAATAGTTTATTTAAATTAATGAATTAAAAGTTAGTACTCAACCTTGAATCACCTTGGAAAAATAAATAAATAAAGAAATAGAACTTCTAATCCTCTTAAAAGAAATGCTTGACCGTGGAGGTTCCTGATTTATGAACGTACCTCTCTCGAGGATACGCCAAACTGAGTTTAGGTTGATCAATCGAACTCTCGTTCTAGAATTGAAACCCCTAAAGCTCGCTTTATCGAAGTGAACCCCTCTATTGGATATAACTCCAATCCGGGAGATTTATGTCGTCCTCTCTCGAGGAGTGCATTCAAATCTCTTTATCCTTAAAGTGATCGATTCGAACTCAAAACCTCTCGATTATTGACTACGAAAACAAGAATGAGATTAAATATCGATAATATAATCTCAATCAATATAAGTTCAAGGATAAATCTTAAGCGATCTAAATAAGAGAAAAAGAATTTCTAAACTGAATTATGGATTATATTTTCCTTGGATCATCTCGGCCGAGTACTAATGAAATTTAGCTACTCATGGAGATGGAGGAATTGATGAAATACAAGAGGTGCATAATGAAGATTGAGAGCAGAATAAGAGTAAAAGTGCTATTTTATTAATCGAAAGGGAAAATTACAACTAGGAAACAAGAGATTACAAACCTGAAATGAAAGTGCAAGCTAAGGAAGAAGATTACAAGCTTAAGAATAATGAAAGCAGTGCAAGAAAATAACTTAGAACTCCCAAAAATTCGTCCCCAAACATCTGGAAAAGCTCCCTTTAAATAGCTGAATTTTTGGTGTTACACGCCCTTGGTCACGCCCGTGACCTGGGGCGTGTAAGGGGCGTGATCGAAGCGGCAGCGGAGAGGGCGCCTTCTTGAGTAATTGCGAGCATTTCGGCCGTGTCACGCCCTAGGTCACGCCCGTGACCTGGGGCGTGTAATCCTGAAATCTGGCTGCTGGCGGGAAACTCTGGCGGGAAGAAGCGCGGGCCAAGTCACGCCCGTGACCTGATGTCACGCCCTCGGTCACGCCCGTGACTGAGGGCGTGTAATTTTAATTGACGTGGCAGCGTGCTCCGGATGCTTGTGGCGGGTCGTGGCCGTGACATTGGGTCACGCCCTTGGTCACGCCCGTGACCTGGGGCGTGTACTTGGTGAAATCTTCACGGAGCGTCCCCGGAGCAGCAGAAGCAGGTCCGGAGTACTTCGTAGGTTACACGCCCATGGTCACGCCCGTGACCTGGGGCGTGTAATTTTAACTTTTTGCTCGAAACAGCCCAGAAAACCTGTAAACACAAAATAACCTTAAGTTAGCTTATGAAATAGCAATGGAAGGATTTATATGAAATAATTCCTAAAAATAACATAATTTTATATAGAAAACATAATAAACCTAAACTAAAAGATGAGTAAATAAATTACTCATCAAGGATATGCGGAGCGGATCGTTCAACGATTTGGCATGGAAGAAGGGAAGAGCAGCTCTATACCTCTGGAACAGCATCATAAACATCGGAAGGATGAGGGAAGAGTTCTATCTGATCCGTTGGTGTTCCGAGATCTGGTTGGGAGCTTGATTTACTTAACCATCACGAGGCCTAATATTCCATATGCAGTTGGCAAAGTGAGTCGGTACATGGCGGAGCCACGAAAGCCTCATCTTCTGGCGGCAAAAGGGATTTTGAAATATGTGAAGTCAACCTCTGATTTGGGTCTCCTATTTAGGAGAGGGTCAAGCTTGGAGTTGCATGGATACATGGATGCTGACTACGGGGGAGACGTGGATGATCGGAGATCAACGTCTGGTTATGTCTTTATGACGGGCCCCACAGCTATCTCTTGGTGCAGCAAAAAGAAGGAATCAGTGTCTGTATCTACCACAGAAGCGGAGTACAAGGCTTCGGCCTTAGGAGCTCAGGAAGCCGTTTGGCTCAGGAGGTTGGTGGAGGACGTTCATGAGGAGGTTCGAGGTCCCACTATGCTCTGCGGGGACAATGAGAGTGCTCTCAAGCTGGTTAACAATCCATTCTGTCATGTGAGGACCAAGCATATTGAGATTGAGCACCATTTCATTCGTGAAAAGGTGTTGGGAGGATCTCTTATGGTCGAGCATGTTCGGAGTGCGGACAATTTCGCAGACATCTTCACAAAGCCGCTGGCGAAGGGACCGTTTACACAGTTGAGGAGTTTACTCGGGCTAGTCTCCACTTCCCACTTCAAGGGGGAGTGTTGAACTTTTGAAGTGAAGTGGAGGAGACTGGGCGGTCTGATTTTGGGAGACCGCCGAGACCACGCGGCCTGTGCTTGTATTCTGCCAGTCTTGCTCTGCCGGTCTGTTCTGGCGGTTTGCTGGTTCTGCCGATTTGTTCTTTGTAGCTGCGATCTGTTCCCGAGTTGGTCTTCTGGTTGGCCTGTCTTCTTTGTTGGAAGACCGGGTGGTCTGTTCCTATGTGTGACCGCTTGATCGGGCGATTTGTGCTTGGCGATCTGGCGACTTATTCTAAGTCGGCCAGATGGTTCCTGGTTTGCTCCTGGTGGTCTAAGGAAGGAGTACCTTTGTGACCGCGCGGCTTATGCGCGGTCTCATGTTCGCGCGACCTGTGCGCGACTTGTCTGCTGATCTGCGTCTTGGTCTGATGATCGTCCAAGTAGTGTGGTCGCATGGTCTGCCTTATGAGACCGCTTGCGATCTGACGGGTGGTGATTGTATCTCTCCTATGCGGTGACGACATCCATCTACCCGCCCATAAATAGAGGTACAGGGCCCGTCATTTACAAACGAGAACTGTAAGAACTGAGCCTGGGTTAATTCGTGTGGTCTCACTTTGAGGTCGGGCGGTCTGGAAGCGAGTTGACTGTTTGTTGTGTTCGCAGGTTTGCGGTCAGCAGGTTGCGGTCTTCTTCCTTGGTGATTCCCAACAGCTTGAATAAACAGTTTGGCAGCGGTCAGTCTGCGAACTAGTTTATGTTCGTTCTTGTGCTGTTCGCAGCGAGCTCAGCGATCAGGCAACCTTCAGCGGTTAGGCGATCTGAGTTGCGGTCTGGCGACAGATTCAGTTCTTCATTCCAATAAAGCTCCAGATCATGCGGTCTGAGGTGCGGTCTTGCAGTGCTGGCAGTCTGTCCGGTTTCTGTTCGCGCGGTCTCAGGTCAAGCCGGACGTCTTCTGGAGTCGAGCGGTCTGTGCGGTCTCATCTTGTCTAGCCGCCAGATTTGTTTTGGTGTGTTTTGTTCTTCTCATCTCTGTGATTCTGATGAATCATGTCTCGCCATGTATACATCGCACTGTAAATGAAGTTTGTGTTTCAATAAAGTTTCTTGTGTTGTTGTGTGGCATTGTGGTTGTTTGGCTTTAACTCAGTCGATGCAACTCCTGCTTACTCCTAAATGATTCAAATCAAAAATTTTAACAGCATGGATGATCGGAGATCAACATCTGGTTTTGTCTTTATGACGAGCCCCACAACTATTTCTTGGTGCAGCAAAAAGTAGGACTCAGTGTCTGTATCTACCACAGAAGCAGAATACAAGGCTTTGGCTTTGGCAGCTCAGGAAGCCGTTTGGCTCAGGAGGTTGGTTGAGGACGTTCATGAGGAGGTTCGAGGTCCCACTATGCTACGCGGGGACAATGAGAGTGCTCTCAAGCTGGTTAATAATCTAGTCTGTCACGCGAGTACCAAGCATATTGAGATTGAACACCATTTCATTCGTGAAAAGGTGTTGGGAGGATCTCTTATGGTCGAGCATGTTCGGAGTGCGGACAATGTTGCAGACATCTTCAAAAAGCAGCTGGCAAAAGGACCGTTTACTCGGTTGTGGAGTTTACTTGGGTAAGTTTCCACTTCCCACTTCAAGGATGTAACACCCCAAAGATTGTGGTTCAGCGAGGTAGGCGAAATGGTAGTGTTGCGCTCGGGATAGGCTCAAGATTCCAGATCAGGTCAATGCGCACGACCATTGTCCTCTTAGCGCACGACCAGTGACCGTGCGCCAGCGATCGTGCGTAACCTGCAAAGAATCAGAGTTCTGTCTCGGACAGTGCGCACGACCATTCCCCTCTTCGCGCACGACCAGTGATCGTGCGCCAGCGATCGTGCGTTAATTCAGAAGAGAATCGAGTTCTGTCTCGGACAGTGCGCACGACCATTTCCCTCTTCGCGCACGACCAGTGATCGTGCGCCAACGATCGTGCGCCCTGTTTATTCTGTTCCGCGATTTTGAGCGGAGAAGATGATCGGACCGTCCAAATCTTTTGGAAATTGATCCAACGGCTAAGTTTAGTTGCTGGAGGTTATTAGGGCTTATGAGAGGGGTTTAATCCTCATTATTTCATATCCATTCTCTCTCCAAACCTAGAGGAAGAAGAAGGAGGCAAGGAAGAAGAAGGAGAGATTCCGCCATTGACGGAGCTCCGGAGCTCCGTTTCGCGAGCCGATTCCAGATCTGGAGAGTGCAGCCCGGTGCGGTCGTTTCCCTCCATCTAGAATCTCGAATCCATGGCGAAAAAGAACGCTCCTAGGGTAACGATTTCTTCTCCCGTTGTTTGGACTTGTCTTTTGTCCTCTCCTTCGTTTCTCTATGCTTGCATGAGGGATCCCTTTCACCAAATGGGTGAAGTGTAGGATTCCCACAAGTTCTCCGGAACTCCGGGTCGATTGTGTCCGTCCCCGACATATTGCATGTAGAAAATCCGGTAGTCGTGCGGATTTAGGCATTTTGTGTGAAGCCTATTCGTGGCCGTGAGCCCGAATCGGTGATGCTTGGATTGCGACGTTGCATTTAGGTTAAGCCTAGAATGCGTGCCGGAGAATGACTCCGTGAAATCATCTATAGTAGTGCGGGATTTAAGTGTAGGCGTCTTGTGAAGATCCTAACGAAAGCCCCATACTTTGAGATTGGTTGAAGGCAAACCTTCACCGTGAAATTGACGCGGAGTGTATTATACCTCCCCTTTTTGAGTATTTGTGAAGCCTAGATCCTTGTGAAGGGATTAGGTGCGTAGCTTATATTTTTGTAGCACTTGAAGGTGCTAAACCCTTACGGGCCGAGGCGAAGCCGTACCCGCATCGTGCGACAGATCGCGACGATTAGAGCACGGGCAAAGCTAAACCGAACCCGTTTCCATGCAGATCGGTAAGAGGTCTCTACCTCATGTAGCCGTGTGATCATGGGAGAGGTCGTGGAAGGTGGTTTACCTAGACCGACCAAAAGCTCTTTTTCCCACATAAGGCGATGGCCCTTACGGTGGAGTGTTTGTGGAATTGATGTTGTTAGCCTCATGCGATTGTTTAGGCGGTTGCGGGGAACCTTCGGGGGAACCCAACCAACATCATGTGCATACCTAGGTTCCCTCCTTTTTGATGCTCAACCTAGAAGATTGAATGTGCTTGAAACCTCACCTTGTGTAGTTGCACTTTCTTTATATTAGTACCTGTGCTAGTATGGCTTGCTTGCAGGGTAGAATCTCCGCCACCCCGGGAAAGGGGTGGGGTCGTTATAATTTGGTCAGCTGTGCTGACCGTTACCTTGTTTGCCACCGCTTGGTGGAATGTTCTTATGCAGGTGCAGGTGAGCCTAGCGGGAAATAGCGGGTGGTGGCCCCTTTTGTTGAGTTGGCCCTTGAAGGCCAGCCTCTTTTTTTTGCTTTCTCATGTATTGCCGGCCTGCGTGCCGATGTATGTTTTGGAGTTTTTGGTACTTTTGCTAAATGTAAGGCCTTAAGGCCATAACTCTCTTTCTTGGTTTCATTCCTATGATAGTGGACAATTCTAATGGAAATGTTAAATCTTTATGCTTCCGCTAATGTTTAGTATACTCTGTTGTAGTTTCTTTCTGTTTATCACCTTTTAACTCCTAGCTAGTGTGGTTAGTATGGCGTGGGGTCCCGGCCGGACCTACTGTTATATTATTCGTACTGGCAGGGTGTTACAATTTGGTATCGGACTTAAGGCGTCGATCCGTAGTTTAGCGAATTCGGGACGAATTCCTTTTAAGGGGTGGTGTGCACGGGATGTGCATTCACCTAAAACGAAAAAAACTAATAAGAATGTCCACTTAGGAATGGGAAAACATACTTGTTTGCAGAACCTGAGCGTTCCATGATTGTTGTTTGCTATGTTTTCAGTCACTAAATTGTGTCTTACACGATTATAGGCGACTAGAAGTGGTGCGGGGCCGTCTCAACCCCGTAACACCGCTGAAAGTAGTGGGTCGGCTGAAGTGCCAGCGACCACTCCTCCTGCTGAGATGATCAGGTTAATCGCAGAAGCTGTCTTCGCGATGATCAATGCTCAACCGCAAAGGCTTGCACAGCCTGCTACGCCTAATACAGATGCGGCCCCGGTGATCGAACCTGCAGTGGAACCTGCGGCGGTGCAAAGGGTGGAGCGTCCGGTAGAGCGTGTAGTTGTTGCGCGAGCACGTGATCAACAGCTGCAACACTTTCTAAGCTTCCATCCTCCAAATTTCTCGGGGACCGGATCCCCAACGGAGGCGGAGGACTGACTGTCAACGGTTAGGAAAATTCTAAGGGCGACAGCAACAGAAGAAGTTATGATGGTCACTTTAGCCACCTTCCTCCTTAACGGAGAGGCAGGGCGTTGGTGGGCCGAACAGGAAGTGCACAAGTTCGGAGGCAGGGAGATTACCGAGATCACGATAGCGGAGTTCTCAAAGTCTTTTCTTCAAAGGTATATTCCTTCTGCCCAACGCATTGCGTTGCAGAACCAGTTTCTGAAGTTTACTCAAGGCGACAGCTCAGTGGATGAGTACTTGCACGAGTTCACTAAACTGGGTCGTTATGCGGGGCCTATGATGGAAGACGAAGAGACAAAGACGAACAAGTTCTATGAAGGTCTTCGGGACGAGTTGAGGCTGCTCCTTGCAGGCCCAATGACATTAGGTTTCCAGGTGATGGTCCAAACTGCCAGATCCCTAGAGTTGGACATGAAGAGGGTACAAGCAAAAGCCGTGGCAAAGAAACCTGAGTTTCATGTGCCGGTCTCTCAGTCTAAGTCAGAATTCAGGAAGAACAAAAGGAAGTTCAAACCGGCGGAGCAAACCCGCTCAAATGTTTCGGGAGCAACGACAGTGCAGAGCCCTATCACGTGTTTCACCTGCGGGAAGGTGGGACATAAGGCCGCAGTGTGTCGAAGTGGTCCCCCGAAGACAGAGAATCGAGCTTTGGACTATGCTCGAGCTGCGGAAAAGGGTAAAGCTGCGGAGTCTTCGGCTTCCCAGCACATTACTCCGACTCAGCCGAGAGTCTACCCGCTTGGCCAGCAAGAAGCCATACGACAAGCTGATGTTGTCACAGGTATGAATTAAAAATTAGCTTTTACATAGCTATTTGTGATTATACCGTTGTGCAACTGTATGTTTCTTTTTTGTGTGCAATTAGGCTTTGTCCTAATTCTCAACTATCCGGCGAGAGCTCTATTTGATACGGGTGCATCGCACTCTTTTCTGTTTGAGGACTTCGTGGTGCAAATCGGAGTGCCATCTACCTTCGTAGAGGATAGATTAGAAGTAGTGCTACCCAATGGATCTCGCATGTCTGCGGATAGGAAGAGCCGTGTGAAGGTGCGGATCGGAAATCAAGATTTCGATTTGGAAGCATCGTTGTTGCCGTTAGCTGAATTCGATGTGATCTTCGGCATGGACTGGCTCTCGGAGCAGCGTGC
This sequence comes from Dactylorhiza incarnata, assembly GCA_033032865.1. Classification (NCBI taxonomy): domain Eukaryota; kingdom Viridiplantae; phylum Streptophyta; class Magnoliopsida; order Asparagales; family Orchidaceae; genus Dactylorhiza; species Dactylorhiza incarnata. The sequence goes on along the minus strand of JAWHQI010000324.1, from coordinate 2,868,991 downwards.
ATGCATAGATTGCAATTCTAAGGAGATCACTCTGGGAAGGAACGCCGATGGAGAAACCACGTTTGCCGGTATGCGAGGAGCGAGCAAGACGCTGATGTCTGCTCTCCAAGTGGTTAAGGCGGTGAGAAAAGGCGCCGAGTTGTTCTTCACCTTGTTGGAGGCTTCGGAGCCAAAGCCCAGGTTATGTGATGTCCCAGTTGTAGCGGAGTACGCCGATGTGTTTCCTAACGAACTCCCTGGGGCTCCGCCTCAGCGAGAGATCGATTTCTGTATCGAGTTGGTGCCAGGTGCCAAACCTGTGGCCCGCTCACCGTACCGGATAGCGCCAAAGGAATTGGCGGAACTGAAGGTTCAATTGCAAGAGCTGCTAGAGCAAGGCTACGTACGTCCAAGTTCTTCGCCTTGGAGTGCACCGGTCCTCTTTGTGAAAAAGAAGGATGGGAGCTTGCGTCTATGTATCGATTATCGAGAGCTAAACAAGTTGACCGAGAAGAACCGATATCCGATTCCAAGAATCGATGATCTCTTCGACCAGCTGGTTGGGTCGACGGTATACTCCAAACTGGACCTAAGGTCCGGCTATTACCAACTGCGGATTAGGGAATGTGATATTCCAAAGACAGCTTTCAGTACCCGCTTTGGGCACTATGAGTTCACGGTGATGCCGTTCGGTCTGTCTAATGCGCCGTCGGTATTCATGGACTTAATGAATAGGACGTTCCGTGAGTATTTGGATCAATTTGTGATCGTCTTTATCGACGACATTTTGGTATACTCTCAATCGGAAGAGGAGCATGTAGGACATCTGCACGCAGTTCTGGGCACCTTGAGGAAGAGTCAGCTATATGCCAAATTCTCCAAGTGTTAGTTTTGGCTACCGTCAGTAGCATTCCTTGGTCACGTCGTTAGTGGAGATGGAATTGCGGTTGATCCGTCGAAGATAGAAGCGATCCGAGCCTGGCCTTGGTTGAAAAACGTAGCGGAAGTCCGAAGTTTCTTAGGACTTGCCGGCTATTATAGGCGCTTTGTGGAAAACTTCTCGAGGATTGCACTTCCTCTCACTAAATTGACTAGGAAAGATCATAAGTTCGTTTGGTCGCCCGAGTGCGCACGAGCTTTTGAAGAACTGAAGAGCCGTCTGACCACGGCGCCCATTCTATGCTCGCCATGTGTTACGGAAGGCTACGAAATTTACAGCGACGCCTCAGGGAGTGGTTTGGGTTGTGTCCTAGTGCAGTTCGGTAAGGTAATTGCCTACGGCTCCCGTCAGTTGAAGGTTCACGAGAGGAATTACCCGGTCCATGATTTGGAGCTAGCGACCGTGGTATTTGCTTTTAAGCTTTGGAGGCATTATTTGTATGGCGTGAAGATCGACATCTTTACCGACCACAAGAGCCTCAAGTACTTGCTAGATCAAAGGGAGTTGAATATGCGACAGAGGAGGTGGTTGGAGTTCCTTGGGGACTACACCTTCGACATCAAATATACTCCTGGAAAGGGAAATGTAGTTGCGGACGCGTTGAGTCGTCGGGCTCCCGCTCAAGCAAATTGGATTTTGATGCACGATGAGCGTCTAATCCGTGAGCTGGAAGAAATGGAGATCATTTGCGTTGATCGAAGAGCGTCTACTTCAGCATGCTTGAACTGGACGGAGGTTCAATACCACCTTGCCGACCGAGTTCTACAGGCATTGGAGCTGGATGAGAGCATGAAACGCTTCAAAGCGGAAACCGTTGACGGGTTGAACGTTGATTTCTCTTTCGAAGATGGCCTTATGTGGAAGAATGGCAGATTGTGCATCCCAAACGTTGGTACTCTACGGGAGGAATTGATGTACGAGGCTCATCATACCAAGTACTCTATCCACCCGGGGAGCACGAAAATGTACATGGACATGAAGAAACTTTTCTGGTGGCCGGGTATGAAGAAGGACATTGCACTCTACATGGCCAAGTGCAACACTTGCGCGTTGGTGAAGGTGGAATGTCAACGTCCCGGTGGATTTTTGAAGCCCTTGCCGATTCCGGAATGGAAGTTTGACGATATTTCGATGGATTTCGTGCACGGATTGCCGAGATCGCAGCATGGAAACGACGCCATCTGGGTGATCGTGGACAGACTGACAAAAGTATCGCATTTTATTCCGAACCGGAAGGATGATTCTGTAGAAAAGCTAGCGAAGCTCTATGTCGATAGTATTGTGCGGCTGCACGGTGTCCCTCGTAGCATCGTTAGCGATCGTGACGGGCGTTTCACATCGAAAGATTGGAGGCTTATCCATGAACTGTTGGGCACTAAATTGAAATTCAGCACGGCCTTCCACCCGCAAACGGACGGACAGACCGAGAGGACCAACAGGACTATGGAGGATATGCTCCGAATGTGCGCTCTAGATTTTGGAAAGAAGTGGGAAGATCATCTCTATATGATCGAATTCGCCTACAATAATAGCTACCAAGCCAGTATAAAGATGGCTCCTTTTGAGGCCCTCTATGGTAAGAAGTGTCGTACGCCGTTGTCTTGGGCAGAAACGGGCGATACTAAGCTATTAAAGCGAAAGGATGTTGAGGAAGCAACTTCGACGATCCGAACTATTCGGGAAAGGCTATTAATTGCCCAGGACAGGCAAGCAAAGTATTACAACGCCAAGCATAGGAACCTAGAGTTCGCCGTCGGTGACCGGGTTTACTTGAAGATCAAACCGTTCAAAGGGGTATCAAGGATCCGACGCTTGAAAAAGCTCAGTCCAAGGTACTTAGGACCGTTTGAGATTGTGGAACGTGTTGGTGATGCGGCTTATCGGCTTGCACTATCTGCAGAGCTGAGCGGTCTGCACGACGTGTTTCACATTTCAGTTCTGAGGAAGGCAGTGCAAGAGCCTACTCATATCGTTGCGGTCGGCAAAGTGTTGGTGGATAGTGGGTTGTCGACGAAAGTCAAACCCTTACGCATCGAGGATACCGAGGTAAAGCAGTTGCGGAACAAGTCCATTCGGATGGTAAAGGTCCGGTGGGATAATTGCGGCCGAGAGGAGCTAACTTGGGAGAGAGAGCAAGCGATGCTTGCGGAGTACCCCGAGCTTTTTCCCTCAGGTAAATTTTCTTTAAAAACTGTAATCTCCTGCTATTACTGTTTTTGAAATTTCGGGACGAAATTCTTTTAAGGGGGGTGGATTTGTAACACCCCAAAGATTGTGGTTCAGCGAGGTAGGCGAAATGGTAGTGTTGCGCTCGGGATAGGCTCAAGATTCCATATCAGGTCAATGCGCACGACCATTGTCCTCTTAGCGCACGACCAGTGACCGTGCGCCAGCGATCGTGCGTAACCTGCAAAGAATCAGAGTTCTGTCTCGGACAGTGCGCACGACCATTCCCCTCTTCGCGCACGACCAGTGATCGTGCGCCAGCGATCGTGCGTTAATTCAGAAGAGAATCGAGTTCTGTCTCGGACAGTGCGCACGACCATTTCCCTCTTCGCGCACGACCAGTGATCGTGCGCCAGCGATCGTGCGCCCTATTTATTCTGTTCCGCGATTTTGAGCGGAGAAGAAGATCGGACCGTCCAAATCTTTTGGAAATTGATCCAACGGCTAAGTTTAGTTGCTGGAGGTTATTAGGGCTTATGAGAGGGGTTTAATCCTCATTATTTCATATCCATTCTCTCTCCAAACCTAGAGGAAGAAGAAGGAGGCAAGGAAGAAGAAGGAGAGATTCCGCCATTGACGGAGCTCCGGAGCTCCGTTTCGCGAGCCGATTCCAGATCTGGAGAGTGCAGCCCGGTGCGGTCGTTTCCCTCCGTCTAGAATCTCGAATCCATGGCGAAAAAGAACGCTCCTAGGGTAACGATTTCTTCTCCCATTGTTTGGACTTGTCTTTTGTCCTCTCCTTCGTTTCTCTATGCTTGCATGAGGGATCCCTTTCACCAAATGGGTGAAGTGTAGGATTCCCTCAAGTTCTCCGGAACTCCGGGTCGATTGTGTCCGTCCCCGACATATTGCATGTAGAAAATCCGGTAGTCGTGCGGATTTAGGAATTTTGTGTGAAGCCTATTCGTGGCCGTGAGCCCGAATCGGTGATGCTTGGATTGCGACGTTGCATTTAGGTTAAGCCTAGAATGCGTGCCGGAGAATGACTCCGTGAAATCATCTATAGTAGTGCGGGATTTAAGTGTAGGCGTCTTGTGAAGATCCTAACGAAAGCCCCATACTTTGAGATTGGTTGAAGGCAAACCTTCACCGCGAAATTGACGCGGAGCGTATTATACCTCCCCTTTTTGAGTATTTGTGAAGCCTAGATCCTTGTGAAGGGATTAGGTGCGTAGCTTATATTTGTGTAGCACTTGAAGGTGCTAAACCCTTACGGGCCGAGGCGAAGCCGTACCCGCGTCGTGCGACAGATCGCGACGATTAGAGCACGGGCAAAGCTAAACCGAACCCGTTTCCATGCAGATCGGTAAGAGGTCTCTACCTCATGTAGCCGTGTGATCATGGGAGAGGTCGTGGAAGGTGGTTTACCTAGACCGACCAAAAGCTCTTTTTCCCACATAAGGCGATGGCCCTTACGGTGGAGTGTTTGTGGAATTGATGTTGTTAGCCTCATGCGATTGTTTAGGCGGTTGCGGGGAACCTTCGGGGGAACCCAACCAACATCATGTGCATACCTAGGTTCCCTCCTTTTTGATGCTCAACCTAGAAGATTGAATGTGCTTGAAACCTCACCTTGTGTAGTTGCACTTTCTTTATATTAGTACCTGTGCTAGTATGGCTTGCTTGCAGGGTAGAATCTCCGCCACCCCGGGAAAGGGGTGGGGTCGTTATAATTTGGTCAGCTGTGCTGACCGTTACCTTGTTTGCCACCGCTTGGTGGAATGTTCTTATGCAGGTGCAGGTGAGCCTAGCGGGAAATAGCGGGTGGTGGCCCCTTTTGTTGAGTTGGCCCTTGAAGGCCAGCCTCTTTTTTTTGCTTTCTCATGTATTGCCGGCCTGCGTGCCGATGTATGTTTTGGAGTTTTTGGTACTTTTGCTAAATGTAAGGCCTTAAGGCCATAACTCTCTTTCTTGGTTTCATTCCTATGATAGTGGACAATTCTAATGGAAATGTTAAATCTTTATGCTTCCGCTAATGTTTAGTATACTCTGTTGTAGTTTCTTTCTGTTTATCACCTTTTAACTCCTAGCTAGTGTGGTTAGTATGGCGTGGGGTCCTGGCCGGACCTACTGTTATATTATTCGTACTGGCAGGGTGTTACAAAGGAGGAGTGTTGAATTTGTTGAAGTGAAGTGGAGGTAACCGGGCGGTCTGAATTTGGGTGACCGCAGAGACCGCGCCGTCTGTGTTAGTGATCTGCCGGCCTGGCTCTGCCGGTCTGTTTTGGCGGTCTGCTGGTTGGCCGGTATGTTCTTGGTTGCAGTGGTCTATTCCCGAGTTGTTCTGCTTAGTTGGCATGTCTTCTTTGTTGGAAGACCGGGCAGTCTATTCTGTGTAACCGCTGTGTCTGGGCGGCATATGCAGGTCAGTCTGGCGACTTGTCTGAAGTCGGCCATTTATCCTTGGCTTGCTCTTGTAGATCTAAGGAAGGAGGATCTTGTGTCCGCGCAGCTTGTGCGCGTTCTTGTGTTCGCGCAACTTGTGCGCGATTTGTCTGCTGATCTGCGGTCTTGGACGGAAGGTTGTCCAAGTGGTCTGATCGCGCGGTCTACCTTGTGAGACCGCTGACGATCTGACGGGTGGTGATTGTATCTCTCCTGTGCGGTGACGACATCCGTCTACCCGCCTATAAATAAGGGTGCATGGCCCTTCATTTATAACGAGAACTGTAAGAACTAGAGCCTGGGTTAATTCGTGTGGTCTCAACTTTGAGGTCGGGTGGTCTCAGAAGCGAGTTGACTGTTTGTTGTGTTCGCAGGTTTGCGGTCAGCAGGTTGCGGTCTCCTTCCTTGGTGATTCCCAACGGCTTGAATAAATAGTTCGGCAGCGGTCTATCTGCGAACTGGTTTATGGTGTTCTTGTGTTGTTCGCATCGAGCTCAGCGATCATGCGACCTTCAGCGGTTAGGCGATCTGAGTTACGGTCTGGCGACAGCTGTTCTTCGTTCAATTCAATAAGCTCCAGTTTGTGCGGTCTGAGGTGGCGATCTTGCAGTACAGGCGGCCTATCTGTTTTCTGTTTGCGTGGTCTCAGGTCAAGCCGGGCGATCTCTGGAGTCGAGCGGTTTGTGCGCTCTCTGCTTGTCAAGCCGCTAGTTTTGCTTTTTGTGTTTTGTTCTTCTCTCCTTCGTGATTCTTATGAATCATGTCTCGCCATGTATACCTCGCACTGTAAATGAAGTTTGTGATTCAATAAAGTCTTTTGTGTTGCTGTGTGGCATTGTGGTTGCTTGGCTATAACTCAGTTGATGCAACTCTTGCTTACTCCTAAACGATTCAAATCAAAAATTTTAACTGGTAGCCCACTTTATTCCAAACCGGAGGGACGATTCAGTTGAAAGGTTGGCAAAGCTATATGTTGATAGCATTGTACAATTGCACGGTGTGCCCCGTAGCATCGTCAGTGACCGAGATGGGCGCTTTACTTCGAAAGATTGGAGGCTAATCCACCATTTGTTGGGTACAAAGTTGAAGTTTAGTACTGCCTTCCACCCTCAAACGGATGGACAGACTGAACGTACGAATAGAACTCTGGATGATATTGATGAGTCCTGATCATATACACTTTTATGGACTCATCTGGGTCGTTTTTCTAGTCATTCCACTGCACTTTAGCCTGTTTTAGCTTATATTTGTTATTTCTTGTTATGTGCACTTCTAGGCCCGTTTTGGTGTTATTTCTTGTTTATCTTCATCATTAGCTTTCATGTGTTGTTAAGTGCCACCTTCAGTGGCTAGATTGGTGGTTGTGCTGGAATGGGAGTCGTGCAGGTGTTCCCGGTGCAATTCTGCACAGGAACACTGCGCACGATCACCGGTTCAATTGTGCACGACCACTGGTCGTGCGCCACTGATCGTGTGCACTTAACCCTTTTTCACGAGTTCTGTTTGGTGCAGTGCGCACGACCACCAACGCCAGTGCGCACGACCACCGGTAGTGCGCCACTGCTCGTGCGCACTTACCATTTAATTTCCGAGTTCTGTTTTCTGTAGTGCGCACGACCATCAACTCCAGTGCGCACGACCACCGGTCGTGCGCCACTGGTCGTGCGAACATGTTATTTCATAATTTCTGTCTTTGCAGGTTCCGTCCAGGCAGAGCGCACGATCATCGAATTCTAGTGCGCACGACCACTGGTCGTGCGCCACTGACCGTGCGCACTGTTTATTCCAGCGCCTATAAATTCCGCTGCTCGCGATTTAGGTCGAAGATCCCGATTTTCTTCCGCCGTTTTCTCGCTCCAGGGCTCCGATTTCGCCCCTCCACCGTCGCCCACCATATGGAGGTGCTCCGGGCTTGTTCCTCACGCCAATCTTGAGCCGGAGTTTCCTCTCGGCCTCCTCCTTCATCCAAGAGCTCCAAAGGAAGACCTAGCCTCCATTGCCATCAAGCAAGAGGAAGTTTGCAACCTCTACCGGATCGTGACACGAAGAAGACGAGTCCATTGGAGAGTGACAGCTCTCTCTACCCCGGACGTAGTTGCGGACCGAGCTTGGACGCGGATTGACAACCCGGCGATTCCAACCGAGAATCTACAACGAGACTTCGGATTCGGTCGATTTCTTGCCTTATTCTTCTCTTATTGATGTGTATATGTTTTAGATCTCATTATTATGATGAAGTGGCACTTGAATTCGTTATATTTACATATATATTTCATGTCTATGTGTTTGTGTAATTTATCTATTTGAGTTGCTTGAGGTGCGCCGCCGTCCATTTCCATTTCGCCGTCACGTTCGTGTGCCGCACTAGCAATTGCTAGTGGCGTGCTTGTCGAAGAGGTGCTTGCGACCCTCACTCCGCTAGCCTACTCGTCCATCCGCCTACCGAAGCGTGGCATCGCGGCCCGTGTATTCCATCCCACCTAACGAAGCAGCGCGCTCAAGGCCTGCATAGTTCGATTCCGCTTGCCTACTCGTCCATCCGCCCTTTCGACGCAGCGCGCTCAAGGCCTGCCTAGTCTCCATCCCGCCAAGCGAAGCATTGCATAGCGGCATTGCATAGGAGTAGTTGATAGCTTTTATTTTATTTTCCAAAAGCTAACCCAACTCCCCCGCATTCCATCCGATTTAAGGACTTCAATCTCAAGTCCTTCCTCGAAACCTAACTCCACCTTACTGTGTTCCTCAAGAGACCGACACTCGGGGATTTTCCCCATTATTATTACTTGCGCGACCGATGCACTTGCCGAATCATCGCATCAGATATGCTCCGTATGTGCGTCCTGGATTTCGGTAAGAAGTGGGAAGATCATCTTTTCATGATCGAGTTCGCTTATAATAACAACTATCAAGCAAGTATAAAGATGGCGCCCTTCGAGGCCCTCTCTGGTAGAGCTTGCCGCACTCCCTTAGCTTGGGCGGAGACAGGTGAGACGAAGCTGTTTAAGTGGAAGGAAGTCGAAGATGCAAATTCGGCTATTCAAACAATTCGGGAGATATTGTTGATTGCTCAAGAAAGGCAGGCAAAGTACTACAATGCCAAGCACAGAAACGTCGAGTTCACCGTGGGTGACTGGGTTTACCTAAAAATCAATCCTTTCAAGGGTGTGTCTAGGATTCGACGCTTGAAAAAGCTGAGTCCGAGGTATCTTGGACCGTTTGAAATTCTGGAGCGTGTTGGTGAAGCTGCCTATCGGCTAGCTCTTTCGACAGAGTTGAGCGGAGTGCATGACGTGTTCCACATATCTCTGCTGCAAAAAGCTGTGCCAGAGCCTAGCCAAGCCTTGGTAAAGAATCAGGTGTCGGTCGATGATGAGTTGAAGACGTTGGTCACGCCTATTTGCATCGAAGACATTGATGTCAGGCAATTGCGCAATAAAATGATCCGAATGGTCAAAGTTGGCTGGAACAACTGCGGTTGTGAGGAGCTTTCATGGGAGCGTGAGCAAACCATGCGGGATGAGTTCCCCGAATTGTTCCGTTGAGGTAGCAGTTATGTTTTGTATCTTTTTGTTTCTTTGCACTGTTAAAATTTCGGGACGAAATTTCTTAAAGGAGGGGAGATTTGTAATACCTCAATTTCCAGTGCACTGAAATCAGCAAGATGTGGTATTAAAACTAACGCCGGCATTAAGACTAATGCCCGGCGTTAGCCGAGGCCGTTCATCGAACGCAGCTAGTCGTTCGTCGAACGCAGGCTTTGGGTAGTTCGTCGAACGCAGGCTGCATAGTGTTCGTCGAACGCCGTTCGACGAACTTCAGGTCGTTCGTCGAATGAAGACTGCAGCGTGTTCGTCGAACGCCACTCGACGAACTTCAGGCCATTCGTCGAACGCAGGCTGCAGAGTGTTCGTCGAATGTCATTCGACGAACTTCAGGTCGTTCGTCGAACGCAGGCTGCAGAGTGTTCGTCGAACGCCGTTCGACGAACTTCAGGCCGTTCGTCGAATGTCGATCGTCGAACGCCGTTGGGATTTAAGAGGTTGTGGATAAACTCAACCACCGCCTTAAGGTCTAACGCCTGACGTTAGGTGCTAACGCCGGCGTTAGCTAAGAAAATATATAAGGCAGCCAAATTTAGTTTCCCTTCTCATTTTATGATTCTAAGCCCGTTTCAAAGGCAGAAACTTGGGACCCTGAAGGAAGGAGGTCGGTTTTGGCTAGCCGTGAGTTGTGTTGAGGGCAAATCCGTGAAGGAGCTTGCTTGAGTGCTTGTGCCATCGTTGGAGAAAGCTGTTTTTAAGAGAGTCCAGTCGAGTTCCTCTCAAATATATGGCACCGAAACGAGCGCCGAGGGTAACGATTCTCCTCCCTAGTCTTTGGACACGTTCGTCCTTTGATTTGCATAGTAGTAGGCAGATTTCCACTAGCAAGTGGATAGATTTCTGCCGACGGGTCGATGTTATCCCTATGGAAATTGCATATAGTGCCCGGAATAGAAGTACGGGCACAGGCATGCTGTGTGAAGCCCATCTGGACAGGTTGGTCTGGATTGCTGATATTGATATGCTATTGCACTCTGGAGAAGACACTGTGATCTATGCTGTGTTTTTCGGGTGTTGTTTACTGTTTCGTACTGCAAAAGAGATCTGGAGGTGTTTCCCAGAAAATACCCGGAAAAGAGTTGCAGAAATGGGTTCTGTTACTAACGCCAGGCGTTAGTGTTAACGCCGGCGGTAGCTCCAGGTGAGTAGATTGTGTGACCCAATGTGGGTACAGTTAGACGGGCACAAGGGGAAGCCAAACCCGTGTCAGACATCGTTGAATACTGACATTTATGAGCGCGGGCACAAGCTGAACCGAACCCGTTCCATATCCGGTCAGTGATGAGGTCGCTCCTCCGGGTTCACTGAGGGAATTGTGGATTAGAAACCGTAAGGTAGTGCTAGCCTTGACGGTCGCAGCTCATAATGTACATCCAAGTTGAAAAAGTACATGTCGATGTCGTGCCGAGGGTGCACAATGCGTATAAGCCTAAATCCGAGTTGAAAAGGTACTTGTCGAGTAATGCATCGCTCTCAATGAAAATGAATGCTTCTATTAGACGCACCTTTGTTATATGTACTATTATTTCCTTCCTGCAGGGAAGGAGCACCGCCACCCCGAGCATGGGGTGGGGTCGTTATAAATCTGGGTCAGCTAAAGCTGACCGGTTACTTGTTTTCCCACCGCTTGGTGGATTTGTTTATACAGGTCCTGGCGAGACTAGCGGGCTGAAGCCCCTGCTGCTGTGTTGTACTGGCCCTCGAAGGCCAAAGCTTTTGTTTACTGTTTTCATGTGTGGCCGGCCTGCGCGCGGATGTTTGGAAGCCACCTTTATTATGTAAACAAACCTTGTAAAGAACTTGTAATTTATTTCATTCCTCGTAGTTATTGTGGACAGTATAAACTGGTTTTAAATGAAATTAAATGCTTCCGTTGTACGACTCTATGTGCTGAGATGGTTATGTTATTAACTGTTTAATGCTAATTCAGTAACACGCTCTTTTGTTCGTTTAATATGGCGTGGGGTCCCGGCTGGACCTACTGCTATATTCTATGTAACAGGGAGGGTGTTACACCACTCACGTGCACTTTTGCATAGCATGCTAGAAGTATTTTATTTTCAGTTTTATTATATGTTCATTTTCATCGCACGCCACATCACCCACATGAGCGTGTACTTAGTCGTAGGCGCGTTACGAGTTCAACTCATTTCTTTTGTGTGATTGTGAAAATATCTGTGCTGGCTTAGGATTGTGAGACAGAGTAAAATGTTGACTCCCATAGTGCTCCTAGTCGAGTGCTTGCGTCTCGCGTAGAAATTCGTGTAGAGTTAATTTTTCCTTATGCTTATAGTTTTATATTTTTCTATTTGCGTAAATATTGTTTATTCTACTCAAAAGTGGTGAATCAAACGGTAGTGTAGCGATGTGTGTAGACGTTTGCTAGATTCGTATTGCTTGAGTCGGGAGGAAGGATTGTCTTTCTCGATAGCTAAGAACTTGCCCCAAGCGACTCTTGAAGCATTGTCATAGGTAAGTTTAGTGTGTGAGCATGACGTAGGCCATCATTTTGGCCAGGTTGAGCTTTGTGTACCATTCCTATCATTTATTCCTTGCTAGCCCCTTTTGTGCCTACCCCGTCCTTTGATTCAGCTCCACCACTTTCTCAACAAAGCCAAAAAACCGATCCTAGTCGCATGCCCAAAGCTGATCTTTAGTTGTTTTCACATTTTTTCCTTGGGGGTGTTGATGTGGAAATGTCAATTTGGAAATGTGGATGTGCTTCTTTTGAATATGTGCTGAAAATAGTTAAAAAAAAAATTAAAATTAAAAAAATATGAAAAGGTGAGAAAAAGAAAAGAAAAATGAAAAGAAGAAATGAGCCTAATTGAAAATCTTTGTGAGATATATTTTGGGAGTAGGCGGTGCACACACCCATGTTTTCAAGTTCAAGTCTAGGGGTGTGGTGCATCCGCGCGTATTTTGGCAGCTTGGTTAGCTTTGTTGCAGTAACTCAATTGGGTTTCGTGCGTAAGCCTTCATGTTTATCATTGTATATCCTACCGAAACCCAAGCCCTGTCTTATACCTAAAGTCCTACTAATTCGTGCATTGAATCAAACTAGTGTAGTGGAGAGAGTGCGAACGGGCAAGCTTATGGTCACCGACATTGATGGATTTCTTTGGAGGTTGTCCCGAGCCCCGATCTTTAGCAATGCTCACCTTAGCGATCGGTTTACCATCTTCCTACGCGTGACCGGATGATTCACCATTATTCAGATTCTGAGTAATAATATATAGATACGCTCTTAGAAAAATGTACACTTTTATGCATAATTAAATATTTCTTCTACTGAATTTTTATGAGCGTGAGCTTGTGACTTCGCATGGTACTCCACCCTTGTAATTTCTATTACAGCTTTGTATTTTCTCATCCGCTTGAGGTATTTGTTTGCTCGTGACGTGCAAATAGGTAAGTCTGGGGGTGTGATGAGTCTCATTTATATAGCATTTTATAGACTCATCCAGGTATGTTTTCATTGTTAAATACTTCACATTCATCATGCATTCACTCATATTTCTCTAAATCACATTTCTTCATGAAGTGCATGTTTAGGCCCGTTGTGGTGTGCAATTGCGTGCTTTATTGTTGGGGGCAAGCACATAGTGCTCCCCATTCTTTTTATGTTATTATGCTTGTGCTGGAGGTGTGTTCCCAGCATGTGGATTTGCTGTGCAGGTGGGCAGATCATCCATACTGCCCAGAATTCACCCTATATGAATCGAACGGTCGTGCGTTCACTTGACGCACGGTCGTGCAAAATGATCGGCTGGTCAATATGGTGATCTGCCCCGCTCGTGCGTTTTCTTCACGCACGGTTGGCGTCAACCGTGCGCGAACAAAATGCACGACCTCCTGTTGTTTGCCAGAATTCGAGGTTTCTGAATTTGCTCGTGCATTTTTACGCATAGTCGGCTTCGACCGTGCGTGAGTAAGATGCACGGGCGCGGCTTCTTCATCTTCCTGGCCTTTGTTCTCGATTAATATCGCACGGTTCAAGCGCGGTCGTGCGTTCGACCGTGCGTTACCAAATTTCTGATTGTTTTCTATAAAAGCGCAGATTTTCACCCTAATCGGATCGATCTTCTTTCCCGTGCCCAAGAGCTCTAGTTCCACGCCATTTTCGCCACTCCATCGCCTCCCACCTTCGGGAGGAGCTCCGACCTCCATTCTCTTGCAAATCTCTAGCTGGAGCATCGTCTATGCCTCCTCCATTGTTCGTGCACCTCCAAAGCTCCATTTTGAGGGATTTTCTGCTGCATATATGAAGTTCTCCGGTGAGATCGTGGCCAAAGAAGATTGACGAAGAAGACTGGTACAATAGAAGAAGGTGACAGCTCTTCTGGACCCCGGACGGCAGTTTGAGCCCGAGCTCGGACAAGGATTGACAACCCTAGATTCCGGCCGTGAACCTCCGATGAGTCTCTGTGCTTTCATTGTAATCTAAACCCCCCTTCATATTGTAGTACTATTTTTCTTCTATTATTTGTGTGCATGTATAAAGGTATGCTAAATCTTGATATGCCATTTAGTATATTTTATGTCTATGTGAAATATCTCTGTGGTCTATTTTAGTGAGGAGCGCCCCATTCCATCTTCCATCCCGCCGTCACGTTCATGTGCCGCACTAGCAATTGCTAGTGGCTTGCCTGTAGACGAGGTGCTAACGGCCCTCAACCATTCCGCCAGTGCGCACCACCTCATCCGCTTGCCTACTCGTCCATCCGCCCTTGCGAAGTAGCGCGTTCAAGGCCTACGTAGTCTCCATCCCGCCTCGCGAAGCATTGCATAGAGGCATTGCATAGGATTAGTTGTAGTATTTTCTCTTTATTTCCACCAACCAAAACCCCCATTTTTGCAACCCATCCGACATAAAGGACTTCAATCTCAAGTCCTTCCTCAACAGTAAACTCCACCTTGCTGCGTTCCTTCGAGATCGATACTTGGGGACCACTCCCACAATTTATATTACTTGAACGATCAGTACACTGCTATTTCGTGCCGCAGTCTTGCTACCGCCTATAGCGGTGTGAGAGATTTGCGCATCAATGAGGTAATAATCAAAATTCACTAATAATATCATTACATTACCATTTCCAATTGTCATGAATGATAGGATTTTGAACGACATGTGTGACCAATTATCAGCGTTAGTTTTGGACCTTTTCTATTATTATTCAAAATCACAAATGAGTGCATGTACTGAAGCTTTTACTAATCATATATACAAATATATATATATATATTAAACAAGATTTTGTTAATTACTAAAATTAACCTTAAAACTCTCACTGTCGAAGTAATCGCACAAGGCACACCACTTCTCGAGTGAGATCCAACCAAACGGGCTACAAACTCTTGGATTCTTTCCCAATGCAACATATTCTTTATAAGTTGCAGATAATCTCCCTCTCCAATGCGTATAACTACGCTGAAACATCTCTTCCATATAGCGTTTTACTAATTCATCTGTAGACCATCCCTTTATATCAAACCATTGCTACAAAGGAACAACATATATTTAATTAGTTATTCCAACCAAATTGTAAACAAATGTCATATACAAATTAACTTACATCTAATCCAGCATATACATGAAGTATACGTTCATTTTCAATTTCGCTCCAGGGGGTCAAGAAATCCAATCCTGGACTATATCTAATAACAACGCATATCCCATTTGCTAGGTGACTTGCAAAAATACGTGGTTTCTTGAAGCCTTCAGGGAACTCAATCTCAAGCAATTTCTTATCCTAAAAAATGTATGTTATCATATAGCTAGTGTGATAGTATGTAACTTTCAAGATAAATAAAACATATGTTTTCTTTAATAGCTTTCTCGATAGATTTTCCCGTGCTCGCCCCACGACCTCTTTTTCTACTAGAGCTTGCCACTACAAAATTAAACAAACTTAATAAATATATGGTTCTAGTAAATAATAAACATCGGTATGAAATATAATTAAGGAATGCTTACCAGTATTATCAAATATCTGTGGTGGTCTTCCATCATCAAATTCCATAGCCGCAACATAATCATGAAGATGATGTGATCCAAGAGACGATGGTTGTAGACATGGTAGACTAGATGATGGTAGAGTAGACGATGGTGTGGATGGTAGACTTGGTGTGGATGGTAGTCTAGACGATGGTGGTAGACTAAACAATTCAACAACAACATCATTTGTTGGTTCATCATTAACCAACGACTTACTCCTTGTTACAGTGTGACGTAGAATGACATTCATCGGAGGTATATTTCTACAAAGTTAATAAGATACAAATGTTAAATAAGATACAAATATTAAATATCACATTAGAATAGTATTCAATCAAATATTATGAAAAGTAAGAATTGGAATAGAGTTTCATCATAATAGATAAGAAATAAACTTCACGTGCCATGTCTCATCTTGAGCAGGAGTAGCATACATGGTATCATCATTGTCATCACAATATTGCACAAGTGTTTCATCATCTTCATTTGTAGACTCATCTTCGTCAACGTTATCATTATTTTGTTCCTTCTCTTCGCGGATTTTAGTTAGAACTTCCAGATTTATTATATCAGGTTTGATATCTTCTCTTGCTAGAAATTGCAGGTTATTATCCTCAATAACATATATTAATTCATTGTTAGAAGACTCATGTTGTTGAAAACCTCTCGAACCATAGACTTACCTATGCTATCATTCATTCCCTCCATTTCTAGGTCATCTTGTTCCTTAATATCCCAAAGGCGTCTATGGCATACAAGCTGTGCAATTTTCCAATGCTCATCTAGTTTTGTGTCATCGACATAGAACACTTCTTGCACTTGGTTTGGAAGAACAAATAAACCATCACTATACCAACGAGATCTTATAACAATGTTCACAAAATATTTATCTTTTTGCTTAGTCTTTTTCCCACCAGTGTTAAACCATTCACACCAAAATACTACTACTTTATATCCATGAAGATAGGTCATTTCAACTACTCTTGTCAATACTCCATAAAGCTCAAGCATTTCATTTTGATGTTCCCCCTCAACAAGTAAACCACTATTTTGTGTGGTTCGACGATCATCTCGATCTTTTATATGAAATCGCACCCCATTAACAATACAACCAGAGTAGATTTTTTTAAGTATGATTGTGGACCATTTGCCAATGCCCACAACTCTTTAGAGATTCCTCTACACTCTTTGTGATGCAATCTATATATCTATACATGATAAATAAAAAAGTTAATTGGTTAAGTGAAACTTTAAATTAATAATATAGGAGAATAATTTCGTTATTGGACCTTACATGAGCTTGAAACCAGTAATGAAATTGTTCTTCGTGAGTTTGGTCAATGTTCCTATCATTTGCCATTTTTAGCTCCTTCATGTGCATAGTATAAAAGACAATAAGTAACTTAAATTTATATATAAATAAGAATAATGATAATGGTTTAATATGAATCTACTAGCTCCTACATGTTTCGAACCTTTTAAAAGCATCCACTTCGTTAAAATTATTTAATATGAATTTATGAGCTGCATCTAGATATTTTTTTGAAAGTGCATCGCAACGGCGGAGAGGTCCAAAGGGCCTCACTTTTAATGCAAACACAGACAATTCATACTCTTGTTGATCCTCTACTCCATCATCATTTCTTTTATCTTTGTTAAACCTTGTTTCTATTTCATTTAGATACATTGACATAAATGTCAAAGACTCTTTTACAATATATCCTTCCGCTATTGAACCCTCTGGATGAGCTTTATTACGTGCATAGCCTTTAAGTGATTTTAGAAACCTGAAAAGACACACTCAATAACAAGAACAACATATTTTTGGTTTATGCTATGTATGAAGATGATGTAAGAATGCATAAATAATTTTATCTTTCAAAAGAGTACATCCAACGTGAATGAACTGGGCTAGCAATCTTTGCCTCCTTTGGAAGGTGAATAGCCAAGTCAACCATTACATCGAAAAAAGCTGGAGAAAATATTTTCTCCAATTTGCATAAAATAATTGGAATATTACTTTCCAATTTCTCGATAAGCTCTACCTTTAGTGTTTTCGAGCATAAAATTTTACAAAAATCCCCTAGCTCGTATAGTGCCTCAATGACATCTGAGCGTAGAAACCCACGAATACCAATAGGAATTAATCGTTGTAATAGAATATGGCAATCATGAGATTTAAGTCCATAAATCTTTCCATCTTTTACGCATCTCGAAATATTAGAAGCATAGCCATCCGGAAACTTGACATTTTTTTAAAAATTGTAAAAAAAAAATTCATCTGAATATAAATTGTAGCATGCTTGAGGTTTTATTATAGTACTTCCACTTCTAATCAAGTGCAACTCCTTCCGAATGTTAAGATAACGCAAATCTTCTCGTGCTTTTTCTGTATCTTTATTTTTTCCGTCAATGTTCATTAACGTGCCCAACACATTATCACAAATATTTTTTTCAACTTGCATTACATCAATGTTGTGTCGTATCAAAAGATTATGCCAGTATGGTAGTTCAAAGAATATGCTTTTCTTGACCAAATTTCCTTCTTCAATGTTGCGTTTCCTCTTTCGTTTGTTTGGGTGTTTTCCAAATTTATCAAAATTATGTTCGAGTGTGCTCAAATTTGAAAGTAATTGTACTCCACTCCACTCAGAAGGTTTTGAACACATTTCTAACTTTCCATCGAACAATTTACTCTTTCGATATGGATGATCATTATGTAGATAACGACGATGTCCCATATAACATATCTTACTTCGAATACTTTTAGAATCTGTATCATATAAACAAGATGGGCATGCCCCATATCCCTTTGTGTTCCACCCAAATAAGTTACTAATAGCTGGAAAATTATTAATTGTCCACATAATTACGGCATGCATTTTAAATGTTTGTTTAGCATATGTGTCGTAAGTCTCAGCGCCATTCCACAATTCTTTCAATTCTTCTATCAATGGTCTAAGATAAAAATCAATATCTTTTCCAGGTGCACGTGGGCCAGGAATTAGCAATGACATCATAAAAAACCTATCTTTCATCCCTTTGTATAATGGCATATTATAAGGAATTAGCACAACTGGCCACATTTTATAAGAAGTACTCATATTTCCAAATGGATTAAACCCATCAGTCACCAATCCAAATCTAGCAATATGTGGATCTGCGGCAAAACTAGGATAGTTTGCATCAAAACTCTTCCATGCACGTGAATCCACAGGATGACTTAAAGTACCTCCTATCTCTGTATGCTTCTCAGTATGCCACCTCATGTAAGATGGAGTCTTAGAAGACATATAAATTCTTTGTAGTCTTGGTTTTAAGGGAAATGCCACAAAATCTTTTGAGGAATAAATTTTCCTTTTCCATCGTTATATTTCCAACGTGGTTCTTCACACACAGGACACGCAACTTTCTTCTCATTCTCCTTCCAAAATAGTGCACAATCATATTTACATGCATCTATCTTCTTGTACCCCAAACATAAACTAGAAAGAAGTTTCCTAGCCCAATAAAGAGATGTTGGAATAAGATTACCTTCTGGCATTATGTCTTTTAATAATTCAAGAAGCATGTTTACTAATTTATCTGACATCTTGTTCATTCCTTTGATATGAAGCAATTTAACAATGAATGATAACAAAGAAATTTTTTTTTGCAACCTGGGTATAGTCCACGTCTGGCGTTACATAATAGACTTGAAAAAGTTTCACTATTTTCTATTGTAGTATTCTCAGGAAGTTCTACATCTCCAATCTCTTGTATCATATCTACTAAATCATCAATGGCTTCAATATCATCCTTATCCTAAAAATTATTTCTAGGATTTTGAGAAGATTCACTACTTTTACTATTAGTAGTGAACCCAAAAGAACATGTCATTTTAGTTTGTCCATGATGTTTCCAATATTTATAGTACTTATAAGACCCTTTCACATGCAAGTCTATTTTAACTTCAAAAAAACTCTTTGGTTTAGTGTTTCGACATACATTGCATGGGCAAAGAATTTTATCTTCATAATAAATAGCGTTTTCCCATGCAAACTCCAGAAATAAGTCCACGCCTTCTGTATAAGTGGAACTAAACCTATATTGTTCATAAATCCAATCTTTATCCATAACATGAAGCCACCTAGAGGAGAAAAATATTTAACATAGATCCATAACTTGAATTCAATCCACAAAAATCTAAAAAATATTTAAAATAGAAGTGATTCAAAATTATACCACTATATGGTGCAAGGAAAGATTTGAAAATCCAAACTTGAGGCTTTCCCAAACAATGCCGACAGAATGTGTGTTGCGATGGAAGAAGAAGATTAGAGATTAATTAGGTTATAAATTCTTGAAAATAAAAAACATGGGGTTAGAGTTAAAAATCCAAACATTAGGTATTGATTGTTACACTTGAATATGTTTTTGGACATGCAACATTGAGATATTTTTTTGGTATTGTTACACCTCACCTAAAGAGCCTCTATGTGAGAACTTGAGAGGTAAGTCATAACTAAAGTTTCCATGAACATATGTAAGCATATACATATGCAATCTAGCAACTGTTTCATACTACATATGTAAGCAATGCCGGCAGTATACGAAATCCTAGCCGAGGAGCTCACGAGCCTTTCCAGCTCATGAGTCTTTCGTAGACTGACTCGTCCATCTGAAAATGGAAACCCTAGCCTCTAGAAAGCATCTATAATTAGCTGCTCATTTAGGGTACAAAAAGGGTGAAGAGGGAGGGGACTCACGGTGGAGGAAAGTACCTGAGGTGATCACGAACGTTTCCAGCTCTAACGATGAGAGAACCCTAACGTCAATCAGCGGTTGAGCAGAATGGAAACACACCTCTCCACCATGAAAAACGAGATGTCGGAGAATGAAATACGAGACTGAGGGTTTTGAAGAGTGGCGCCGATTCACCGGAGGAAGAACCCAGTCGCAACTGAGGGTTTTGAGAATCGCGGATGGGGTCGATCGAGAGGGATTTTAGTATTGTTTTATTAATTAATGTGTTAATTAATTATTTTATTGGAGGGAAATTTCCCACCAAATATTTCATGCATGTATGATCTCATGAAATTTCCCTTCAATATTTCACATGATATAATTTGTAGTTAGAAATGAAACAATTTTTTTAATATCTAAGCGCGAGCTCGAGTCGTAATCGAGCTCGAGCTCATCGAACTCGAGATGGACACATAATCGAGCTCGAGCTCAACGAACTCGATCTCGACTCGTAATCGAGCTTTTTTCAAGGTGGTTCGTCGAGCTTTCGAGCCACCGCAAGTCACCTTGCATATAAATAATATATATATACATATATATGTATGTGTGCATGTGTGTGAGTTTGTCTGTATGTGTTTGTGTTTGTGTTGGGGTCATCTGTGCATGTTTGTGCATGTGTACGTGTATCTGTGTTTGTGTGTGTGTAGTGTATTGGTGTTTATGTTTATCTACGTCTGTCTATATGCATATGTCTGTATGTGCCTATTGGGGTTTGTGTCTATGTCTGTGTATAGTCTGTGTGGCGATCATATGTGTCTATATCTGTGTATATATGTATGTCTGAGTTCCTATGTCTGTCTGTGCTTATTGGGTTTTGTGTATGTGTGTATCTGTGTTTGTGTTGGTCTGTGTCTGTGTCAGTGTTTGTGTCTGTGTCTGTGTGTCTGTGTCTGTGCTTGTGTGTGTCTGTGTTTGTATTTCTATGTCTGTCTGTGCATATGTGTGTTTCTATATGTCTGTGTGATCTCTATCTATGTATGACTATGCACGTATGTGTATGTCTCGTTTGTGTCATTTGTGTGTCTAAGTGTGTTTGTGCATGTGTGTGTTTGTGTCTGTGTGTTTGTGTTTGTGTCTGTGTTTGTGTGTATGTGTTTGTTTGTATCTGTGTCTTTGTCTTTGTCTGTGTGTGTGTGTGTGTGTCGGTGTTTGTGTGCCTGTATGTGTCTGTATCTGTGTTTGCATGCATGTGTGTATGTGTTTGTGAGTCTTTGTTTGTGTGTCTATGTCTGTTTGTGTCTTCTATCTATGTCTGTCTGTGTCATCTATCTTTGTCTGTGTGTGTGTGCGTCGGTGTCTGTGTCTGTGTTTGTGTCTATCTGTGTCATTTGTGCCAATGTGACGTTACCCCCGCCTCAATTGTACTACTATCCCAATGTGACGAAGCTCTTGCAGCTCGCAAACCCGGCGCGCGCGAAAATACTCATGCCGCAATAGTACCACATACATGTCTATGTTTAGACTTAAAAGTAAATCTTATTTAAAAAGTAATTAATGCTAGCTTAATTATTGAACCACGTGTTTTATTTATCGATATGACATTTTTAAATTAATGTCAAATTGACATTCATTTTTAAATTTAATGTTTTTAATTTTTGAAATTTTTTTTTTCAAAATTTTATGGAGGGAAATTTTATGGAGGGAAATTTTCCTCCATATATTTCATTCATGTAAGAGAGAGGGGGAGAGGAAGAAAAACTTTTATAAAAACGTTTTTAAAGTTTTATAAAAACTTTATATAACTTTATATATCATTAACTACTACTATATATAAAGAAACTTTAAACGGATTTTTTGTTAAAATATAAATGTTTTTGAAAAAAATAATTATAAAATTTTGATGTATATTTTTTCACGGTCATTTTGAGTACTCATATGTATATGTTGCGGGCGAAGCCCGCCGGGTGTAAGACCCCTTTTTTTTCCAAACACCGGGTCTTAGGCCCAGAACCGCCGCTTTGCGGTGACACCTTCACCCGGGAAGGTCACCACCACAAAACACCGATCCTGCCGGCCAAATCGATCACAAAGAAAAATGCATTAAAGAAGACAAGTCCACAGAATCAACATGAAAAATATAAAAATGTCCACATGAAAAACTGAATAAAAAGATAACAAGGGTTACAATAATAAAGGGCTCATGCCTTGTACATCATATCCTCACTACAAGATCACTCACGGAAGCTAATTCCTAATCACTCACTGATCTTGAATCCTGTTCTCTTGTACTGCACCGGTCTGCCTCCGCCTGCATCGGCCTCTAGTGTTGCTGCGTCTCCTCGATCCCCTAAAATGATATGGTCCACCGACCGTTAGTCAAAAAGACTAAGCCTTATGTTCCCCACCCCACCCCCAATGGCTCCTAGGCACCGTGCGGGAGGGATGAAGCGGAGGACAACAAGGGGTATAATCAAAGAGCAGGTGACAGTGGTACATGAAATGTTTCTACACTACACATGTGTATATATATAACTGAAGCAGTAAAAGAGCATAGTAAAAGCAGGTAAAGAATAAGTAAAGTGCAGTAAGTAAAGACAATAGCAATAGAAAAGTAACCATTGATTTATAGGAATGCCCATACAAACCTATAGACCAAGGTGTCGTTTAGCAGGGCCTATCGTATAAGAAGTCCCATAACCGACTTATACGATAGGGGTAGGGGTTGAAATGCAATGTTTATGCTATGACAGGCAAGGTATGCGTTTATGCTATGTTCATACAAGTGCAACTCACCCACTTCGACTCTATGCGCATAGACCTTTAGTTCCCCCTTTTTGGAGCGAGCTAGACTCCCAGGATACTCCCGTAGTGGCAAACAGAAGCGGTGGGTTGGGCCTCGCCCACCTCTAGGTTGGTATTCACACTACCCTACCTAGACCTATCGTACGCCTCAACGCAAAACCGCGGAGCATCTGCGTACTCTTACCAGCTGGACCACCAGACTTTCAAGGCTAAGTGCAAATTCCACACTTTCTGAGTCAACGTATTGACGTCGGTGTGAACGACCGTCCAATACCAGAGACCCATCACGTTCATGCACATGCAACATGTTCTACTACCTATCTCCGAGACATAGGCTCCACGGGCTAACCCGCCCATTACCAATAACCTTCCGAGCCACCGGCTCGCCGGACCGACCCGTCCGTACCAACAAACACTACTGAGTCACAAGCTCACCAGACTAATTAATCTACTGCTACAACCACCGAGCCTACCGCTCGTACAACCAAACCAACTAAACTCCCGTGACAACGGAGTGTCAGTGAATGTGTTATTTGTTAAGTTAATCTTGTACATCAACTTATCCCTACAATTTATGGTTAATCTTGGACTTCCCGAGGATTACCCTGTAAGGGGCTCGCTACGGTACTAGGAACTATAATGGGATGACACCCCAAAGTTCCCTTTCTCAAGACACTTAGTGTTGTTGGTATCTACCCACAAGACTACCCTCCTCGTCATTACTCTTGAATTAACCCTAAGTGACTTATGACTTTCCAGGACGATCTTTCGTCGACCCCGAGTGCAACTTACCTCTCACTCACCAAGCACACCTTTACCATCTATAATCCTTCTTGTTGACCATCATACCTTCTCAACTAAACTTGGTAAACCACTTACCTCCCATTCCCTCCTAAGGATCCACTTTGTTTCTCAAATTTTACAGTTTACTATACGCAGACCAAATGAATTATATGAAGCTCACAACTAGAGGTACTCCAAATATTCACCCAACTGACCCAAGCTATTTACTGGAGGTCTATCATGATGTTATAAGACTATTTCCAGAGAATCATATTTTTCCCTAATTAATTAATATTTATTTTAATTTCTCCAAACATCTGCCAAGCATGAAAATGAACATGAACTATAAGTAAATCTTATGATATGGATTCCAAAAATTAAGATAAACCTATGGTGACTAAATAACATTAGAAACATCATATCATATTTTTACAGTAAGAAATTCTCCTCTAATTTAATTATTTATCATCTATCCAAAATCATAGTTTTATGAAGGAACTACCAAAAAGGTCAACACTAAAATTATGGCAAAATTACCAAGCTCTTGTAATCACCGGAAAAGGCTACTGAGTATGTTTCAGGATTTAAGGAATTCATTTTCTCACTAAATTAAATACTTTAAGAAAACCTCAAATTAAATGAATTGTGAAGTAGCCTACTGATTTAAGTCTTCAAAAATTCTGTAAAAATTCACAGAGCTTCCTAATGTTCAGAAAGGTCCTATCACCAATTTTCACAATTTAACAATGAGTTTTGGACCCTCAAATATTTTTCTTAAGTCTAAATCAAAACAGGTGCTTTGTGAAAGAGGTACTGATTAAATCATTTAATAAAATTCACAAAAATTACCAGAGGTCTAAACCATGATTATAAGGGCACCACCAAAGTTTCATCATCATCCAAGACTTTTTAAGCATGTAAAGGTTTCTTTTAAGAAGTTTCCCTAAAGGGGTTATGCCCTAATTCAAAGGGAATATTGGCTCCTAAAATTCTTATAAAATTACCCAGTGCCTATCTACCCCCTATAAGCTTATCCACCAAGTTTCATAACCACTCATGGATATTTGACCCCATGTCCTTCACAAGGTCCTATATGCACACCTAGGGCTAAAACTAGTGTCCTAGGGCTAAAACTAGTGTCCTAGGGCATAACCCACTCCACCCCACCCCATATCACTCATGGGGATTCTTTAGGTGATCCTAAATCATTTACCAAGGTTTCACTACATGGTGATGATTTTTGACCAGCATACCCCAAGGTAAGCACCATAACCTAACTTTGACCTAATTAGACCCAACTTAGGTTAACCAATTTCCACACTAAATCAGTCCCAATTGGGCTGAAATTTTTACCAGGGTCATGTGATGACCCTATGAAGTACCCACCAAAATATGGAGGGCATTGGAGGTCATTTGACCCAATAATTAATATATATATATGATTTATGAAATTATTACAAAAACCTTAGAAAAATGTTCTCCTAAAATTCCCATCTTTGGATATGATGTGTGTGTAGGTATAAGTAGGCTATGTTTTAAATCTCAAGTCCATATCATTTCCCAATCAAAAGTTATTCAAGAAATGGTGGCTGTCCTACACTAGGGACCAACCCCACCAAAATGGACCTACTGGGAGCTACATAAATTCTTTTGGGGTGAAGTCAATTTTAAAATAAAGTAGACTCCAAGGGCTACAACTTTGGTGTTGACCACTTTTTCTATAGAGGGGCCTAAGTATTTTTAATAATTAATTCTAAGTGCTGCCAGTAAAGGGACAGAAAAATACAATACATAACATTTAATATAAAAGATCTGCACAGATCTTGAAGCAAAAACGTGGGGCATCCCTTCATCTTCCTCCTCCAGATAAGGGTGGAGATTTACCCGACCTGTAGCCTATCTACCATGGGTTTCCCGGCCACCCATGCCCTCCCTAGCCGGCCAATGCCACCACCACCTTCCTTGAGGTGGTGGCCGACGATAGGAGGTGTTGGCCGCCCGGTGGTGGCCGGAACCGGTGGTTTTGGCAAGAAGCAAATCTCCAATAAAAGGAGATTTCGGCCATGAAGATGGAGGACCAATTGGACCCAATCCTTGCCGATTTTTGAAGTAGATCTACCCACTAGAGAAGAGGAGAAGAACCAGACCTTCTTGGAGCCTTGGAGCCTTGGAGCCTTGGAGCCTTGGAGCCTTGTCGTTTGGCCCACCACCATGGACAACCTTGGAGCTTGGAAGCCATGCCGATCCGAGCCTCCACTGCACGATTCCTTCTGAAAAGTTGGGGGTTTCACTCCTCTCAATCTGTTGAAGGTGATAGAGAGATTAATCGAGGGAGAGGGAGGGTTATACCTTGAATTCCATTAATGGCCATCAAAGGGGAATTTCGGCCATGGTAAAAACCTCCCAAATCAGCCCCCCATGTGGGCTGGAAAACCCCCTAAACTTCTTGTACCAGCCAGAGGAGATGAATCCACATCAATTGGGAGATCAATTGTCCTCCCTTGGCCATAAATGCCATTACTCCTCTCTTTCTCTCTCCACCATTTTTGGCGAAAATGAGATTTTCTCTCTCCTGGCCGAATTTCTTGAAATTGAATGGCAATTTCAGTAATTCCCAACGCCATTAGGTGGTGGACCACCTCAATTGAGTCTAGCCCAAGTGGATTGGGCTTGATTAGGTCAAAATAGGTCATTTTGACCTAAATTTAAGGTGGAGTTGACTTTGGTCAATTTGACCATTTGGGTTGGCCTCAATGGGTGGTTAGTGACCCATTGGCCTCCCCTAAGGGTTAGGAAGGTATAGATAGGGTCAATTTGGCAAGGTGGAGGTCAATTGAACCTAATTAGGCTACTTTGACCAATTTGGGGTTAGGGTTGACTTTGGTCAATTTGGCCTCTTTGGTCGACCCCAATGGGTCCTTGGTGCTCTAAGGGGACCCCTAAAGGGTTAGGTATGCTATGGTCGGGTCAAAGGGTCAAGGTGAGGTCCTTAAGTCCAACCCTATGCTTGTTAACTGGAAATTGCTATTTGCAGACCATTGTGGTTTCCTTCTTCTTGGCTAAGGCCAAGTGGTCTCTTCAAGCTTCCTAGGGTTTTGTCATGACCTAGTTATGACAAAACCACTCTATGGGTCTAGTTGTTTGGGGGATGTTACACCGGGGGCGGGCAAAGCCCGCCGTCGCCAGCCGGGTACTGTAAAATGTGGGCGCAGCCTGCTCGAATGTGGCAGCAGCCCGCTAAGAGCCAGCAAGCACGACGAAGCCCGTGCGGAGCTGCTCTTAAAGTTTTATATAAAAACTTTATATGAAATTTTAATAAAAACATTTTATAAACTTTTATATATACTTTTATACATGTTTATATATAATTAAATTTATAATTATAATTTATTATATATGTAACCGGTTATATATATATATAAATTATAGAGGTACGCCCGTGCTCGATACTCTCCGCTGTGACAGTACACAGGCAGCGACGGTACCTCCGCCAAAACTATACTCTCCTTCTCTCATATGATCGATCGATCAACTAACTGTGCATAGGAAAAGCGCACGGGCCCCACACGACATTAATTACCCCCGCCTCGATAGTATATCAATGCGACGACGCTCATGCAGATCACAAACCCCTGCGTGAGAAAATACCAAAAATTTAAAATATTTAGTCTTATTTTTTTAAACGCTACAAAAAAACGTCATCGTAGACGTCTCCTTATAAGTGGTGATAATAAATAAATAAAATTATTTTTTAGTAATAATATATTTCTATTTATACAAAAATTTAAAAGGTACATTAGGTATTTTTCATGTTACGATATTTAATTCATTAATAGTCATCTCTCACGCGCCCGCAAGAAAAATGCATGCTTGGGCTAACAGTACTAACAACCAGTTGAAAAATGCACGCCCACGAAAAAATGCGTAACAAGCTAGGCTAAAACGTTCCCGAGTGAGAAAAAGCATCAGGACGAAAAAAGCGTGCCCGAAAAAATGTGTTTTTGAGGAAAATGCTGATCATGAGCGAATAACTTGTGCGCAAACAAAATTGTGCTCATGAGCCAAAAAAGTGTGCGCAGTCAAAAACACGCGCCCTGACAAAAATAAACTCGAGAGAGAATGAGTGTTGATTCGAAAATGCGTTCTCGGGTGAAAACATGATCCCGGGTAAAAATGCGCGCCTGGGAGACAATGCGCCCGTGCAAAAATGCATGCTAGTGCAAAAACACGCCACCAGATAAAAAATGCACCCACAAGTGAAAAACACATACTCATGCGAAAAAATACACTCTAGGGCCTAAAAAGCGCGCTCATGTTTTAAAATTTAATATATTTATTATAACAAAACTTTGGTTACAAAACAATAGAAGAATGAGGGTATACTGAATGGTGAAGGTCTTGAACTTTCCTATCTCAATTTTTACCAGAGCTTGATATTGTTTCAAAGTATGATCTCTTATTTTAAATGTTCCATTTACCTGAGATGTTATTACAAGAGAATCAGTTTTGACTTGAACATCTTCAATTCCCAACTCTCTTGCAAATCTGAGGCCGACGAGTAAAGCTTCATATTCTTCTTGGTTATTTGTTGTTGTAAAATAGAACTTCACCACTTGATTTAACCTAACCCCATTTGGGTTATTTAGAATAACTCCTGCCCCGGAAGAATTTCTTCCCGAAGCTACATCAACGAAAATCTTCTAGGCGAGGGGCGTTGCAACCTCCTTTTCTGAGCTAGCTTTATTTGCATCGACAATGAAATTCGCTAGCACCTGAGCTTTGATTACTATTCTAGAAATGTTAGAGAGATCAAATTCCCTGAGCTCTATTGCCCATTTTGCCAATCTTCCGGAGTGTTCTGGCTTCTCCAAAACATTCTTTTTTGGGAGATCGGTGAAAACTTGGATTGAGCGGGCTTGGAAATAAGGTCTTAGCCTTCATGCCAAAGTTACGAGCATCAAGGACAGCTTCTCAAGAATCGGATATCAAGTTTCCGCATCTTTCAGAATCTTGCTTACATAATAGACTGGAAACTGCCTCCTCTTCTCTTCCCTGACAAGCACTAAACTGATGGCATCGGATCCAACTCCAAGATATTGGAAAAGGTCTTCTCCTTGTTGAAAAAAACTTGAGGTCCGGAGGTGAAGTAAAATGCGGAAAACACTTCACAAACTTTTCACAAGTGTAGCACAACAATGACAATGGGAAGAACGAATAGTGCTATGATATTAACTATCTCTTCAAAATTTCGAGGTATACATGGCGAGACATGATTCATAAGAATAACGGAGGAGAGAAGCAAAAACACAAAATACAAGCTGTTGCGACCTAACAAATTGAGATCGCCAGACCGTGCGAACAGACATGCCAGATGGTAGCCCCTGAGACCGCGCGAACAGAGGACAAGCCGCACCTGCCAGACCGCAACCATAAACCGTCGACATGCTGCTTTATTCCAATGCTGAAAACAAACAGTTCGCAGTTCTTGATCGCCCAGACCGCACAGTTTTGATCAAAGAAGAACCCGCGAACACTGAACAGAGAAACTACTACCTACCGCAGACCGCAACTCAAGATCGCCTGGCCACTTAAGACTGCCTGATCAACTGAGTCCGCTGCACAGTTCGCGAATACCTAAACACAATCCGCCCGGACTGGTTTATTCAAAATTGGAAGAAGGAAGACAAGCTGACTGCGAGCTGCTAGCCACTAACCTACGAACAAACAAACCGGTTAGTCAAAATCTCAGTCTGCGCGACCTCAAAGTGAGACCGACACAATCAAACCAACTTTGGTTCTTATAGTTCTCGTTATTAATGACGGGCTCTACATCCCTATTTATAGGCGAACAGACGGATGTCATCACTGCACAAACCGGGATACAATAACATCCCATCAGATCACGAGCAGTCTAACAAAATAAACCGCCCGAGCTCCGCACCGCTGAACAACTTCCTTATAAACCATACGGTTATGTACAAACCGCCCGGTTACTGCGGTCTCCCTAAAACAGACCGCCCAGTCTTTATTGCAAAGGCAAAGAACTTCTTCAATAAACCAGACTGCCTAGAACAGTCATCAGACCGCCCAGTCACTGCAAGAAGGCAGACTTACTTGAACATCTGATCGACTTGAACAAGTCGCCAGATCAACTCGCGCAAACCGCCCGAACAAAAGAGGCGGTCTCCCAAATCAGACCGCTCAGAACAACTGAGACAGAACCGGCAAGAGCACCGGCGCAGACCGCGCGGTCTCTGTAGTCTCCAACCTCCAGACCGCCTTGCACCCTTCCACTTCCACTTCAAAAATTTAACACTCCCCCTTGAAGTGGGAAGTGCAAGTCTGCCCAAGCAAACTCCGCAACTGACCAAATGGTCCCTTCAACAGCGGCTTAGTAAATATGTCAGCAACATTCTCCTTGCTCTACACATGCTCCATAGTTAGAGATCCCTCCAACACCTTCTCACGAATGAATTGATGATGAAACTCTATGTGCTTCGTACGCGCGTGATAAACTGGATTGTTCACCAGTTTGAGAGCACTCTCATTGTCACCATGTAGCAGAGTAGGACCTCACACCTCCCTATGAATGTCCTCCACATGCCTCCTAAGCCAGATGGGTTCTTGAGCCACCAAAGCCGAAGCTTTTTACTCTGCTTCCGGGGTAGAGACAGACACAGAATCCTGCTTCTTGCTGCACCATGATATAACTGTAGAGCCTGTAATAAAGACATATCCAGACGTCGATCTCCGATCATCCGAATCTCCTCCATAATCAGCATCCATGTACCTATACAAGCAAAAGCCCGAATCTCTCCCATAGAAGAGACCCAAATCCGAGGTGGATTTGACATATTTCAATATACTCCTAGCCGCCACAATATTAGGCTTCCGAGGCTCTGCCATAAACCGACTCACCCTGCCAACTGCATAAGCAATATCTGGCCTCGTGATCGTCAAATATATCACGCTTCCGACCAAAGCCCGGAACATCAAAGGATCGGTAAGAACCTTCCCTTCATCTCGTCGAAGATGAACTCCAACCTCTAGTGGAGTAAAGCTGCTCTTCCCCCCTTCCATGCCAAACCTCTTCACGATTCGATCCGCATAACCTTTTTGGGAAACGAGCATACCCCTCTCTTTCCTCTCCACTTCGAGCCCAAGGAAATGGTGGAGCTCACCCAAATCCTTCATCTCGAATCTGATGATAGCTAGCTCAGCACAAAGCCTAGCAACCTCCACTTCAGAATTCCCCGTGACGATCATATCGTCAACATACAGTAACACCAAGACTTGAAGCTCCCCCGTCTTCTTTACGAATAAGCTTGAATCTGAATCAGAAGCAAAATATCTGCAAAACTGGAGGTATTCTGTGATCTTTCCGTACCACGCCCGAGGCGCTTACTTCAAGCCGTAAAGAGCCTTCTTAAGATTACAAACATATCTTGGGTGCTCTTCGGAAACATAACTAGGTGGCTGGTCCATGAAGATATCCTTGTCAATCTCTCCATATAAGAAAGCGTTCTTTACGCCGAGTTGCCAAATATTCCACCCTTGGCAAGCTGCTAATGCGATCACGACCCAGCCCGAAGTCATCTTGGAAACGGGGCTAAACGTTTCTTCATAATCCTCCCCATACTTCTGAGAGAAACCTCGAGCCAGAAGGCGAGCCTTGTACCGCTCAATACTTCCGTCATCCTTCTTCTTCAGTTTGAAAACCCATTTGCAAGTCACCGGAGTAACTCCCTCAACCTTAGGAACCAAGTCCCAAGTCTTATTCTTCCTGAGGGCAGCCATCCCTTCATCCATGGCTCCTTCCCCCACCTTGACTCCAATGGAATTTTCATAACAAGATGGCTCTCTCTCATCCAGGGGACCTGCGAAAAAACATGAGACAAAGCTCACCAAGTTACCGCCCGTATACCGATCAGGTGGAATAATGGTCCTCTTGGACCTTCTCAGAGCTTGACTCTGAACCACCTCTTCCATTGCAGCTTCTGAACTAGCTCTCCTTTCAGGTAAACATGGAGCGTCGCTCCCCCTGCTTCCAGAACCTGAAGCACTTGACCCAGAGCTAGAAATACCAGGAGCACCTGGAGAAATAGGTAACTCCACCAGAACTTCTTTTGTTGCTTCCTCTGGTCCACCATCTACTCTGCTTCCTTGTAACTCAACATAAGAGCTACCTTGGTATGACGTCAGCTCGTCAAATACCATATCCCTAGAGAACACATATCACTGTGTCTCGAGATCCATGCATCTCCACCCTTTCTTCCAGTCATCGTAATCGACGAAGACTAGTTTCCTTGACTTAGCATCTAGCTTCGTTGGAAGGGCATCCAGAACATGCACATAGCAGGTAGAACCAAACACTCAAAAGTGTTCCACGCTTGGATTCTCCTCGAACATCAACTCATGAGGGGTCTTCATGTTGATGGGAATTGGAGGCATCCAGTTGATAACATAGGCCGCACAAGACATTCCCTCTTCCCAGAAGGACTTCTGGATACTCTTTGCATGAAGCCAACATTTATAGGTCTCCGTCAGGCGACGGATCTTCTGCTCTGCAACTCCATTCTGTTGTGGAGGGTTGATGAGTCCCATTTATATACACATTTATGGACTCATCTGGGACGTATTTCTAGTCGATGCACCACACTTTAGGCATGTTTACGATCATATTTGTTATTCCCTGTTAGGTGCACTCTTAGGCCCATTTCGGTGTGCATTGGCGCTCCTTGTTATTGGGGGTAAGCACATGGTGCTCCCCAATCCTTTTTCTGTGTTTATTTGGTGCTGGAGGTGTATTCCCAGCTGGTATGTCTTATGTGCAGGTGGCCGGATCGTCCCGTTTTCCCCCAAAATCTAGTCTGTGCATATCACACGGTCGTGTGTTTCCTTGACGCACGGACGGTAGCGATCGTGTGTCTGTATCTGGGCAGAAAACGAACAATCTGAGTTTAGTCATGCGTTTTACGCACTGGCAGATTTGCTCGTGCGTGAGTAAAACGCACGATCGACCGGTTTCCTCTTGTTTTAGGTCATTCTGAATTTACCCGTGCGTTTGTACGCACATGTGGATTTGCCCGTGCGTGAGTAAAATGCACGGGCGGCGCAACGTCTCCCCCAAGTTAGATTTTATCATTTAATAATGCACAGTTCACGCACGGTCATGCGCTCGACCGTGCGTGACCATTTTTCTGCCTGTTTAGTATAAAATGCAGGATACGCCGCAGTCAACGAGAGCTCGTAAGGGGAGCGGGAAATCAGGTCCTCCCCACCATTTCTGAGGTCTGAAGGCTTCTCCTTCACCCCCACCACCAAGGAGACCATATTCCGGCGATTTCCACCACCATTCTTCCATTCAGGAGCATTAGCATGCATTCTCCCTCAAGTGTTCAAGCATTCCTCGTCGTGGGAAGCCATAGAAGTGTAGTAGGTCGTTGGAGCGGTGACAACCTCCATCGAGTCCGCACACCATCTGAGGGCCGAGCCCGAAGAGAGCCCGACAACCTCTCATTCCGGCCGAGAACCCAAGATGCGGTGACATCTTCCTATTGGTCCTCTCTAAACTTGATGCTTGTACTTTCTTTGTGTTGTTGTAATGAACAATTGCTTAGCTTAATGTCATAGATCTTTTATGATGTTCATGTGCAATGATGCGGTGGTGTGAGAGTAGCATTTTCCTTGTTGTGATTTTCTGAGTTCGTTGTGTGTGAAGCCCTAGCAATTACTAGTGGTGATGCTTGGAGAAGAGGTGTGTGCGACCCTCAACCTGTAACGCCTCCCCTGCAATGATCATATAACATGGGTTCGGCCGGGACCCCACGACATATAACCGCCACAGCTTCAGTATTAAAAGATGATATTGACTACCCATTCTCAAAACTCAGACAACACAGCGGAAACAAACATAAAACACAGAGATTGTCCATACTACATAGGAGTCCAACTGGCCTTAAGGCCATACAAAACCACAGTCCAAATCACCAAACATTCAACACAAAAGAACGTCCCAACAAAAGGGGACAGATAATAGTTTTACCTAAACTACCTCGGCACGCAAGCCGGTTACAACAAAATGTAACAATAAAAGTGCATGAAGACAAGGTAAACACTTCATGAGGCTTTATGCCTTTTTGGCCGGCGCGCTGGGTCCAGCCTGCGATTCTTGCCCTGCAACCTACTCACAAAGAGCGGTAAACGATGGTCAGCTATGGCTGACCACAAACGGTGTAACAACATCCCTCCTCCCGGTCGTCCTAGCGGACCCCGTGGAACTACTTCACCCTGCAAGTCAGCACTTTGTATGCAAATGTACATAAACGGAAAACAGCATAAAAACTGGTATGAGTGTCACATACAGCATCCACGTTTCTATGTTGAGCAGATAATAAAAAGGGGCCTATCAATGCAAAATGAATGCAAACCCGGGTTTCACCCAAGGCACCATAAAGCGTATGAATCTATCACATCAACATACATCATCATCACATCACAAACACAAGGGTACTCATCATTTCCCCGCAAGGGCACCATAACCCAAGGCCAAGAGCTCTCACTGAGACCCACCTCGCCTGGCTCACCATGCCATCGGGCTTGTCTAACAGCTCACACGCTCGGGCCGCCAACAACACACCAAGACCGATACTAAGAATTCTGGCTAACCAAAACGTCCCAAGGCCCTGGACTTACTCTCGGGACAACGTCTACCGATTGCCTCGCCTGGCGACCGTCAACGGACTCATCCGTAGCACAGACATTCTCGCCAGTCAACAATCGAAGGGACTAATCTTGCCGGGACACTCTCCACACGTGAATCTCAGTCTTCACGGGATAGCCAGCCGACCACAAAGACCAATCGCGCCTTCGCACAACACTAGGCATCACAAGCCCCATATTCCGCACATTATTTCTCCGCCCTAAACCCAACGTTCGTTACCACACGAAGCTACAAGGGCATCACAACGACGAGTTCGCCGTAATCGGATTTCTAACAAAACCCCTAAAATGCGCGTAAATCAACATCACCGAATCGGACCAACGGCCACAAATCCGGCTTCACCCACAATGCCTAATCCGCTAACGGAGCGGATCTCTAGTGCAAATCATGTCGGGGACGGACTCAATCAACCCGATGGTTCCTTTTGAACCAAGGCGACCCGGATCCCTCTCACTCGACGGATCCGGTGCCAAAATGCAAAAAATAAAGGGATGCCAAGCACGCATCCTAAAGACCGGGAGGAGAAATGTCGTTACCTTTTGAGATCTCCTCCTAGCCATGAGAAGCTTGCAAACCCACGGTGGAGAAGAAGCGCCTTGACGCCCTCTACGTGTTGCCGGTCTCGGATCGGCGATCGGAGCTCCGAAGTTCGAACAATGGCAGATCTCCCCTCTTCTTCCTCCTTGCCCCCTTCTCCTTTCTCCAACCTAAGAGAGAGAAAGGACTTGAAAATATGAGGGAATAACCCCTCATCCAAGCCCTAAAGCCCCCCAGCGAAACATCTCAGCCGCTGGATCAAATCCCGAAATATTTGATCGGTCGGATCGTCATCCCCGCACGTTTTCGCGGAACAGAAATAAACAGGGCGCACGATCACATGCGCACGATCACTGGTCGTGCGCGAAGAGGAGAATGGTCGTGCGATAAGCCGAGGCAGAACTCCGATTCCTTGCGAGATACGCACGATCACTGGTCGTGCGCGAAGAGGACAATGGTCGTGCGCAGAGAACTGTTGTGGAATTTTTAGTCTATCCCAAGCGCAGCATTACCACTCCGCCTACCTCGCTGAACTACGA
The DNA here is from genome assembly GCA_033032865.1 of Dactylorhiza incarnata. NCBI lineage: Eukaryota > Viridiplantae > Streptophyta > Magnoliopsida > Asparagales > Orchidaceae > Dactylorhiza > Dactylorhiza incarnata. The sequence continues at coordinate 2,833,752 of JAWHQI010000324.1, read as the reverse complement.
TTTTTAGGGTGTTACAACTCCACCCCCCTTAAAAGAATTTCGTCCTCAAAATTTCAGAATTTAAACAGGAAATTCATAACGCATACCTGGAGCGAAAAGTTCTGGGAAATCCTCCCGCATCGCTTGCTCACGCTCCCAAGAGAATTTGTCTCGCCCGCAGTTGTCCCATCGCACCTTTACAAGTTTGACTTGCTTGTTACGCAACTGCCGGACTTCTGAATCCTCCACGCACACCGGGCGAACCCTCGCCCCCAAGTCCTCCATCACCGGCACCGCCGCCGCTTCGACCACGACGCTCGGCTCTACCAAAGCTTTCCTCAGCACGGAGACATGGAAAACGTCATGTAATCCACTCAGCTTTGCGGGCAACGCCAAACGATAGGCTGCTTCGCCTATACGCTCCGTAACCTCGAACGGACCCAAATATCTCAGACTCAACTTCTTGAGTCGTCGCACCCGCGAAACACCCTTGAACGGCTTGATCTTCAAGTAGACCATGTAGCCCACTGCGAACTCCACATTTCTGTGATGCGCATTAAAATACTTCGCTTGTCGATCCTGAACAACCTTCATGCGCTCATGGATCGTCCGCACAATCTCGCAAGCATCTTCCACCACTTGCTTTCCCAAAATCTTAGTGTCTCCCACCTCTGCCCAAGACATCGGCGTTCGACACTTCCTTCCATACAAAGCTTCGTATGGCGCCATCTTGATACTCACCTGGAAGCTATTATTATAGGCGAACTCCACCATGAAAAGGTGGTCTTCCCAACCTTTGCCCAAGTCGAGAGCACACATCCTCAACATGTCTTCCAACGTACGGTTCGTTCGCTCCGTCTGACCATCGGTCTGCGGATGGAACGCGGTACTAAACTTGAGCTTCGTGCCTAGACTTTTCTGCACTAATTTCCAGTCCTTCGAGGTGAATCGCCCATCGCGATCACTAACGATGCTCTTCGGAATCCCGTGCAACTGCACAATGTTTCGAACATAAAGCTCCACGAGCTTCTCCACGCCATCGCCCTTCTGATTCGGAATGAAGTGGGCCACCTTCGTCAGGCGATCCACTATCACCCAAATCGCATCGTTACCCTGCTGCGATCGAGGCAAACCATGTACAAAATCCATGGAGATGTCATCGAACTTCCATTCTGGGATGGGAAGAGGCTTCAAGAACCCACCGGGCCTTTGGCACTCAGCCTTCACCAAGGCACAAGTCTGACATCGGCTCACGTACTCGGCTACATCCCGCTTCATCCCAGGCCACCAAAAAGATTTCTTCAAATCCGCGTACATCTTTGTACTTCCTGGATGAACGGAGTACTTCGTAAAGTGAGCTTCAAACATCAACTCCTCGCGAAGCTTGCCGAAGCGCGGAACACAGATCCTTTCGTCTCTCCTCAGAATTCCAACAACCATCTCCAAAGCAGTGCCTTCGCTTTGCTGAGCCTCCAACACCAACTGTTGGCACTCCTCGTCCGCACTGGTCTCCTCTCGGATTCGATCCGTTATATCACACTGCATTTCAATCCAGTTCAAACGAGCTACGCTAGACTCACCTCTAGCCACACAAGAAATGTCAAGAGACTCCAAGTCTCGAATCAAACGCTCGTTATGCGCCTCCATCCAATTACCTTGCCCGAAGTACTTCCTACTCAAAGCATCCGCCACCACGTTAGCTTTACCCGATGTATATTGAATCTCCACGTCGTAGTCCCCAAGGAACTCGACCCACATACGCTGCCACATATTCAGGTCCTTTTGGTCTAGAAGATACCTCAAGCTTTTGTGATCTGTGAAGATCTCCACCTTCGCACCATAAACGTAGTACCGCCACAACTTTAGCGCAAAGATTACCGCCGCCAACTCCAGATCGTGGACGGGATAGTTCTTCTCATGAGCCTTTAACTGCCTTGACCCATAAACGATCACCTTGCCGTGCTGCACCAGCACGCAACCCAACCCGCAACCTGACGCATCGCTGAAAATCTGAAATCCTTCCGTCCCACTAGGAAGACTAAGGATTGGAGCGGACATCAACCTTTCCTTCAGATTCTCAAATGCACGGGCACACTCCGGTATCCATACGAACCTCTGGTCCTTGCGAGTGAGAGTGGTGAGGGGCAACGCCATCCGCGAAAAGTTCTCCACCAACCTTCTGTAATAGCCGGCTAGTCCAAGGAAACTCCAGACTTCCGCCACGGTTCTCAAGACAGGCCAATCTCTAATGGCTTCAATCTTCACTGGATCTACCGCCACCCCATCTCCACTAATTACGTGACCTAAGAAAGCCACCTTCTCGATCCAAAACTCGCATTTTGAGAACTTAGCATAAAGCTGATTCTCCCTTAGAGTCTGCAATACTTGCCTCAAGTGAGACTCATGCTCTGCCTCCGATTTTGAATACACCAAAATGTCATCAATAAACACCACCACGAACGAATCTAAGAATGGGCGAAAAACCCTGTTCATCAAATCCATGAACACAGATGGCGCATTCGTCAGTCCGAACGGCATCACCGAAAACTCGTAGTGTCCATTACGAGTCCCAAACGCTGTCTTGGCAACGTCCTCTTCTCGAACCTTCAGCTGGTAGTACCCCGATTTCAAATCCAACTTGGAGTACACCATCGACCCCACTAACTGGTCGAACAAATCATCGATTCGGGGGATCGGATATTTTTTCTTAACGGTCAATTTATTCAATTCACGATAATCGATACACAACCGCATACTTCCGTCTTTCTTCTTCACAAACAATACTGGCGCGCTCCACGGCGAAGAGCTGGGCCTAATGTACCCTTGCTCTAACAACTCCTGCAACTGAAGCTTTAACTCGGCCAGTTCCTTTGGTGCCATCCTAAACGGAGGACGCGACACCGGCCTCGCACCCGGTACCAACTCTATCGAGAAATCAATTTCACGCTGAGGAGGTGCTCCCGGAAGCTCCTCGGGGAATACATCCTCAAATTCTTTCACCACCGGAACTTATCTAATAGCCAACTTTGTGGAGTGAGTCTCCAACAAAGCTAAGAACGCCTCGCCTCCTTGGTTTACCGCACGCCTCATTTGCATAGAGGAAATCAGGGAGCAAGCCACTCCGCTTAGGCCTTCAAACTTGGCCTCTACTCTACCTTCACCTCTCAGGGTTACCACCTTCAACTGGCAGTCGATACTAGCTCGCTGCTCCGCAAGCCAGTCCATTCCCAAGATAACATCGAATTCGGCTAGTGGCAGAATCGCTGCTACCAACACGAAATCACAATCGCCAATTTGCATCACAATGCGTCCCTTCCTCATGGTAGTCATGAACGACCCATTTAGCATACGCACACTCAGCTCCACTTCTGCCACTACGGACTCAGCACCAATCTTCCGGATAAAACTTTCCGCAAGAAAAGAGTGTGATGCCCCCGTGTCGAACAACACTCGAGAGGGGTAGCCCGAAACTAGCACGAAACCTAACCATGTGCAAGACAACATGAAAGGCCGCAACCTACATTATAGTAACAAACGAAACTTAAACCTTTCGTACCTGTCACCACATCGGGTTGACGTATCGCCTCCTGTTGCCCAAGATTATAGGCTCTAGGCTGCACTGGAGGGAACCGCGAAGCACTCAACTCCGCCGCTTTCCCCTTCTCTGCAACACTGGGACCCGAACGCACCGATTGTTCTTGTCTCGGCTCTGGCCCAGCTCCGCCCTCGGTACAAAAACGACTAATGTGACCCACCTTGCCACACTGGTAACAAGTAACCGGACCTTTGGAATGGAAATCTCCCGAAGGTGCGCCACTTCTCTCCCCAGGCCTATTAGGACGGGGCTTCTTCTTCCATCGGCTGCCCTCGGACTTCCACTGGGGTTGAGACTGAGAAGGCTTTCCTTCTCCCTGCCTTGCCGCAACACCCTTTCGCCGTTGAGTTCGCTCCAAGTCGCTCTCCAGCGTGCGAGCGGCTTCAACCAACTCCTTGAATCCGGCATTCTTCAAGGCTATGAGTGGTTGCCTTAAATTTTCCCTCAACCCTTGATAAAAAAGGTTATCTCTCTCTTCATCATCTGCCATAGTCGTACCCGCATAACGACCCAACCGAGTGAACTCTTGCAGATATTCATCCACTGTCTTCTCCCGCTGCACCAATTGCAGAAACTGCCGCTGCAGTGCTAACCTTGTTGAAGCCGGAATGTAACGCTTTAGGAAAGCGTTTCCGAACTCCTCCATGGGCGGAACACGCCCAACGAAATGTCGACCGTTATGGTTCACCCACCACAACTTCGCATCGCCCTCTAACATGAAGCTCGCAAAGTGAGACTGCCTCTCAGCTGGGGTCTCAGCTGCCTTCAAGTGCTCCTGGATCCTCGAAAGCCAATCCTCGGCATCCGTTGGAGTGCCCACTCCCTTGAATGTCGGAGGGTGGAAACTCAAGAAATACTTCATGAATCGATCACCCATCGGAATAGCTCTCTCCGCTAAAGGCTCTGCTTGCCTTACTTCGACCTCCGGTGTATCCGGCGTAGCCGCCGGAGTAACAGGAGTCGCAACTTGCACTACCGGCGTAGGAACCCGTGGCATCGCTCCAGCTTGAGCCGCTACCATTGCCTCCGCTAGCATGCGACAGAAATCAGTCGGGGACATGCCCACATTCATGAGGCCTGGAGCAGTGGCACTGCTCCCCGAAGGCTCCTCTTGCCTCCTCGATGTCCCCGCATCGTCGCCAACGTCCTTTCATAAGCAAGGAAAAATAAAAGCTCATCAGGATCTAAACGCAAGACTCGAACGCAGGGATACTCAGATCCCGCACAATACTCCTATGTGGACAATCTCTTACGCGATCCAAAAACACTAGACCTCGCAAGAATACTACAACCTCCCTCTGATGCCAAATTGTAACGCCTCCCCTGCAATGATCATATAACATGGGTTCGGCCGGGACCCCACGACATATAACCGCCACAGCTTCAGTATTAAAAGATGATATTGACTACCCATTCTCAAAACTCAGACAACACAGCGGAAACAAACATAAAACACAGAGATTGTCCATACTACATAGGAGTCCAACTGGCCTTAAGGCCATACAAAACCACAGTCCAAATCACCAAACATTCAACACAAAAGAACGTCCCAACAAAAGGGGACAGATAATAGTTTTACCTAAACTACCTCGGCATGCAAGCCGATTACAACAAAATGTAACAATAAAAGTGCATGAAGACAAGGTAAACACTTCTTGAGGCTTTAGGCCTTTTTGGACGGCGCACTGGGTCCAGCCTGCGATTCTTGCCCTGCAACCAAATCACAAAGAGCGGTAAACGAGGGTCAGCTATGGCTGACCACAAACGGTGTAACAACATCCCTCATCCCGGCCGTCCTAGCGGACCCCGGGGAACTACTTCACCCTGCAAGTCAGCACTTCGTATGCAAATGTACATAAACGGAAAACAGTATAAAAACAGGTATGAGTGTCACATACAACATCCACGTTTCTATGTTGAGCAGATAATAAAAAGGGGCCTATCAATGCAAAATGAATGCAAACCCGGGTTTCACCCAAGGCACCCTAAAGCGTATGAATCTATCACATCAACATACATCATCATCACATCACAAACACAAGGGTACTCATCATTTCCCCGCAAGGGCACCATAACCCAAGGCCAAGAGCTCTCGCTGAGACCCACCTCGCCTGGCTCACCATGCCATCGGGCTTGTCTAACAGCTCACACGCTCGGGCCGCCAACAACACACCAAGACCGATACTAAGAATTCTGGCTAACCAAAACGTCCCAAGGCCCTGGACATACTCTCGGGACAACGTCCACCGATTGCCTCGCCTGGCGACCGTCAACGGACTCATCCGTAGCACAGACATTCTCGTCAGTCAACAATCGAAGGGACTAATCTTGCCGGGACACTCTCCACACGTGAATCTCAGTCTTCACCGGATAGCCAGCCGACCACAAAGACCAATCGCGCCTTCGCACAACACTAGGCATCACAAGCCCCATATTCCGCACATTATTTCTCCGCCCTAAACCCAACGTTCGTTACCACACGAAGCTACAAGGGAATCACAACGACGAGTTCGCCGTAATCGGATTTCTAACAAAACCCCTAAAATGCGCGTAAATCAACATCACCGAATCGGACCAACGACCACAAATCCGGCTTCACCCACAATGCCTAATCCGCTAACGGAGCGGATCTCTAGTGCAAATCATGTCGGGGATGGACTCAATCAACCCGATGGTTCCTTTTGAACCAAGGCGACCCGGATCCCTCTCACTCGACGGATCCGGTGCCAAAATGCAGAAAATAAAGGGATGCCAAGCACGCATCCTAAAGACCGGGAGGAGAAATGTCGTTACCTTTTGAGATCTCCTCCTAGCCATGAGAAGCTTGCAAACCCACGGTGGAGAAGAAGCGCTTTGACACCCTCTACGCGTTGCCGGTCTCGGATCGGCGATCGGAGCTCCGAAGCTCCATCAATGGCGGATCTCCCCTCTTCTTCCTCCTTGCCCCCTTCTCCTTTCTCCAACCTAAGAGAGAGAAAGGACTTGAAAATATGAGGGAATAACCCCTCATCCAAGACCTAAAGCCCCCCAGCGAAACATCTCAGCCGCTGGATCAAATCCCGAAATATTTGATCGGTCGGATCGTCATCCCCGCACGTTTTCGCGGAATAGAAATAAACAGGGCGTACAATCACAGGTGCACGATCACTGGTCGTGCGCGAAGAGGAGAATGGTCGTGCGATAAGCCAAGACAGAACTCTGATTCCTTGCAAGATACGCACGATCACTGGCGCATGATCACTGGTCGTGCGCGAAGAGGACAATGGTCGTGCGCAGAGAACTGTTGTGGAATTTTTAGTCTATCCCGAGCGCAGCATTACCACTCCGCCTACCTCGCTGAACTGCGATTTTTGGGGTGTTACACAACCATCCCAATTACTTTCCATCCATGCGCCTCCTGAAGCATGACATCGCGGCCGTTGCATCCATCCTGCCTTGCGAAGCGGAGTTTTGACCTGCATCTCTCTTTTCTGCATTAGCTTAGGAACCAAATCACAAAGCCCTTATTTTTACTTTATTTGCTCGTGTAACAATCAATTCACCACGCGTTTCGTTCACCAGAACCAGCATTCCTTGAGAGACGATATTCGGGGAAGCTATTCCCAATTTTATTACTTGACAGCGACCGGTGCACTTGCCGAATACGCATCAAGTTTTTGGCGCCATTGCCGGGGAATTCAGGCGTGTAACGCTTTGTGTTGTGAATCCTTGTTATAGGAGTAGTTGTTTTTGTTTTTTTTGTTTTTCTTTGTGTCTTCTTTTTGTGTATGCAGAGGCAAGCCGGAAGGGAATTAGTACCCTTTAATCTGGAGATTGAACGTACTGCGCACGCACTAAGACGTGCTGCAGCAGTGCAAGCGGCTATGTGAGATAATATGGAACTTGGAGGTATGCCGAGAGTACCCAATGATCAGGAAGAAGTGAATCCTGGAGTACCCCATATGGGGAAAAATCATCTAAGGGATGAGCAGGAGGTGGTTAGACCGAGGCCCCGGACCATGAGAGATTATTCCACTCCAACTGTTGGGAGTGTGTATCTAGGATTTGGACCTAACATCATGAATAACCAGTTTGAGATCAAACCGGCCATCCTGAACATCATCCGCAACAACGCTCAGTTCTCTGGGATGCCTAGTGAAGACCCACATCTTCACTTGGCAGAGTTCGCCGACATTTGCGGTACCTTCCGGTATGCAGGAATTACTGACGAAACAGTCAAGATGAGACTGTTCCCTTTCTCATTGCGTGACAAAGCCAAGGTTTGGCTCCATTCTATCCTTCCAGGAACTGTTGCCACTTGGGACCCGCTTGCTTCCAAATTTCTCGCCAAATTCCACCCGGTGGACAAAATTGTGAGCCTTCGGCGGGAGATCGCCACTTTCTGGCAAGTTGAGCAAGAAACTCTCGCAGAAGCTTGGGAGCGTCTTGGTGACCTCCTTCGCAAATGTCCAAATCACGAGCTCCGGCCGTGGAACATCGTGGAAACCTTCTACTTCGCCATCGAGCCCAACCACCGGGCAATGATTGACGCTGCTGAAGGAGGGACCCTGATGAACCATACACCTGAGGAAGATCTCAGAATTCTGCAGGACACTGCCTCACACAGCACCTTCTGGACTGCTAGGAGAAATGCGCCGAGAAGCGCTCGGGGACAGTTCGTGGTGGACTCATTACCTCTCGCTGCTGCGCCCGCGACTAACATTTCATGTGAAGAATGCGGAGGCGGTGGTCACCACGCATATGAGTGCCCAGGTAGCGGGCTATCAGGTGAATTCTCGCTGCTTAATTCAAATGAATAGGTAAATTTTGTAGGAAAACAAGTTAGGGGGCACCCTATGGCAATGCCTATAATCCGGGTGTGAGAAATCACCCGAATTTTTCCTGGAATCAAAATACTGCAGGCCAACGATGGCAACCGGGCCAGCATCAATACGATGCTCAAGCGTCCGGAAGCCAACCGAGGCCGCCTCATCCGGGTTATAATCAAGGCGCCCCAGCCCCAAAGAAAAGTAATCTGGAAGAAATAATGGAGAAGTTCATGGAAGCCGCCAGCTCTAGTTTGGCAAATCAAACCGCGTCCATGCGTAACTTGGAGACGCAATTGGGCCAATTGGCTCAAGTGCTAACCGAGCGTTCGCAAGGGACCCTTCCGAGTAATACTGAAAAAAAATCCAATTAACCAAGGGAAGAGTCTCTCCGATGCGAGAGTGAGTGAACCAAATGAGTTGGTGATCTCATGCTCCATTAATAATATTGAAACGGCGGCCCTATGTAATTCCGGTTCATCTCGCAACATCCTTGCACTGCAGGATGTTGCTAAATTAAAACTTGAAATGAACACAGATGATCGGAAATCCCTAGTGCTTGCTAATGGGACTGTCATTCAGACAGAGGGAGAAGTAAGGAATGTGGAAGTTACAATCGAAGGGACGATCGTGGTTGCTGACTTCCAAGTTTTGGGACCAAGTCAGAATCAATGTATTCCGATCTTGGGAGTACCATTCTTAAAAGAGAGTGGTGCCACCTTAGATTTTTCTAAGGGGTGTGTTGTCTTACCTTGTAAGGTAACACCCCCCACTTACCCCAAGATTGTTTCCGAAGCAGTAATCCGCTCTCCCCTTGTTATCACTGATGAATCATCTAGTGACGCAGAAGCAAGGAAAGAAAAAAGATCGCTGGAAGGAGAGAAGAAAGAAGAAGAGTTGCAGGTCATGAATGAAGAGGTGATAAAGGCAGGAGAAAGTGGTGAGACCCAATCGCTGAATGATGAGAGAGAAGGCGGAGCAAAGCGACTTATGAACAATTTTTTGAGTCATAATGACCACTGTAAACATTTTAAACAGGTCCATTGGGCTGATCCAGTTGTCACGGCGGCAACGGAAGTGATGCCACCGACCACCAAGGTGGGAAGTTCTGACGACTATCAATGTTGGCGCTCTCCAACTGTGGAGAAGCTGAAGCAAGAAAGATTGTTGCGTGGAGCACGCTCTGCTGCCCTCCGGCGCGAGAAGGAGGAGGTTAGGGGAAAGGGGGAGACATCCTCCTTGGGCCTTAAAGCCTTCACCTCCTTCCCATCTCGCGTGGCTGCGGAGAACCACCACAAATCAGCATACAGCTGATGCGTGATGGGGTATCCAGGTTTTGTTTTTGCTGTTTCTTCTGTCTGATTTTGTGCTCTGTTATATTACATTACTGTGTTGTGTTTTTATTAAGTATGGAACAATTTTATAGCTGCTGTTATCTAACTGTAATACAGGTATTTGGTCCACCTTTAAGGACGTTAAACAAAAGGGCTTCTTGTGAGACAACCCATGGGAACGACCCGGTTCCGTTTGCTTAGTCTATGTCTTTTAGTCCTATTTTTCTTCTTTTTGCTAACATCGCAGGTTAAAGATCTCGCGTGGTGGATGCGGAAGGAGAAAAACTTAAAGAAGGAATTACCGCACTTCTGGCATGCTCATTTATGAGCATAGGTCCACTATACCCCTATTCTCCTTATTCCAGAATTCCCTATTTTGTTTAGTTTTGATCAAGTCTGGGGGAGGGATCGAGCTATGCACGTGCACACACTTTGCATAGCATGTTAGAATGTGCTGAGTTAGGAATTTTCAATTGTATTGTGTGCACTGCGTACACTTGCACCTAGTACACGTGCACTTGATCACGCATGCTTATTGGGTATTATTGCGAGGTTCCCCACTCAGAAGAATTGGATTGTTAGCGTAAGAGTGAGGAGTAGAGAAAAATGTCGACTCGAGTAGTGCTCTAGTCGAGTGCTCCCGTCACGCCTAGAAATTCAATTAGAGTAGAATAAAATTCAATGTTGTAATTTAAGTATTTCTATTATTGTAGTTGCAATTTATTTTACTTTAATGGTGAATCCGGTGAATCCAACGGTAGCATAGGGTCGAGTGTAGATGTACTAGTAGTAGTTTATTACTAGGGTCGGAAGGAAGGACAACCTTTCTCGGTGGCTAGAACTTGCACTAGGCGACTCTTGAAACGATTGCGTTGAAGTACTAGTTATAAAGTGTGATATAGGCCATTTCATGATCCGTTTGTGCTTTTGAAATCCTTACCAATGTAATCACCTTTGCAAGCCCACTTGAGCCTACCTTTCCTCCTTGTTTAGCTCCACCAAAATGTCACCAAAGCCATACAGCCTAACCCATTTCCGCACCAACAAATGAGCTGAAAGAAATTTATATATTTATCATGTTTGGTGTCTTCTCCGTGTTGTATGATAGCTTTGAAAAAGCTGAAGGAGAAGTTTTTAGTGTGCCTACAAAAGAAATTCTGTCGAAAAAAGAAAAAAAAGAGAAAAAGAAGAAAAATTGTTCAAAATGAACTTTCAATTTCATTCTCTCGACAGAGACAAAGTATGATTGGCTTAGCACACACCTAGTGTTCAGTTGAAGTCAGGGGGTGTTGTGTACTTCTTGAAATTATTGTATTGGTGATTGTAATTCTCTTGAGTGCTCAATTATGTTGAATGCAATTCCCATCGTCCTTCTACTTATCTAGCCTAAACTCAACCTAAGCCCAATCCTAACCCATAAGTCCTATTGATTTTAGATACGAGTCGTCTCATGTAGTAGAGAGAGTGCGAATGTACAAGCCTATGGACACCGACTTTGATGGATTTCTTAGGAGTTTGTCCCGAGCTTTTATTCAAGTAAAACTCTACAGATTAGTCACGCTATTTTCCCTTTTGCGCGACCGAAAGATTTACCAGGATTCACCATCCAAGTAAATTAGATTTCAAATTACTGTTTTAGAAATAGTTAAATATAATTTTGAGTTAAATTCTATTCTAATGTATTTCTACGCCCGTGAGCATGCGACTTCGCATGAGTCTCCACCACTCAATCATACTCTAACATCCAATTGTTCCGATAGGAGAGCGGAGTAGTTTGCCCGAGACAGGCAAATGGTTAAGTCTGTGTGTGTGATGAGTCCAATTTATATACACATTTATGGACTCATCTGGGCCGTATTTCTAGTCGATGCACCACACTTTAGGCATGTTTACGATCATATTTGTTATTCCCTGCTAGGTGCACTCTTAGGCCCATTTCGATGTGCATTTGCGCTCCTTGTTATTGGGGGTAAGCACATGGTGCTCCCCAATCCTTTTTCTGTGTTTATTTGGTGTTGGAGGTGTATTCCCAGCTGGTATGTCTTATGTGCAGGTGGCCGGATCGTCCTGTTTTCCCCCAAAATCTAGTCTGTGCATATCGCATGGTCGTGTGTTTCCTTGACGCACGGATGACAGCGATCGTGCGTCTGTATCTGGGAAGAAAACGGACAATCCGAGTTTAGTCGTGCGTTTTACGCACCGGCGGATTTGCCCGTGCGTGAGTAAAACGCACGATCGACCTGTTTCCTCTTGTTTTTGGTCATTCTGATTTTACCCGTGCACTTGTACGTATAGGAGGATTTGCCCGTGCATGAGTAAAATGCACGGGCGGCGCAGCGTCGTCCCCAAGTCAGATTTTATCATTTAATAACGCATGATTCACGCACGGTCGTGCGTTCGACCGTGCGTGACCATTTTTCTGCCTGTTTAGTATAAAATGCAGGATACGATGCAGTCAACGAGAGCTCGTTAGGGGAGCAGGAAATCAGGTCCTCCCCGCCGTTTCTGAGGTCTGAAGGCTTCTCCTTCACCTCCACCACCAAGGAGACCATATTCTGGCGATTTCCACCACCATTCTTCCATTCGGGAGCGTTAGCAAGCATTCTCCATCAAGTATTCAAGCATTCCTCATCGTGGGAAGCCATAGAAGTGTTGTAGGTCATTGGTGAAAGCCTCCATCGCGTCCGCACACCATCTGAGGGCCGAGCCCGGAGAGAGCCCGACAACCTCTCATATTGGCCGAGAACCCAAGATGCGGTGACATCTTCCTATTGGTCCTCTCTAAACATGATGCTTGTACTTTCTTTGTGTTGTTGTAATGAACTATTGCTTAGCTTAATGTCATAGATCTTTTATGATGTTCATGTGCAATGATGCGGTGGTGTGAGAGTAGCATTTTCCTTGTTGTGATTTTCTGAGTTCGTTGTGTGTGAAGCCCTAATAATTGCTAGTTGTGATGCTTGGAGAAGAGGTGTGTGCGACCCTCACCCGTCACAGTTACTTTCCGTCCACGTGCCTCCCAAAGAACGGCATCCCGGCCGTTGCATCCATCCCGCCTTGCGAAGCGGAGTTTTGACCTGCATCTCTCTTTTCTGTATTAGCTTGGGAACCAAATCACAAAGCCCTTGTTTTTACTTTATTTGCTCATGTAACTATCGATTCACCACGCGTTTCATTCACCAGAACCTGCATTCCTTGAGAGATGAGATTCGGGGAAGCTATTCCCAATTTTATTACTTGACAGCGACCGGTGCATTTGCCTAATACGCATCAAGGGTTAGCACAAGAAAGCTCCCTTTGGATGCCATGCTTCCTGCAGAAGTTAAAGAACTCCTTAGAGGTGAACTCCCCTCCATTGTTAGTTCTGAACCTCTTCACCCGAAGGTTTAACCGACCTTCCACCAGCTCCTTGAACTCCACAAACCTCTTGAATGCCTCTGACTTCTCCTTCAGAAAATATAACCAAGTATATTTGGTGATGTCATCAACCAAAATCAGCATATACCCGCTACCTCCAAGACTGGCAGTGTTGGTAGGTCCAAACAGATCTCCATGGATACACTCCAATGGTCTTTTACATCTACTTTGTGATTTGTCAAATGGAAAGCGTTGAGCCTTACCAAACTGACAACCTGCACAAACGTGAACATCCCCGAAAGAAGACAAGCTAGGCAGACCTTTCACAAGGCCTCTTCCCTCCATAGCTTTCAACTTATCCATCCCAACATGCCCAAGTCTTTCGTGCCAGATAGTAGCGCTGTCATTAGCCCTCATCTTATTAACATAAGAACTTGTTCAAAGAACAAACAAGTCCTTCACTCTTCTCCCAACATGAGTGACCTCAACTTTCACAGCTAAAACATTTCAGAGAAATTTCACTTCTGTTGGACCGAACAGAATGTGATAGCCAGCATCCACCACATTGGTCACAGAGAAGAGGTGTTGGGAATCTTGCCCACATGATTCCTGATTTGAAGAAGTCACCAAGTCAAGAAAACTTCGCTTTGTATTTGATCACTTCTCTAGCTCATAATCTCAGGAAGTTAAAGGAATGTCGTCGAGAAGAATAGGAGATGTCATCGACAATGTATGCTTGTCATCATGATGATGAGCAATGGAAACACTGAGACTTGGCGAGTTCATCGAATGAAGAATGAAGTTCATCGAACGCAGAGACGAGACAGAAGCAAACGCTGAGGCTTGACGAGTTCGTCGAACGAAGAATGAAGTTCATCGAACGCAGAATGAAGTTCGTCGAACGCAGAAAATTCCCTGCAGATCGACAGTATCCGCTGAGATGAGGAAGCCATCTCAGCCCAACCACTGAGAGAGATTCAAAAGAAAGCAATGTCGTCGAGAAGATGCAGTATTGTCGACATCATCAAAGAAGCCGTGTCATCGGAAAGGCTAAGTAAGACTGATGCCAATGTCATCGTCGTAAAGAAGGCGTGACGTCGAGAAGACTGTAGAAGGACAGTTGAAGACAAGCAGTTGCTAAAGCATAGTCTATCAACATGTTATCGCTCATGTCGTTGAAAGAACAAAGTGATTACGACGACAGACTACAAGAAAGAAGATCATGACGACACAGTCAGAGATAGCATATCACTGAATATGCAGAAACGCCAGGATATCTCGTATCGTCGAGATATCAATGTCAGGGGCAGATGCTAGAAGATTTGAAGATCCACCAAGGCCTAAGGAATCGACAAAGTCCTTTCGTCGAGATATTATCCATATCGTCGTAAAGCTGTCAATATCGGCATGAAGCTGGAAATATCGTCGAGACGGAATTCAAATGTTGCGGACGCACTGTCAGCAATTAATGCTGCCGCCTGATTGTCCAATCAGCGTGTGCTCTTAAGGAATGGGGCATCTGACACTTAAGGAACTTTTTTAGAAGACCGTTGGGATCCTCGCAGTCTTATAAAAGAGATAAGAGGTCGCCCTAAAGAAAGACAAGAAAAAAAAAGAATCCCGTCGTTGCTTCTAAATACAATAGTACATTCAGCGGAGAAGAAAAAGAATAAGTAGAGAACAAGAATCAAGTGTTCTCAGAAGAATCGGTCATCTCCATTGACTGATAAGAAGCCGATCAACATCAGGCAAGAGAAGAGGAGGCTGAAGAAGATCCAGTGCTAAAGACGACAAATCAAGAAGCATCTTCTTCAACCTTAAGTTGCCGATCTTCATCAGGCAGAAGAAACCGTTTTCATCACTATAATTTCTTATAAGTCTTGCGGGCCAAACGTGTAAGATCTGGTTTCAGATCTAAGTGTCTAGCTTGAGGGATGGAGAGATGTGATGCTTGAAGGCCAGGGCAGTGAACTTGCGGGTCCGATTTTGTCTAGCTTGAGGGCTGGAGAGCTGTGAGGCTTGAGGGCCAGGGAAGTGGACTTGCGAGTCCGATTTTGTCTAGCTTGAGGGCTGGAGAGCTGTGAGGCTTGAGGGTCAGGGCAGTGGACTTGCGGGTCTGATATCGTCAAGCTTGAGGGCTTGAGACCTGTGAGGCTTGCGGGACTGGACAGAGGCTAGACTTGCGAGTATGAGCTAGATAGGGCTTGAGGGCCTGATTATCGAGCTTGCGGGCTCGGGTGCAGTAGGGGCTTGCGGGCTTAGGCTGTAGGACTTGCGGGTCCGTATTTTAAGGCTTGAGGGCCTGAAGTTTTGGCGGAGTTTGCCGATCCTAACACATTACTAGGTAGGCGCAGAGGGACAGAGGACTACTCAAGACACCCGTTCTTGAGGAACCTCTATAGATCCTGTGTCGTCTGCTGTTATTTATTTGTGTGATACTTTTGTGCTACACTGAATATTCGTAACTCGCGCTAATATTTCGAAAAGAACCCAGATCACCTAATACCCCCCCTCTAGGTGATAAGTTGACACCCAATAAGCAACAAGTGGTATCAGAGCTAGGTTGCTCAAAGAAAGCTTAATATCTTGAGCAGATCTATCATTGGGTGTGTCAAATCATCAGATCAGGAACATAAAAAGCTTCTTGGAGAAAGTCAGAAGATTTGACAGCAGGATGTTCAGATCCTTAAGCGAATGCAGCTGGAGCTCTTCATTTATTAAAGAAGAAAGGAGTATAGGGATCAGAGCACCCCTGACTACTTCAGATAGTGAATCAGATGATGAAGAATGCTCTGTAGCCAGAGAAAGGATAAGAGCACCTTTGACTCTCACATACTGTGACTCTGAGGATGAGGATGTCTTTGGGTTGATGGCTCTATAAGATGAAGAAAATCATGATGAATCACATCATGATCAGGTATGCATCACTCACACACCTTTACTACCTGCTTCAATTAAGAAAACCAAGAGTGCATCAGATGATTACTCATCTTCTGAAGATGATGCAGAAGACTGCTCATCACGCAACAATAAGAACCATGCTGATCTTATAGAGCAGTTTCGTGATCTCTTGGGAGCTCCGAGAAAGAGCAAGATGCTTGTTAAGAAGCAAGCTAAGGAGCTAGATTCACTCAGACCCATTAAGGCTGAGAAGAATAAGGAAATGGGTATGTTGTCACAACCCGTATTTTCTCCGAATTTAAGAATATCAGAGTAAGAGAAAATACACGTCATGATGCCACGTCATATAGGAGACAACTGTAGACTCTCAGGCGGGAACCTATCACTTAACTAAACAAACATGATTATATGATAAGTCATCATTTGAAATCATTTATTAGGGGTTTTGAGATAAGAACTGTGTCTCTCAGTTCGTGGATCAACTAGTCCACCGAGAAAGTATATATAATTGCAGCGGAAAATACTTGATTTAGTTTACTTAAAGTCCTACATGTATGCAAACGACGGAGCATGACGTAAATGATATGCACATAACTAGGCGTACTGTAAGAGTAGAAAATACCTTTAGGCGACTAAAAAGTTAAGGGTTTCAGTTAGAAAGAATGCAATGAGGATGAAGAAAAACCATTTTTATAACTATAGTACACCTAACATAAATCATTCCCAGAGGGTAAGATACTCAAGATCTAAAAGTAGTGGCATAATCTGGCAAATAAACTATAAAGTATAAAAAGGGGCACAATGTGCGTGAACAACATGACACTAACCCATTGGCACCAACTAGTATGTCTGAGCACAAGAAGTAACTAAAAACAACTACCTCGCAGCAGCGGGGTGAACAGCTACTAAAACTCTGAACTTCAGGCTACACCACTAGCCGTTACGGCTCTGAACCTGAGGCATTCAATAAAACAAAGAACGCCTCAGCAAGGGATTACAAGTGGCAGAAAACTAGCAGAAAAACAAGCAAAGCATAAGGGGTACCAACCCAAGCCAAATTTACCGAAAGAGAGCTCTAAACAAAGAGTCAACAAGCATCAAGTGCACTAAATACCAAAAGAGGAACAACACTTTCATTTATTTAGTTTCATCAATTAAAGAGGCTGATCAGCTCAAATTATAAGGGAGCGGTTAACTACCTCCGCTACCCAAAGCCCAAAACCAGGTGGGGGTACCACTAGACCCAACCACCCAAACACGACTACCGTGCAAGGCTATAACATTTCCCCCACTGTCCCCCAAACACAACTACTGTGTAAGGCTAAAGACAGTAGTTCTTATTACTTAAATTTTAATTAAACACGGGACGCTGCCCGAAAGGATAATCACTAGAAGGCCCTAAGAAATAGGGTCAAGGCAAAGTACACATCGATCAATATGAATCATAAGAGTAACTCAAATGTTAACAGACCACAACGAGTAAAAAGAAGTTCAAAAGAGAGGGATTCGAGATCAGGAGCACCGAAGGGTCACTGGCAATCATCCAAGTACACCCGAGGGGACACGAGATTCAAACACAAAAACTCAACGAAATCACATGCGTTCCGGGCGGGGTTCCAAGGGGCCGCGCCCCTGGCGGGGTCTTAGGGGCAGAGCCCCTAACGGGGTCCAAGGGGTAGCGCCCCTGGCGGTGGTCTCGAGAAATCCCTTGCGCTCTCGAGAAATCCCCTGATCTCTCTCGAGAAATCCCACCACCAGAAACCACACAAAAGTCACCCCAAAAAGAAGTTCTTACTGTCATTTATCGAGAAGAAGAAGGACAGCATTCAAGGCAGCACTTCTCGGGAACTGGAAGGATTTCTCGAGAGAGGACAAGGGATTTCTCGAGAGAGATCAGGGGATTTCTCGAGAGTTCAAGGGATTTCTCGAGAGAGGACAAGGGATTTCTCGAGAAGTATAGGGGTTCCAGCGGGGAAAGCTCTCGAGAAATCAAGCATTTCTCGAGAGGTCAAGGGGTTCCAGCGGGGAATTTCTCGAGAAATCAAGCATTTCTCGAGAGGTCAAGGGGTCTTCTCGAAAACTTGGCTCAAACAACTTCTCGAAAACTACCAGGACTTCTCGAGAAGGACAATCAACGGATAAATTTGGGAACGGTGGTGCCTTCCGGGAGGAAATTTCTGACACTACGGATGGGGGAAGATTAGGGTTTTCTATCTATCAAACAAGACGCTCGAAACACGAGCCCACAGTTCACCAAGCATTTATCAGGAGAAAGAAAAAAACCACGACTTTAACCAAACAAAGAGGAGGAGGAAGCCACTTGCCTTAAACCTTGCAAACTCGAAGATCTCCGCTCCGTAAGCTATGGATCGGCTAGGGAAACACATGAGCACAGATTCCTGAAACTTTTCGGGTCGAAAGAAGGGGTTAGGTCACTACCCTAACTCCAAAAATTCCATAAAACGGGAAAAGCTTACCGCTAGAACGAAGATCTCGCCGAGAGCTTTCCAAATCTACTCTCCAAACGCGATTCCGACTACTACAGCCCTAGAAATCGCCGATCGAACGCTCCTCGAAGCTCCGCACTCGCCCTTTCGCTCGGCGGCTGATTTGATCGAGGGAGGAAGAAGATGAATAGGGGAAGAGGATTTTAGGCTTTATATAAAAACCTAATTTATTAATTAATTAATTAATTAATTCCCCCATTCACTTAAAACCGCGAGGGAAACTAGATCACCTCAGCTTTCTACGAAATTCGCACCTTAACTGAAACACGGCGCTAAGAATCCAACGGCGAAGTCAGAATTCAATTCCGACGGGCCAAACTCGGGCTAAAGCCTCCCGAAGTTAAAATCTTGATATCCACCCAAAATCTTTACCTTAACTCGAAACGATGCGAAATTTCGCACGCTCGATCTACAAGACATACTTTAACTAAGCTAAGGCTCAACAAACTACTAGACGAGCTGACGTAACGCCCTTACGCCAAAATTACGTCACAGCGGGCTCGTAAAATAATTAACGAAAATCAGGGGCGTTACATATGTCCCCCAATGAGGGCACCAACTCCTGTGAGCTCAAGAAAACCATAGGCAAGCTTCATGATGAAAGAAACCAAAGGGAAGAACTCTTTAGGAAGCTTGAGAATGATCTTCTTAAGGAAAGAAGCTTAGTGGCTTAATTCTCTAAGCCCAAAACTATTCTGCCCATCATTGACACCTTCTCCTCCTATGGAAATAGGAGGGGATTGTGTTTCAATGAAGGGGCAATAGATGCTGGGAATGGAGAAAGGGGCAAAAATAAAGCAGAGCTTCATACCACCTTTCAGAAGGTAGTATTTCCCTCTAACAAGTATGACCAGGACAATATCCATGGTCATTGGATGAAAGGAAGCTCCAATAGCTTCAGAAATGCTCCTAACTATGTGAGGAGAAAGGGCATGGGGATGCGTGCATTGAAGGATCCCCATGAGGAAATCCAAATGGCCCATCATAGATCATTTGTGTTTGGTGCCTCAGCCCCCACCTTCAAGGATAAAGGAGCAA
The DNA here is from genome assembly GCA_033032865.1 of Dactylorhiza incarnata. Classification (NCBI taxonomy): domain Eukaryota; kingdom Viridiplantae; phylum Streptophyta; class Magnoliopsida; order Asparagales; family Orchidaceae; genus Dactylorhiza; species Dactylorhiza incarnata. Next base: position 2,814,236 of record JAWHQI010000324.1, on the reverse strand, counting down.
CACATTCCCAATCTCCTTCAGATAAGAAGCAGACTGGTAGCACCAGTATAATCAACTCTCACTTGATCATATCTGATGCTATCAACACCATGTCAGCTACCAAGGTGACATCTGTTGCTGACAAACATATAATGTCAAGAAGAAATAATTATACTAGAGTAGCTAGTCAGCTCTTGGCTGAGAGAAATAGGAAGAATGCTGATTCCTTCTCTACTGAACATAGGCATTGTGATTCTCCACTCATCTCAAAAAGAGTTCAGAAAAGAACGTACAACATCCAAGAATGTTGGTGTTGTGGTAAAGTGGGACACTTTGACATTGACTGTTGGCACAACCCTAGTGTGCCTAGTGCAAAGGAGAGATCTCCTGGAAAGGCTGAGGTGAGTAGAAGATTCCCCTATTATGCTAACAAGAACCTAGGACCCAAGTCACCTTCGGTTCCTAAGGGATATTAAATATGTTTTGAAGGGAAGTCCATTTAGCCAATAAAAACCAAACAAGGCTAATGGACAATAAGTGCTCCAGGCTCAACTCTGGACTAAGAAAAACCTCACCACATGTCAAGATGTACTGGTTAAGGGGGAGATAAAAATAAAAATAAAAGTAACATCACATCAAGGGGGAGCTACTAGCTCAAGAATATGTTAAAGCTAAGGTGAAGATGTAGATTTTGCAGGCTGCAAAGAAGACAGGAAAAACACAAGTGGCACTTGTAAATTCCTAGGAAGAAGATTGACATCATGGTGCAGCAATAAGCAGACCAGTGTGGGCATATCCTCTGCTGGGTCTAAGTACTTTGCTGCAAGAAGCTGTTGTGCACAACCATTGTGAATTCAACATCAATTAGAGGACTACAAACTCAAGGTAAGTAACTCTCCTCCTTATTGATTTTACAGCAGAATGATCAGCTTAACCAGAACAATCTGCTTTAGCTGAGTTTATGGTTACCCTTCAATCATAAGAACAATACAAATGCTCCAAATAAGGGGGGGGGGGGGGGGGGCTAGGAAGAGTTGTTCAAAATGAACAAGATCAGCTAATAAAGATAATAGTACTCACATTGAGGGGGAGCAAGTTCCTACTCAGGTTGAGGGGGAGATGGCCAATGCTAAGAGAGTTAGAGGAGATGGAGGATGACCTAAAGGGGGATTTGGAAAATGATATCTAAACCCTCTCAAGGTCTGTAGTTGCTGCCTCCCAATCCCTAGATGGTAAAATAGTTGAAGAAACCAGAAAGGGGGAGATGGCCAATGCTAAGACCAACTCAGAGTTAGCTTTGAGTGGATTGCCCTCTGAGTTAGTTAAAGCTTAATATAGAATGTTGTCATGAGTTTTGATAGAATGCTTAAACAATATTATCTTCTAGAAGCAATGTTATCATGAATGCTATATAGATCATTTTCATGATAGGTTTTTGTTGGCTATGTACCTTAGCATTGGAAATGTTCAGCCTTCTTCAAATAGGGGGAGATTGTTGGGAATATTGCCCTCAATGTTCCTTTGATTTGAAGAGGCATCACTCCCAATGCTAAGTACATATTGTATTTGATACAATCTATTTTGTCTCAAGTATTTTACATGGAGATAATATTCTATACAATGTAATAGATTCAAAGGTGTACTGTTTAATCAGCTTAGAAGGTCTCACTGTCTCAGCTAAACCGCTGAGACAAGACGAGGAGCCACAAAAGAAGAGACATCAAATCAAGGTGGAGCTACAAGATTGATGTACTCATAAGTTCAGCAAACGATAAATAAAATCTTAAATGCTCATGCCTTCCATTTAAGATTATAACATTTATTGTTAATTGAAAGTAGTCTTGAATTGAGATTCTGACTTTTCAAATAGGGGGAGATTGTTGGGAAACTTGCCCACATGATTCCTGATTTGAAGAAGTCACCAAGTCAAGAAAACTTCACTTTGTATTTGATCACTTCTCTAACTCATAATCTCAGGAAGTTAAAGCAATGTCGTCGAGAAGAATAGGAGATGTCGTCGACAAAGTATGCTTGTCGTCATGATGATGAGCAAAGCAAACGCTGAGACTTGGCAAGTTTGTCGAAAGAAGAATGTAGTTCGTCGAACGCAGACACGTGACAGAAGCAAACGCTGAGGCTTGACGAGTTCGTCGAACGCAGAAACTTCTCTGCAGATCGACAGTATGAGCTGAGAAGAGGAAGCCATCTCAGCCCAACCACTGAGAAAGATTCAAAAGAAAGCAATGTCATCGAGAAGATGCAGTATCGTCGACATCATCAAAGAAGCCGTGTCGTCGGAAAGGCTAAGTAAGACTAATGTCAATGCCATCTTCGTAAAGAAGGCGTTGTTGGAGTTACCATTGTGATCTAGAAGTGGTCAAACATGTAATGTCACTGCCAACGTGATATGAGCCTGCAGGGTCGCACATAAGAGCATGTGGAGAAGATGGAAGATTGACTGTGTTGGTAAAGGTTACCAATCACCATATAGAATGGGGGAGGTCCAGCAAATGTTGCTGTCTGAATTCGTCGGGTTTACACGGATAGAATTCGTTGGATTCGTCGTGATTCGTCGGATGATTACGTGGAATCCCGACGAATTGTTACAGAGATCCTTAACTCGGCAAATATTGCCGTCTGATTTGATTCGTCGGATTCGTCGGATTGTTCCGTGAACACTCGACGAATGGTGTTCCGTGGAATCCCGACGAATTGTTACAGAAACCCCAATTCTGCTGTGTGGTCTGCGGATAGCGATTCTTCTAGAAGCCTGTTTATCCTTTGGGTATAAATAGATCTTCTTTTAGGGTTCTTATTGAGACGAAAAGAGTTCAGCCGATGGAAGCGTTCCGCTCTCTCCCGAACCCTAGATGGAAGGAGTTCCGTCCAGTTCGCCTCCGCCGACCTCCTCTCCGGCGATCGTCGTCGTGATTGTTCTTCCTGGAGCGAACCTAGCAGTTCGTGGAAGTACAAGGTGCAGTCGTTCTTCTCCCGGCTCGTGTGGATCACTGTAGAGACGTAGACATTATTCTACGTAAGGAATCTCGCATAGCCGACGACAGGACTCAACTCGTGGAGCATCTAGGTTGGATTTGATCCAACTCCACTAAGGTAATTTATGCATTTAGTTAACTTCTTGATTCAATATTCATGGCTCGATCAAAGTCTTTTGGGTTGTTTCTCTTTATTTCCGCTGCGCCTACATATGATGTATGGTTCAAGAAAAACCCAACAGGCATGACGTCAAGAAGACTGAAGAGGGACAACTGAAGACAAGCAGTTGCTAAAGCATAATCTGTCGACATGATATCGCGCAAGTCGTCGAAAGAACAAAGTGATTACGATGACAGACTATAAGAAAGAAGATCACGACGACACAGTCAGAGATAGCATATCGCTGTATATGAAGAAATGCCAGGATATCTCGTATCGTCGAGATATCAATGTCAGGGGCAGAAGCTAGAAGACTTGAAGATCCACCAAGGCCATAAGACTAGCATGTGCGTTGACTGATGACCGGTTCTCACAGTTCATGATATTGTGATATCAAGTCATCACATGGGTACTTGTTAAGAACAATTTGTACTGGACAGACCCCCCATGAGACTGTTTTGTGGATTGTTATATGAACGTGTCTCAAGTAGGTCTCATCTGACAATGGTGTTTGTAGTTCATTGACCTGAAGTCACAACATTCATCAAGTGAGGAAGAGCGTACTTTGATACCATCTAAAGTCTTCCTTGAGAAATGTAACGATCCAGGCCCGCCAACACGGGACCCAGCTGGACCGCCAGCACCCTCACGGCCCAGGCCCGCCAACACGGGACCCAGCTGGCACCGGAAGGGTTCAGCCTAACCAGATGGTCTGCAGATCATGCACCCCAACCCCTCTCTGTCCAACCACAGGGCACAGTGGGTTGTTGGAGACTGCAGTCCCCTTTTGATGAGAATTGAGCCAGTTAAGCGGTAGCGCGTGGACTTCCCAGGAGGTCACCCATCCCAGAATTGCTCCAGCCTGAGCACGCTTAACTATGGAGTACTTTCACTTCTCATCACCAATTGATCTGTCAACTCAATTGGTGATGAGAAGTGAAAGTACTCCATAGTTAAGCGTGCTCAGGCTGGAGCAATTCTGGGATGGGTGACCTCCTGGGAAGTCCACGCGCTGCCGCTTAACTGGCTCAATTATCATCAAAGGGGGACTGCAGTCTCCAACAACCCACTGTGCCCTGTGGTGGGACAGAGAGGGGTTGGGGTGCATGGTCTGCAGACCATCTGGTTAGGCTGAACCCTTCCGGTGCCAGCTGGGTCCCGTGTTGGCGGGCCTGGGCCGGGAGGGTGCTGGCGGTCCAGCTGGGTCCCGTGTTGGCGGGCCTGGATCGTTACAAAAAGTGCAATCCTGGAGGATAGGACTTTTTGTAATGATCCAGGCCCACCAACACGGGACCCAGCTGGACCGCCAGCACCCTCCCGGCCCAGGCCCGCCAACACGGGACCCAGCTGGCACCGGAAGGGTTCAGCCTAACCAGATGGTCTGCAGACCATGCACCCCAACCCCTCTCTGTCCCACCACAGGGTACAGTGGGTTGTTGGAGGCCGCAGCCCCCCTTTTCATGAGAAATGATTCAGTTAAGCGGCAGCGCAGGGACTTCCCAGGAGGTCACCCATCCTAGAATTGCTCTAGCCCGAGCACGCTTAACTATGAAGTACTTTCACTTCTCATCACCAATTGAGATGCAGCTCAATTGTGATGAGAAGTGAAAGTACTCCATAGTTAAGCGTGCTCGGGCTGGAGCAATTCTGGGATGGGTGACCTCCTGGAAAGTCCCTCCGCTGCCGCTTAACTGTATCATTTCTCATGAAAAGGGGGGCTGCGGCCTCCAACAACCCACTGTACCCTGTGGTGGGACAGAGAGGGGTTGGGGTGCATGGTCTGCAGACCATCTGGTTAGGCTGAACCCTTCCGGTGCCAGCTGGGTCCCGTGTTGGCGGGCCTGGGCTGGGAGGGTGTTGGCGGTCCAGCTGGGTCCCGTGTTGGTGGGCCTGGATCGTTACAAGAAAGGTTGATGATAAGGGTGGTTATTGGGTATGTTACGATTCATTTGGGTGTTTGTGTGTTGACAGATGTGGGATTTGTCCTCCTTTATGACAGGAGTTACATCCATGGGCCCCTTGATGGAATGAGACTAAGAAATGCATGGCCATGCTGGGTTGAGCCAATATATGATATTGAGCTTACCACTTTCATTAGGTCTAATCTAGATCAGGAAACTAGGATTGAACAATCATGAGGGTGACACGGTCCATGCCTCTAGTTCTATCCGAATGTAAGGGACAAAGGAACAAGACAATGTTGATACATTGGTTAAGACAGGCTTATTGAGTTATGAACTCTTACTGCTTGGGTAGCAATTATGTATGGCTAGATGCCGCTCATTGTTTGTGAGACTTTTGTTGATACTTTGTGATCAAGTGGGAGACTGTTGGAGTTTCTGAGGTGATCTCAAAGCAATCAACAGTTAGTCTTACTGCCAACGCAATATGAGCCTATAGGGTCGCACATAAAAGCGTTTGGAGAAATTGGAGAATGGATTGTGTTGGCCTTAGTCATATTGGATATGAGTGAAGGACCAATCCTATTACTGCTTGGAATCAAGTTGAGAATGTCTCATATGGAAATCATTTAAAGTGTTTAAACGAATGGATCTATACTAGATAATTTGGCTAATGGGTTTAGACGAATTCGGCTAAAGGGTTTAGATGAATTCGGCTAAAGGATATAGACGAATTCGGCTAAAGGGTTTAGGCGAATTCGGCTAAGTCAAATTCGGCTAAAGTGTTTAGTTGAATAAGTGACAAATTCGGCTAAAGGGTTTCGCCGAATTTATATAGACGAAATTGTTTCGTTGAAATCATATAGCCGAATTTATATAGACGAATTCGGTTATTGTATATAGTCGAATCGGCTATAGCATATAGACGAATTCGGTTATTGTATATAGTCGAATTCGGTAATATTGTTTAGTCGAATTGTCGAATTCTGCTATTGTGTAAATCTATACAGAAATGTTCTGTTTTTCCTCTGGTCTGCGGATAGCCTGTTTTATACCTTGCGTATAAAAGGAACGCGATTAGGTCTTCGAAGCATACAGGAAAAACTTAATCCTTTCGCGATTTTAGACGAGAAGCCGACCGGAACTGTTCCGTGCGAGGGCATCTCGATCTTCCCATCCGCCGATCATCTTCCGCCGCCGCTGGTCGCCGCCTCCTCTGGATTGGACCTATCTGTCCGTGGGGACATTGAGAGCTTCCTTCTCCGACCTAGTTCTTGTACGACAAGAAGCTAGGGTTCTCCTTTTGCTTGTGTGGACTTCTATAGAGGGATCGATCCATTTCGATTCTTGAAGAACTTAAAGGCAGATTTTTGGATTTCTCTTTGGAGCAACTTGGTTGAGTATTGACTCAATCCCGCGAAGGTATATTGCATTTTGCTTTCCTAATCTTTTGATTCATGAGATCCGCAAGATCCTTACTCTTTGGGTTGTTCTAGTTTTCTTCCGCTGCGCACATTTGATGTGTTCATGTCATTATGAATGGCATTTAGAAAAACCCAACACGGAACACTCCCAAACAAATCAAAAAGAGGATTTTGAAGGAGGATTAATTTACGCCAGTTCAATGCAAAGAACAAATGGTTCGACTACGTTGATCTTCAATATTCCTTCGCCATCTCCTTCAGAATACTTTACATGGAGTTTTATTTTCACAATTCATATTTTCATCTTGTATTCTTGTCCTTTGATTTGATCTTATTTTTTGTTGGTGGAGAATTCGCTGCTGGTTTTGGCGACTAGGTCCAAGCGATTAGATCTAGGGGGTGCTCTAGTCCTTATTTGGTGAAAAATAGGCTAGAGCGACTTGAGGCCTTATCTAGGCATAGATAGGCTAAAACCAACTAGTTCTTAGGAGAAGAGTTGGTACATAAAACAAAAGGGAAATTTTGATATATCGCCTTGATTTCTAGCATTATAGAAATCAACACTTTTGTAACTTGTTATCTTACGAAATAAAATCATTTCTTATTTGGGTGTATCAAATTTATTTTAATTTTCATGTTCTAAAATATTTTGAATTAACTTTCTTTTGCAAAAATATTTTTATCTCAATTCCAATAGTTTAAACTTTATAAAAGCCCTAATTCACCCCCCCTCTAAGGACGCCACAAGATCCAACATCACCCTCATTATATTACTCAACCCTAAGCAATAGAACTAGAGCAAGATGATGCGAACACAAGCTGCAAACTCTAAAAGAGTGGATTGTACGATTACTTTCATGAATTACAAACCATCCCTCCCATCGATCTCTGATATGAACTTCACTATATTCTTATAGCGACATCAGATTGATGATCATTACGTGGTTCAAATTCCATGGGGCGAGGAGCAGTTTACCACAATTTTATAGAATGAAATTGTAGTCCTCTTCGAGCACTTTGATGCGGGTTGGACATTCCCCATCTTCTCGTAGATGGTGGAAATATTGAACTTCTACAGGGAGGTGCCCGTGCATCTCCCCATGAACACCATTGCTTTTATAGTTTCTTTAATAGTTTACTTGCAGAAGAAAAGTATTTGCTTCAGCCTGGAGGTATTTCTCTTCATGTTCTGCGTGCAGATGTAGGAACAAGGGTAAATGTATTTTGGCTTAGAGAAATTCTGAGTTCTCAACCTTAACAACAAAGTCCATGGCTGGAAGACATGGTTTGCGATATTCAAAGGAGACTTCGGCAGTCTTCATACATCTCCGAATCCGCGAGATGAAGACACATTCTGACCTCCCAAGATGTCTACGATAGGGAAGCAGATTATATACTTTCTTTTGGGCACCCCACTGTACATTGTACACTATGTTTGACGTGTGCGAGAGGTTAAGGACCTGCCTATAGAAGAATGTAAGTATAAGCAGTTAGAAATGTATGTAACTGCATGTACCTATGGGATGTTGATGGTATTTTTATGCAGTTATCTTGATGTTACCGGCGTTGAAACCGTACCATCATCCTGGGAACATCCTGACTGCCACGGAGAGACGGCGCGCTTAGGACCTTAGGAGGGAGTCCGAGTTCTCCCAAGGAATGGAGAGCACTTCTTCAAGGAAGAGGCATAGGTCCTTGCGCACTACTACTGGTGCCGACGAAGCTCCTACCTTCCCAGTCCAAGGGGAGGACCTCTTTGACCTTGATGTCAACCCATTGGTGTTGCAGGACCCATTTGCGGCCACCCTCAGTACCAACCTTACCTCCTGGAGGAAGTCCAAGCGGTCTCTACCACATGCTCTTGCGGTCTCTTCTGTGGTATTCAGTAAAGAAGACTTTGACGAAATGAGGAGGGTCTATATGGGAGACATTTCAAAGATGGCAGCTGTAGAGACCTTGAGGGCGCTCATGTATAACTATGCCACCATGTGCGTTCTTGATGATTCCTTGGCAGAGGTCGCCTGCATATGAAAAAACTAAGGGTAATAAACAATTCCCTTGGTAGGAGCGATTAGTCAAAATGTACCTGCTTACTAATCCATTTGTTGTCTTTCTTTCAGGTGAGCTTAACTGTGGAAAACCCAAAGTTCCAAAAAGCAACACTACAGCTGTTTAAGCGGTCTATGGAGTTCTCCCTTGATCTCTTAAAGGTGCAAGGAGCGTTGAAACATGTGTTTGCCAATTTTGACCATGCGACACTCTATAAAGAATTTGCGGATGTGGATGTACTTGACTCAGAGGATGAGGATTGTTGATACCAGGACTTGGCTTCTTTGTGGAGCTCGGGCTCTCAAGGTTGAGGGGAAGCTAGCACTTACTGATTCCTAGGAAGGAACCGACCGGAGAAACAGAACTAAACACAGACCCTTGGTCGCAGCGAGGAGGTCTCACCACACACCCATAAGATTTTTGAGCGCTTCCCCTCCCAAGCTAAAGCTGAGACTGGTCACCTTGGAGAGCCTGACAGCTAAGCCAAGATAACCTGGGGAGGAAGAAGCTCAGAATACTGAGATTAGAATCCTCTCCCAAGGTGCCCTTCAAGGTTTATTTATAGTTTTTCAAGTCTGGTCTGCTAGTAGCAGAATTCTGCCTTACAATTTTGCTATACACAGCCCAAAATGGTCTGCCAATAGCCAAAATCCGCTGTTTGGAGGGGCTAACTGCAGACCACTGGGGTTTTTTTAGGTAAAAATGATCTTGAACCCTTCCTTTGTGAGCCGCCCACGAGGGCCTCTCTCGTGAACCTAGAGTCTCGGCTCGCTCGCCTCCCAGCGAGTAACCCACAAGGGCCTGGCCAGCTCGCCCTCCCGCGAGCAACCGACGAGAGCTCGGCTCGCCTAAAACCCTGGCTCGCTCGCCTGCTTATTGCTTTCCTCTTCATCTCTCCTCCCCTCATGGTTCCTTTGTCTCTCTCACCCCCTGGCGGACACCAGGGTTGTACACAATCCCCGCTCTTAGTGAGGCTACTTTAGGCTCGCGAAGAAACATCCAACCCCTGGTGTTCGCCGATTCTTTTGTAATGTGGAGAGAATCTTTTTGTGGGCCACATGCCCAAGGCTATAAATACCATCCTCTCTGATAGGTACATGAACTTTCTCTCCTTCTTTTCAGTCTCGCGACTCACTACTGTTCTCTTCAAGATGTCTCAGAGGGAGGAGTTATTGGCTCGCCTTAAGGCCTCGCAAATGGCACAAAAGGCTAAAGCCACCGAGCTCGCCACCTGGATTTCCCCGGAACCTGCCCCGCCTCCTCCTCAAACAAAAAAGGAGAAGATCATCCGGCGGTCTCCTGGGGAAGACGCATCATCACCTCTGTCCTCGCCTCCCCGCCATGAGCTCGACCCGCAGGTCCTGCCATAGAATTTCCGACGATCCCAATGGTATTCACTTAACTCTGTTTTCTTGCTCGCATGATCCTCCCGCCGAGGAAAATCTTATCAGGCCATCGCCAAAGGGGTCTCGCCCCGCGTGCCCGGGAGGATTGATCCCCCCTGATGTGAGGACAACTGACCTGCGAGCCTCCCCTGTTGTCCCGGTAAGTCGTTTGCCTTACTTTCCATTGTTCTTCTTTGAACGCTGACCCGCATTATTCCTTTTTGCAGGATCTCATCCCTCGACCCCAGAACGGCGAGTCCCCACTACGGTGGGCTCGCCCCGCCCACCGAACTAGAACATCATCACTCCGGGATTCAGCATTCTGGACCAACGGAGCCCAGACGGCTCACTGCTCGTCGAGCCCCAGGTCGCTGGCGAGACGACGCACTGCCTTGGTTTAGGGAAATCCCATACCCCGACCTTCACTAAAGCCTTCAAAGGCCAGCAGAGTTCTTCTAGTCCGCGACCCTGTACCATTCTCATCTCGCCAGGTTAAACAATTTCTGCCGACTGCCTCTTTTACAGCCTCTTATGCTGACTTTTCAATTGTAGGCATTCTCCCTACCCTGCCTACCGAGTCAGAGCACGGGGAGGTGGAGATGTCGCCACTGCCCTCGACGAGCTAGGTCGCAGATTTCTTGGGGGACCCCGACAACCCGGAACATATGAAAAGGTGAGTTGCCGAGATATTTCAGAAGCATACCCTAATGTTGCGAGAGATATACGACCAGGACCGCATGAACAGTGCCGCTTACGAGGAGAGGTTTGCCGCCATGAAGGATGCAAACGCTCGCGTCCTTGCCGAGGTACAGTAGGTCACTCGCGGCGAGTTCACCTCCCCCAGGGTGCACCTCATGCTAATTGAGGACTACAATCGCCTAATGCAGTATGAGGTCCAGTCGGTCCACGAGTACAATTATCCAAGGATTCCACCGCCCTCTGGTGTGCGAGGCCGCGACCGCTAGAAATGCCTCAATTACTGAATAACTATCTTTTATTATTTTTGTTTCTCGCTCTTGTTACCATTCCCCCCCCCCCCCCCCCCCCCCGCTTCTGGGGGTTCAGAACAATGCGTGACTTTGTATTAAGGATATTCCCGCTCGCTCGCGAGCTTTATCTTTGTATTATTTATATCCTTACATTAATTGCGGTCGCGCATCGCTTGCTTTTCATTTGATGTCTGGCTCGCGAGATATTGCCTCCCCCTGGTGACTTTTGCTTTTTCTTTCTACAGTATTGGCTCGCCGATGGAGAGTTAGCAGGTGCCTCCAGGACGTTAACCCGCTTGGAGCAGATAAGGCCCCGAGAAGTTGAAAAATCACCGCGCGGTTCCGCTATCCGCACCCCTCCCCGGTGCTTCGAATCCTTCCCGCCCTTTTCATTTCTATAAATAGCCGTAAGCTTTTACTTTCTAACTATCGCATTAACTGTTCTCTAGCCTTTCTTTTCTCTTCCAGGCCCCCTCATAAATTTCAGCTCGCACTCGCTTTTTTCCCAGTTCGCAACCACTAACATCATGGTTGTCGAGGGCGAATCCAAAGGGCGAGATAGGCGCATCGGGGCCTTTCATGACCACACGTTCTTCTGTGCTTTGCTCAGTAGTTATGAGTTCCTCGCCACGGTGGACAAGTACTTCCCTTTGGGGTATGTAGCTCGCCGCCCGCCGAGCACTGTCACGTATTGAAAATTTTGAAGTGAAGTGGAGGTCGGGCGGTCTGTCTTGAGACCACGCGGGTTGAAGTGAAGTGGAGGTCGGGTAGTCTGTTTTTGAGACCACACGAGTTGTCTTCCCGTAGCGGGCTGGCGGTCTGCCAGTCCGGCTTGTTCTTGGATTTGGTTTGCTTCAAGTCCTGGTGCTCTGCTAGACCGGTGCAACTTGTCTTTAAGCCGCGGGGTTTGTTTCTATCCGCTGCCAAGTTGAGGCGGTTATCCTATCTCTATGGGCGGTTACCACACTCCACCTCGTGCCTATAAATAGGACCTCTCCCTCAGATCTTATATAGTGAACAGTAAGTGAGAGCTCGCAAGTCTTTCGTGCGGTTAGATTTTTCTAGTCGCTTGGATTGAGAGTTAACTCTGTTGTGTTTGCAGTTAGGAGTGGATAAGTGACTGCGGTTAGGCGGCCTTACTCGGGCGGATAGTTTCAGCATTGGAAAAATGGGTAGTCCGCGTGTTGAGTTGCGGTTTGGCGACTTGGCGGTTTGCGCAGCCTTGTTAAAGTCGGGCGGCTAGCTAGTTTGGCGGCTTGGGCGACTTCTATTTTTTCTTGTTGTTATTCCCGTTCGACTGTATTGGTGAAGCATGTCTTTCCATGTGTACCTCAAGTTGTAAAGAAGAGTTTTGAATACTAGTCCTCGCATTTCTTCATTGTTTCTAGTTTATTGTGCTCAATTGGGTTGAGAGTGTTCCTGCGACCTAGTTCCCATTTTTCGCTAATTATCAAAACGAGAAATTTTCACATGGTATCAGAGGGACAGAGGCTTGAGCAGTGAATCAGCCGTAGTTATCTTGCTTGGATTTCTGGAGCACAAGTAAATCAGTTGTACTGCAATGGAAGGTGGAATTGCAAGAGGTCATGGTATTGAGCTTCTTACACAGACTAACTTTAAGAAGTGGAAGTATTGTATGGAAAGCTATCTTCTTGGTGAGGATCTCTGGGAGGTTGTCGGAGGAGATGTGAGACAAGCAGTTGTCCCTGTTGAAGGGAATGCTGAGCTGGTGAAAGCTTGGAAGAAAACAAATGTGAAAGCAAAGTTTACTCTCAAGCGGGCAATTTCATCAGAGTTATTTGATCACATCATAGGATGTCGATCTGCTGCTGAGATTTGGACTTCTCTTGACGTGTTGTTCAATAAAAAGAATGTAGCATGGCTACAGTTCTTAAATAATGAGTTGGCAAAAGCAACTCAAGGTGATCTTTCTGTCTCTACTTTCTTTTTAAAGATGAAGAACCTCTGTGCAGAGATTTCTGCATTGGATCCATATGAACCCATTTCTGAGGCAAAGTTGAAGAGGCACATTATCCGTGGATTGCGGAGAGAATATGTGGCCTTTGTCACTTCTGTCCAAGGCTGGGCCAATCAGCTGTCGTTGCTTGAGCTGGAGAACTTGCTTGCTTCCCGGAAAGTTTGGCAAAGCAGATTGCTGGAATGTCTGTCTCCGGGGGAGATAATGGGGTGCTGTTCTCTGGGAAGAAGAAAAAGTGGGACAAGAAGAAAAAATCATCTGGAAGCGATGGTCCTTCTACTTCAGGTCAGTAGAACAGGAGCCATGCTCCTAAGTCTGATGGAAAGAAGAAGGAAGGACTTTGGTGCTTCAAGTGTAATCAACTTGGTCACTTTAAGAAGGATTGTCGATTGAATCTTCAGGCAGGGCATGCAGCTGGCAAGAAGGAAGTTCGATCCAGGAATGAGGAAGTTGAATGGCGAGGAGAGGGTTGATGAGTTCGGTTTATATAGTGATTTCCGGGCTCATCTGGGTTGTTTATCGTTCCTTTGCATTTCATTTACTGCTCATCTATGCTTATATAGATAGCATGTCATATTCTCAACGATTGTGCATTCCCTACCTTCTTCGTGGTGTGATTTCGTTATATTTTACTCTATGCCTGGTCTGTGGATCCTGTGGTGTGCACGGATCAGTAGTCTATATGTTTTTCATGCAGGTACAAGGATCCTGTGAACGCTCAAAATGGATTGGGGCGAGTTTTGGCCTAAAAAGCCACTGATCGTGCGTTTTCCTTCGTGCATGATTAGGCGCGCGACCACTGGTCGTGCGTTAATTCCCCTTAACTGACAGAGCAGTTCACACGATCATAGGACTTCTTCGCGCACAACCACTGGTCGTGTGCCACTGACCGTGCGTTATTTTCCTATCTTCTACTTTGCAATTGGTTGACCACTCACGATCACAAGCATTCCTTCGCGCATGACCACTGATCGTGCGCCACTGATCGTGCGCCACTGATCGTGCGCATTGTTTGCTCTGCTCCGTATTTAAAGGTCGGCTCTGCGATTTTAGGGCATTCAGCACAGTTTGGGCGCGAATTCTTCTGCAAGCTCCGCCGTTTTCCCTCTCGAAGCTCCATCCATCCATCTCCTTCCTTGGGAAAGCTTCATCCATTGATCCTAATCTCCAGCAAGGGTCCCGAAAGCATTCCCCTCCATCTACAGCAAGTATTTCAAGGTGTGGCATCTTCATTGGGATATGTGGAAGAGACCCAGCTCTGAGAAAAAGATGGATGACGTTTGGAGGTAGTGACAGCTTCTGAACCCCGGAAGCAACCAAGGACTGAGCTCGGAGGAGGCTTGACAACCCCCCATTCCGGCAAAGATCTACGGCGAGGCTTCTCATGTCGTAGTTTCCTCTACCCTCTCTCTTTTGGAAATGTATGCTTTACTATTGTATTGAACTAGAGTAATCTCTATTTGTCTATGAATGGAAGCATACTCCTATTTTATTTCTCGCTTGATGCTTTGCTGTGATGCGCTCCGCCCCCACTCTGGTTCCACAAACGTGTTCTAGCTAGCTCACTCTAGCGAAGCCAGAGGTGAGAGTGAAGAGGTGCCTTCGACCCTCAAACACCATTAGCACTCACTTCCCCCATTTGCGCACCGTCCATCCGCTAAACGAAGCACGACATCGCGGTCGTTGCATCCATCCCGCCTTGCGAAGTGGAGTTTTGTCGAGCATTTCATTTCTGTGTAGTAATTTAGGAAACCAAAATCAAAGCCCCGTTTTTTCCTTTAATTTACTCTCGTAATTATTTTCTCAATCCGAAGAGTCAAACTAACCACGCGCATTCCTTGAGAGACAATACTTGGGGACGTACTCCCAACTTTATTACTTGTGCGACCGGTGCACTTGTCGTTACCGCATCAAGCTTTTGGCACCGTTGCCAAGGAACACAGTCGTGTGAGTTTTCTGGAGATGGAGAACTGAGTGATAGAAGTTCTTCCATTTGTAAATTGCATCTTTTATTTTATTTCAATTCTTTTTATTCCATTTTCTTGTTTTACATAGGTTACTTAGTAAATTATTGTTGGGTGTAGTATTTTGCACAATAGTGTTTTTCTTTTGAATCAAGTTATCTTCACGCAATGTGGGCTTCATTTAATATTCATTGCCATTTGTGTGGAGATATATCTCATGCTAGTGATAAATATCTAAAGGGAGATAATAGCCCTAGCACTCAAGGCCCAGCATATGGAGCACCGATGTCGTCTGGTACCCCATTTTGTGCGCGTAAGTCCTATGGCTATTCTCCTAAGCCTTTACCGACATTCTTCTTTGCAGCTTCAGCACCTGTTGTGCCAATGAAGCCAACAAGAAAGTGCTTGTTTTGTCAAAGCATAGATCACGTCCTGAAGGATTGTGCTGAGTATCTTCGCCAATTGGACGAGGATGACGAGCCAGATATCCGGATCGTCCTGACTCCTAACTCTGATAGCACACCTTCCATATCTAATCATGTTGATGTATCACCTTCAAGTTTTGAAGGGAATGATGCATACACGCTTATCAGACTTGCGGCTGATCTAGGCTCTAACATGGCTGAGCCCATCTCCCCTGTCCATATATCACCATGCATGGACTCAATTCTTTGTGAGGAATCAGTGCTTGACTTTTATCCAAGCCCTATTCCTCCCCCTATTGTGCATACAACTACATTTGTCTCTGACGACATTACTGAGGATGTTTTGCAGGATAAGGTCGGTGATTTATGTATTGTGCCTATTCATATGGAGGAGGATATTTTCCAAGGTGATGAGGATTCTACCTCAGCACCGGTGGAGGAAGTCCAAATCGTGGAGGAGGTCACTGATGAACCTACTGAGCCCTGCAACATTGTCGATGATGCTGACATTATTTTACTTTCCCATAACGATGGGAGTGTGACCGGGATCACTCCCCCGATTGATTTTTATTCATGTTCTTCTTCTTGTTTATTTCTTAATCCCCTTTCTCTATCTGAGCCTGTGCAGGTTGAGTCTTCAAAGGTATCCCAGGAGGACTTGGAGCATGATGCTCAAGTCAATGATGAGAGCATCCTCTTATGTGAGGAGGTTGATCCCCCCTCCATAGAGGAAGCTCCACTCACTGCCTTCTCCTCCTGCTGTCTCCCTGGAGATGACACCTTGCTGGGCAAGGATAGTTTTGGTGAGTTGAGTGAGGATTCCTCCTCTTCGTACTTTTTATTCCCTCTACCTGTGATGAGAAGGTATTATTTATATTCGGGTAGAGGCGTAACTATTTTATCACCGTATCAGTACCCGCTACCGACACGCATATTAGAACAGTTACCTGTGCATTTTTCTTTCCATAGACCCATTAGCTAGAACTCTCAAAGTTCTGAATAAGTCGTGCTGGGAAGACAATAAACCCAGTAGTTGTCTTACTTATCTTGCAATTTTAGTTTATCTAGTTTGTTTAGTTAGTTTTACTTTATTTTAGTTTGTATATTTTCTAATGTTTTTGCGGAGCTCACCCATGCAGCTCCTTTTTCTGGATGGCTGATGCTGCAGCTAGGTCGAGACTTAAATGCCAATCTTCTGGTATGCTCACTTCTAAGCATTGGGTACTCTCTTCTCCTAGCTCTTTTCTGAATTTCATAGCTATATTACTGTGTACTGTCTAGTTTAAGTCTGGGGGAGAGTAGTTTTGTGTGCCCACTCATGTGCACTATTGCATAGCATGCTAGAAGTACTTTTATTTTAGTTTATTTAAAATTGTTGTTCATTCTCTTTGTGCACCACTTCACCCACTTGAGCGCGTACTCATCTGTATGCATGCTCTGAGTTGAATTTAATTCTTTTGCTTATTTGGGAAAGTCTAGGTGCTTGCTTAGGACTATGTAGCAGAGTAAAATGTTGACTCCAGTAGTGCTCCTAGTCAAGTGCTCGGTTGCAAAGAAATTTGTGTAGATTAGACTTCTTTTTATAATTATGGTTTTATATATTTTTCAATTAGTGTAAATGTTGTTTACTCTACTCAAATGGTGAATCCGGTGTGAATCAAATGGTAGCATAGTGATGTGTGTAAACGATCGCTAGACTCATATTGCTTGAGTCAGGAGAAAGGAGAATCTTTCTCTGTGGCTAGAACTTGCCCCAAGCGATTCTTGAAGCATTGGCATAGGATAGTTCTAGTACGTGAGAATGACGTAGGCCATTATTTTGGCCCGGTTGAACTTTTTATTTCATGCCTATAATCTACCCTTGCTATCCCCTTTGTGCTACGCTTTTATTGATTCAGCTCCGCATAAATCTCACCAAAGCCTAAAAGCCTAACCTAGTCGCACACCCAAATCCGAGCTTTAGTTATAGTTTTATTTACATTTTGGGGAGTGTTGATTGTGGTGTTTATTATGTGAATTTGTGGATACGCTCATTTGAAAAATTTGCTGAAAGAAAAAAGACAAGAAAAAGAAAGATAGAAAAAAAATGATTAAAAAGAGAAAGAAAAATGAGTTTTATTGAAAATCATTTAGAAAAATTATGTTTTGGGAGTAGGCGGTGCACACACCTATGTTGCAAAAGTCCAAGTCTGGGAATGTGGTGCACTTGTTTATTAATAGTCGTGCGGGTAGCTCTACCTTATGCTCATGTTGGGTTAGGTGTGCTTAGCCTCCATGTTTATCTTTGTTTACCTCACCGTAACCCAAACCCCATCTCTAACCTAAATTCCTACTGACTCACGCCTTGAACCAATCTAGTGTCGTGGAGAGAATGTGACTGGGCGAGCTAATGGTCACCGACACCGATCGATTTCGGTGGAGTTTGTCCTGCACCCCAATCTTGATCAATGCTCATCTCAGCGCTTAGTTTATTCTCCGTATGCGTGATCGGATGATTCACCGTAGTTCACCATTTTGAGTAGTTGTAATTCTTTTACTCTTTTAGAAATCTATAAACTGTTTGTATAATGAGAAATCTCCTCTATTATTTGTCTTATGCACGTGAGCATGCGACTTCGCATGGTACTCTGTATTGAAATTTTAAGCTATCTACTTTTCTTTCCCCGTTTGCTTAGAATTTGTTTGCTCGGGACGCGCAAATAGGTAAGTCTGGGGGTGTGATGAGTCCAATATTTACACTATTTTTTGGACTCACCTGGGCTGGTATTTTAGTCAATGCACTGCGTATTTGATCCATAATCACTCATATTTGTTCTTTATACCTCATTCCATGCTAAGTGCACTTTTAGGCCCGTTTCAGTGTATTTTCATGTCTATCTTACTCATGCGTTATGTTGCAATTTAATTTCTATATTTGAGAATGTGTGGAATGCCCATTTTAGTGGCCCGACGATCTTTCATGTCGATATAGGGGTCGTGCGAGTGTTCCGGGGTGCAAAAACTGCACAGGAACACTGCGCACGATCACTGGACAAAGTGCGCATGTCACAACCCGCATTCTTCTCAGGAATTAAGAATATCAGAGGAAGAGAAAATACGCATCATGATGCCACGTCATGCAGGAGACAACTGCAGACGCTCAGGCGGGATCCTATTACTTGATAATTGAAAACATGATTGCATGATAATCATTATTTGAAATCATTTATTAGGGTTTAGAGTAAGAGCTGTGTCTCTCAGTTCGTGCATCAACTAGTCCACAGAGAAAATTATATATGTAACTGCAGCGGAAAACACTTGATTTAGTTCATTTAAGGTCCTATATGCACGTGAAGGCAGGACATAAAGTAGATGATATGCACTTAACTAGGCGTAGTATAAGTATAGAAAATATCTTTAGGTGACTTTAAAACTAAGGGTTTTAGTTAAAAATGATGAGATGAAGATGAATGAAAAGCCATTTTATCACTATAATGCACCTAGTCATAAATCATTCCCAGAGAGTAAGGTATCAGATCTAAAAGCAGTGGCATAAACTGGTAAGTAAACTATAAAGTATCAAAGAGGCACAATGGGCGTCAACAAGCTGACACTAACCCATTGGCCCAAACTAGCATGTCTGAACACAAGGAGAAGCAAACAACAACAACTACTACTACCTCGCAGCAGCGGGGTAAACAGCAGCTACAAACTCCCGAAGACTTCGGGCTACTCCACTAACCGCTACGGCTCTGAAACCTGAGGCATTCAATAAACAAGAACGCCTCAGCAAGGGAATTGCAAGTGGCAAGAAACAAGGAAAAACAAATAATTAAGGCATACGGGGTACCAACCCAAGCCTGATTCACTGAAAGAGAAGCTCTGAAACCAGGAGCTAAACAAAGCACCAAGTACAACCAAATATCATATGTAGGAGCAAGTATAAATTAATTATCTTGTAAATTTTTCATACATGAGACTGATCAGCTCAAGTTACACGGGGGCGGTTCTTTATCCTCTGCCACCCAAAGCCTTAACTGGTGGGGGTTTCTATTACCCTATCACCCAAACACGGCCCACAGGAACACAGGCAACGCCTGCTGATCACGTCCTTGAAATGGCCACCGTGCAAAGCTAAAAGCATATATTCATTTTAATTAAATCATTAAGACACGGGACGAAGCCCGAGAAACAATCAACAGGGATACCCTAAGAGATAGGGTCAATGCAAGGTATACACCGATCAAAATGATTTATAAGGGTAAACTCAAATGTTATCAGACCACAACTAGCAAAAGAATACAAACATGAGGGTTCAAAGATCAGGAGCACCGAAGGGACACTGGCAATCATCCTGGTGCACTAGAGAGGACACAAGCTTAAAACATGGAAATCGCAATGAAATCACATGCGCACCTGGCGGGGTTCCAAGGGGCCGCGCCCCTGGCGGGGTCTTAGGGGCAGAGCCCCTAACGGGGTCCAAGGGTCAAGAAATCGAGGACATAACTCGAACACTAGGGAACAAAGGGCTGATGATAAAGTTCTCGAGGACTCCATAGACCGAACAGAACCTCACGAGATATCAAAGAGTGCAGGTATGACATTTCACAAGAAATCCAGAAGAAATCAAGGAGCAGGGAATCAAAGTTCTCGAGAACGCACTCATGTCTCGAGAAATCTACAGCAGAGACAATCATGTCTCGAGAAATACAAAGGCAGGGGTCAAATGAGTTTTCGAGAGATCAAAGGGCAGAGACAGTCATGTCTCGAGAAATCCAAAGGGCAGAGACAATCATGTCTCGAGAAATCCAAAGGGCAGAGACAGTCATGTCTCGAGAAATCCAAAGGGCAGAGACAGTTATGTCTCGAGAAATCCAAAGGGCAGAGACAGTTATGTCTCGAGAAATCCAAAGGGCAGAGACAGTTATGTCTCGAGAAATCCAAAGGGAGGAGACAGTTATGTCTCGAGAAATCCAAAGGGCAGAGACAGTCATGTCTCGAGAAATCCAAAGCTGCTCTCGAGCTACAGCAAGAACAAGGGGATTGTATCGACCACGGTTTTCTCCAGGGAAAAACTAGATACCAGGGTAAGATTGAGGAGGAGGAAATCAAGGGGAGGTTCTAGATCATATGTTACTACACCAAACACACAAAACTCTTGCTAATCAGCATGCCAAGAGCTCAAAACGAGCAAACCAACCGACAAAAGAATCAAGAGAGAAAGAGGAAGAAACCACTTGCCTTAACCTAGCAGAACTCCACTAACTTCACTCTGAAAGCCAAGGAAACTCCTGAGCACGGAAACCTGGAACGATTCGAGCCAAAAGGAGGAGTTAGGCCACTACCAAAACTTCAAAACCTCCACGAAGAGAGACAAGCTTACCACTAAGACGAAGATCTCGCCGAGAGCTTTCCAAATCTTCAAACCAATCCGGATTCCGACCACTACAGCCCTAGAAAATCGCCGGTTGAAGGCTCCACGAAGCTCCGCTCTCGCCCTAACCTTCGGCGGCTGATTTTGATCGAGGAAGGAGATGAATAGGGAAGGGAAGGATTTTAGGCTTATATATAAACCTAATTTATTATTTAAATAATTAATTAATCCTCCAAATTACTTAAAACTGCGAGGGCGACCAAAACACCTCGGATTTCTACGAAATTCGCACCCTAACTAAAACACGGCGCTACGAATCCAACGGCGAAGTCAGAATTCAATTCCGACAAGCCAAACTCCGGATAAAGCCTCCTGAAGCTAAAATCTTGATAATTACTCCAAACCTTCACTTTAACTCGAAACGACGTGAAATCTTGCACGCTCGATCTGAATCATGAGCTCCAACTAAGCTAAGGCTCGAAACACTACCAAAAGAGCTGACGTAACGCCCTTACGTCAAAATTACGTCACAACGGGTACGTAAAATAATTGACGAAAATCAGGGGCGTTACAGCGCACGACCACAGGTCGTGCGCCACTGATAGTGCATTAATTCTCACTTAAAAATGGGCCTGCCAGGCAATACGCATGACCACTGGACATAGTGCGCACGACCACTAGTCGTGCGCTGCTAATCGTGCGCATTGAAAATCTGCACCTGTCTATAAATAGCTGCTCCGCGAAAACAGCCGGATACACTTTGTTTCTAGGTCTTTTTGAGCGCCGTTTTTTTGCGTTTTTTTCGTTCTAAGCCTCCTCTATTCATCTAAGGACTTCAAGGAAGAGATTGGATCTTACTTTCATCATCAAGGAAGTTCTAAAGAGCATTGGACATCATCGGGTCGTGACACGAAGAAGACGGGCCATTGGGAGGAAGTGACAGCCCTCCTTTACCCTGGACGCAGTTGAGGACCGAGTTTGGACGCGGATTGATACCCCTGCGATTCCTACCGTGAATCCCAACAAGGCTTCGGAGTCAGTCGATTCTCTTGCTCTTTATTCTTTTGAAATGATGTTTGTATGCTAAACTCTCTATTTTGTGGATGAAGAACATGATAAAGCTAGATTTGTAACTTTTATTTCATGTTTATGAAATTCCTTTTGATTTATTCTTATGTATGAGGTGTGCTAGTGTCATTTATTTTATCCACTTCATTCCACTAGCCTACTTGCCCATTCCGTGTGCCTACCCTTCCATCCGCCAAGCTAAGCGGTGCTAACGGCCAGTATAATCCACCTCGACTCCGCCGGTGCGAACCATTCCATCCGCAAGCCTTCTCGTCCATCCGCCCTTGCGAAGTAGTGCGTTCAAGGCCAACGTAGTTTTCCATCCTGTCTCTCGAAGCATTGCATAGCGGCATTGAATAGGAGTAGTTTAGTTATTTTCTTTTATTTCCACAAAACAAACAAACCACCCATCGTAACCCCGACCTATAGGACTTCGATCTCAAGTGATGCCTTAATAGTTAACTCCGCCTAACTGTGTTCCTTGAGAGATTCAATACTCGGGGATTCGCTCCTCATTTTATATTAATTGAACGATCGGTACACTGCCATTTCGTGCCCCAGTCTGGCTACCGCCTATAGCGGTGTGCTAGATCGCACAAGTAGTAAAGTTGGGAGTACGTCCCCGAATATCGTCTCTCAAGGAATGCGCGTGGTTAGTTTGACTCTTCGGATTGAGAAAATAATTACGAGAGTAAATTAAAGGAAAAATCGGGGCTTTGATTTTGGTTTCCTAAATTACTACACATAAATGAAATGCGGGACAAAACTCCGCTTCGCAAGGCGGGATGGATGCAACGGCCGCGATGTCTTGCTTCGTTTAGCGGATGGACAGTGAGCAAATGAGGGAAGTGAGTGCTAATGGTGTTTGAGGGTCGAAGTGTTGGGTTTTCTATAACCCTCGATAGGGATGACATATCAAATATGTGCAGCGGAAATAACAAGAACAACCCAAAAGAAGCTAGCGGATCTTGCGGTTTTCATGATTTAAGAGAATAAGCAAATCGAAATACAAGGTACCTTTGCGGGATTGAGTCAATACTCAACCAAGGTGCTCCAAGAGAAATCCGAATTTCTGTCTTTGAGTTCTTCAAGAATAGAAATGGATCGATCCCTCTACAGAAGTCCACGCAAGCAAAGGGGAACCCTAGCTTCTTGTCGCACAAGAACTAGGTCGGAGAAGGAAGCTCTCAACGTCCCCACGGACTGCTAGATCCGATCCAAGGGAGGCGGCGATCGACAGCGGCGACAAGCGGCAACGGAACACGATCGGCGGACGGTAAGAACGTGTCCTCGCGCGGAACAGTTCCGGTCGACAGTTCTTCTAAATCACGAAAAGGACTAAGTCTAAAACCTTGTATATCGAAGACCTAATCGCATGCCTTTATATACGCAAGGCATAGGAAAGGCTATCCGCAGACTAGAGGGAAAAATCAGAATATCTGTCCAGATTTACATTCGCCGAATTCGACTAATCGATATAACCGAATTCGACTAATCACTAAATCGAATTCCGCGAAACCATTTCGACGAATTCGTCTATATGCTATAGCCGATTCGACTATATAAATTCGGCGAACCCTTTCGTCGAACTGACCTGATTCGGCTAAACCCTTTAGTCGAATCTGTTACAATTCAGTTAATCACATTAGTCGAATCTCATTAGTCAAAAACAACATTTATTCGGTTAATCACATTAGCCGAATTTGACACAATTGGGTTAAACCCTTTAGCCAAATTTGTCAAGTATAAACCCATTCGTTTAAACCCTTTAAACAATTTCCTGTTGAGACATTCTCAACTTAATTCCAAGCAGTCACAGGATTGGTCCTCTACTTATATCCAATATGAGTAAGGCCAACACAATCCTTTCTCCAATTTCTCCAAACGCTTTTATGTGCGACCCTATAGGCTCATATTGCGTTGGCAGCAAGACTAACTATTGATTGCTTTGAGATCACCTCAGAAACTCCAACACGAAGGCACCTCTTCACTCTCACCTCTAGCTTTCGCTAGAGTGAGCTAGCTAGAACGCGTGTGTGGAAGTGGAGTGGGGGTGGAGCGCATCACAGCAAAGCATCAAGGGAGAAATAAAATAAGAGTATGGTTCCATTCATAGACAAATAGAGATTACTCTAGTTCAATACAATAATTAAACATACATTTCCAAAAGAGAGAGGGTAGAGGAAACCACGAGATGAGAAGCCTCGCCATAGATCTTGGCCGGAATGGGGGGTTGTCAAGCCTCCTCCGAGCTCAGTCCTTGGTTACTTCTGGGGTTCAGAGGCTGTCACTACCTCCAAACGTCATCCGTCTTCTTCTCAGAGCTGGGTCTCTTCGACTTAGCCCAATGGAGATGCCGTACCTTGAAATACTTGCTGTAGATGATGGGGAATGCTTCTGGGATCCTTGCTGGAGCTTAGGATCGATGGATGAAGCTTTCCCAAGGAAGGAGATGGATGGATGGAGCTTGGAGAGGGAAAACGGTGGAGCTTGCGGAAGAATTCGCGCCCTAACTGTGCTGAATGCCCTAAAATCGCGGAGCCGGCCTTTAAATACGGAGCAGAGCCAACAATGCGCACGATTAGTGGCACACGACCAGTGGTCGTGTGCGAAGGAATGCTTGTGATCGTGCGCGGTAAACATGTAGCAGAGGAGAAGATAAGAAAATAACGCACGGTTAGTGGCGCACGACTAGTGGCCATGCGCGAAGAAGTCCTATGATCGTGCGAACCGCTCTGTCAGTTAAGGGGAATTAACGCAAGACCAGTGGTCGTGTGCCTGATCGTGCGCGAAGGAAAATGCACGATCAGTGACTTTTTAGGCCAAAACTCGCCCCAATCCATTTCGAGCGTTCACGGGATCCTTGCACCTGCATGAAAAACATATAGACCACTGATCCATGCACACCACAGGATCCACAGACCAGGCATAGAGTAAAATATAACGAAAGCACACCACGAAGAGGGTAGGGAATGCACTATAGTTGAGAATATGACATGCTATCTATATAAACATAGATGAGCAGTAAATGAAGTGCAAAGGAACGATAAACAACCCAGATGAGCCCGGAAATCACTATATAAACCGGACTCATCACACCCCCATACTTACCTGTTTGCGCGTCCCGAGCAAACAAATCCGGCGGAGTGAGAAACAACATAGCTAGTCTAGCAATTGCGATAGCGGAGTAATATGCGAAGTCGCATACACATGAGCATAGAAATCTAGTAGAACGAATTTTTAGTTATCCAAAAATAGTTTACACAATTCTAGAAGCGTAAAGATATATTATTTCTACTCAAGAGTTGAATCACGGGGAATCACCCGGTCATGCGTAGGAAGAAAGTAGAATGAATGCTGAGGCGAACATTACTCAACACCGGGATTCAGAACAACCTCCACTGAAATCCATCAATGTCGGTGACCATAAGCTCACCCGTTCGCACTCTCTCCACGGTATTCGTTAGGTTCGATGCGTGAGTCGGTAGGGCTTTAGGTTGAGATAAGGCTTGGGCTTAGGTGCGGTAAATAGTGATAAAAATGAAGGCTACACACAACCCAATTGAGCTGATACTAAATATTTTATCCAAGCAGCCACTACGAGCGCGGGTGCATCATACCCCCAGACTTGAACTTTAATACACGGGCATGTGCACCGCCTACTCACGGATATCAATTTTAAACATATATTTTTTTTCAATGAAATACCTTTCATCATATTTTTTTAACTTCTCTTTTCTTTTTCTCTCCCTTTTTTTTCAAATTTTTCTTTTTTTTTTCACTTTCAGCACATGTGTAAGGAAGCATAACCACATTTTTTCAATTTGCACCACATCAACACCCTCAAAATGAAAATAATTAAACTCGAGCTTGGGTTTGGGTGTCTGATTAGGATCGGCTGTTTGGCTTCGGTGGAATGAAAGTGGAGCTGAATCAACAGGATCGGGTAGGCACAAAGGGCTAGCAAGGATTATGTGATAGGACCGGTATAAAAAGCTCAAGCTGGCCAACATGATGGCCTACGACATTCTCACGCACTGGACGAAGTCATACCTATGCTTCGAGAGTCGCTTGGGGCAAGTTCTTAGCCACAGAGAAAGATAATTCTTCCTCCCGACTCAAGCAATACGAACCTAGCACCCGTCTACACACATCCCTACACTACCGTATGGTTCGCACCAGATTCACCAGTCTTGAGTAGAATAAACTAAAATTACGCCGAAAGAATAAAATGTAAAACTAAAAGCATAAAGAAAAAATTATTCTACACCGATTTCTATGCGATACATGAATAATTGACTAGAGCACTACATGAGTCAACAAAGTACTCCGTTTCGCAATCCAAACCCAGCACCGTAATTTCCCATTCACACAACCGAGACGAGTTAGACTCGTCGCGCGCCTACAGTCAAGTGCGCGCTTAAGTGGGTGTCGTGGTGTGCCATGAATATGAACAATATTACAAAGTTAATTTGTAAATCCTAGTATTTTGTGCACTATGCATATGCACGTGGTAAAGTCACTCACATTCCCCCAGACTTAATCTAAGCGCAAAATATGTTTTTGTAGCGGCATACACTTCAGAAGGCTAGGGTGAGAGGTTACCCCATGCTCAGAAATGAGCATACCAGAAGATATGACGTTTTGTCCTGAATGCGGTTGTTCCGCCTTGCTCCAAGAAATACGGACCTGCGATTAAAGAGTTCCCCAGGCACAACAAAAATATAGTAATGAAAATAAAGAAGAACGATTGAACAGAACCAAGCAGTCCCAATGGGTTTTCTCCCAATAACCCTTTTGTTTAACATCCTTAAGGTGGACCAAATACCTGTATTAGCAGATTATAGAATTGTTCACGCAAAATTAAAGAGAGGAGATCATCCAAGTCTACGTAGTATCATTACACAACCTTATGGAGAAATCAACTATACGTTGATATAAAATATTAACTGCAGATAGAAGAAAAAGGTCCGGAGACCCACAATTGATGGCAACGAAGAAATAGGTTTAGCCTCCATCCCCAAGTCTCCTCTTTTTTTGCTCTCTTTCTCTCTTCCAAGAGTTTTTCTTCAAAGAAAAATCGCTTTCCCCCCTACAGCCAGTTCTTTAAGGGAAGCACATGCGGTGACACTGGAGTGTACAGAGCAATATCGTCTGCCACTACAACATGCTTATCCTGCCAGGAATGCGTCATCCGACTGCCCAAAAATGGGTAAGCATATTCCAAATTCTGTGGGGGCATAAATGAAACGATGTTAGAAATAACAGGAAGAGATGGAGCGAGAGTAGACTCAACATCCGTAGGAGCAATGCAGGAGGAAGAAATGTCACAAGTAACATCCTCCCGTGAGAGATAATCAGATTCCACCTGGATGACCAACACTAACTCTTCTTGTTGAATTGTAACCAATGAAAGAGGGTCAAGAAACAAAAAAGATGAAGAACATAAAGGATCATTAGTAGAGGGAGTGATCCCGGTTTCACTCCCTGCAGGTTCTGATTGTACAACTATCACATCATGAGGAGGTTCTTGCAACACAGTCGAGGCAAGAGACAACAAAGTCTTAACCTGCATAGTCAATCTATCAATATACTCTTGCCGCGTTTCAAGGCCTTGAATTATAATTTGAGCAAATTTGAAGAATTTCTCCTCCAAATAGGTTGTATCCTCATCATGTTGTGACAGGGGCAGTAAAGAACATGACATCACTCCTGCATACACACAACCCGAAAAAAATAAAATAAAAAAACAACTCCTGTAACTATTAACTCAAACACCAAAATCAAACTACGCCTGCATTCCCCGGCAACGGCGCCAAAAACTTGATGCACAAATCTAGCACACCGCTATAGCCGGTAGCGAGACTGTGGCACGAAATGACAGTGTACCAATCGTTCAAGTAATATAAAATGAGGAGCAAATCCCCGAGTATTGAATCTCTCACAGAACACAGTATGGTGGAGTTAACTATTGAGGCTGGACTAGAGATCGAAGTCCTATAGGTCGTGGTTACGATGGGTGGTTGGTTTGTTTTGTGGAAATAAAAGAAAATAACTAAAATACTCCTATGCAATGCCGCTATGCAATGCTTCGCGAGATGGGATGGAAAACTACGTAGGCCTTGAACGCACTACTTCGCAAGGGCGGATGGACGAGAAGGCTTGTGGATGGAATGGTTCGCACCGGCGGAGTCGAGGTGGATTACATGAGCCGTTAGCACCGCTTAGCTTGGCTGATGGAAGAGTAGGCACATGGAATGGGCGAGTAGGCTAGCGGAATGAAGTGGATAAAATAAATGACACTAGCGCACCTCATACACATGAATAAATCAAAAGGAATTTCATAAACATGAAATAGAAGTTACAAATCTAGATTTATCATGTTCTTCATCCACAAAATAGAGAGTTTATCATACAAACATCATTTCAAAAGAATAAAGAGTAAGAGAATCGGCCGACTCTGAAGCCTTGTTGGGATTCACAGTAGGAATCGCAGGGTTATCAATCTGCGTCCAAACTCGGTCCTCAATTGCGTCCAGGGTAAATGAGGGTTGTCACTTCCTCCCAATGGCACGTCTTCTTCGTGTCACGACCCGGTGATGTCCAATGCTCTTTAGAACTTCCTTGATGATGAAAGTAAGATCCAATCTCTTCCTTGAAGTCCTTAGATGAATAGAGGAGGCTTAGAACGAAAAAATGCAAAAAACAGTGCTCAAAAAGACCTAGAAACGAATTGTATCCGGCTATTTTCGTGGAGCAACTATTTATAGACAGGTGCAAATTTTCAATTTGCACGATCAGTGGCGCACAACCAGTAGTCATGCGCACTATGTCCAGTGGTCGTGCGTATTGCCTGGCAGGCCCTTTTTTATGTGAGAATTATCGCACGATCAGTGGCGCACGACCAGTGGTCGTGCTCACTTTGTCCAGTGATCGTGCGCAGTGTTCCTGTGCAGTTTTTCCACCCCGGAAAACTCGCACGACCCCTGTATCAACATGAAAGATCGTCGGGCCACTAAAATGGGCATTCCACACATTCTCAAATATAGAAATTAAATTGCAACATAACGCATGAGTAAGATAGACATGAAAATACACCGAAACGGGCCTAAAAGTGCACTTAGCATGGAATGAAGTATAGAGAACAAATATGAGTGATTATGGATCTAATATGTAGTGCATTGACTATAATACCGGCCCAGATGAGTCCGAAAAATAGTGTAAATATCGGACTCATCAAGGGTGCCTTTACGGTTAATCTGACAGCGCCGTCCGTTGATGTTCTTTCTTCTATCAACTACTAGGAGTACTGGATTGTTAACTCGGGTGTGGTCATCACCTCACCAGAGGTGGGTCAAAGCTTTCTTATGTGCAGCCCTTATCAGGTAATGATGCTATTATTACCTGCTGATGATTCTATTCATGCAGTCAAGCAAGAGGGGGTGGTTGTTTTAGGCTGTGATAAGGGTCCACTCAAGTTACGGAGTGTTTATCACGTGCCTGGGTATAAAGAAAAATCTCTTCTCAGTGACTAACGATGTAGACGTCGGATATCACGTTCGGTTTGGTCGAACAGAAGTGAGATTTCTTAAGAATGTGTCATCAGTGCAAGCTGACACAGTTCATGTTGGGAGAAGGGTAAAGGACTTGTTTATTTTATCAACAAGATCCTATGTTGATAAGATGTGGACAAATGATAGCGCGGCTATCTGGCATGAGAGGCTAGGGCATGTTGGCATGGCGAAGCTGAAGACTATGGCGGAATAAGGCCTTGTGAAAGGCTTGCCAAGTTTATGGTCCATGGGAGAGGGTCATGTCTGTGCGGGGTGTCAATATGGAAAGTCTCATCGATTTCCATTTGACAAGTCACAGAGTAGGTGCAAGAAGCCGTTGGAGTTGATTCACGGTGATCTTTATGGCCTGACCAACACTACCTAGTCTTGGAGGAAACCGGAATATGCTGGTTTGATTGATGATTACACCAGATATACCTGGGTGTATTTTATGAAGGAGAAGTCAGAAGCGTTCAGGAAGTTTGTGGAGTTCAAGGAGCTTGTGGAGGGTCGTCTTAGACTGAGGATTAAAAAACTGAGAACTGACAATGGAGGAGAGTTCAACTCCGGTGAGTTCTTTGGTTTTTTGCAGGAAGCATGGCATCCGGAGAGATCTCTCTTGTGTGCATACTCCACAACAGAATGGAGTTGCTGAGCGGAAAAACCATCATTTGACGGAGACCGTGAAGTGCTAGCTTCATGCCAAGAATATTCCAAAGTAATTCTGGGCGGAGGGTATGTCTTGTGCTGCTTCTGTCATCAATCAGATGCCTCTTAGTCCAATTAACATGAAGACTCCACATGAGCTAAGGTTTAAGGAGAAGCCCAGTGTG
The DNA here is from genome assembly GCA_033032865.1 of Dactylorhiza incarnata. Taxonomy (NCBI): domain Eukaryota; kingdom Viridiplantae; phylum Streptophyta; class Magnoliopsida; order Asparagales; family Orchidaceae; genus Dactylorhiza; species Dactylorhiza incarnata. Next base: position 2,784,182 of record JAWHQI010000324.1, on the reverse strand, counting down.
GGCCACTTATGGGTGTTTGGTTCAAACTGTTATGGGCACGTTCTTGATGCCCTTAGAACAAAACTAGACGCAAAGGCGAGGAAACTAGTGTTCGTTGGGTATGATGACCGGAAGAAGGGTTGGAAGTGCATGGAAACCCAAACGCAGAGATTTGTAGTATCTCGTGATGTGATTTTTGATGAGCTAACGTCATACCAGGGGAGTTCTGTTATAGAACTATTAGATAGCAAGGTTGAAAGGCAAAGGGAAGCTGCAGAAGGTCTTCAGGAGGAGTTGTCTGTTTCACCAGGGGCTCCAGTTGCGTCAATCTCTGGGGCAGATGCTTCAGGTTCTGGAAGCAGGGGGATCAATGCTCCAAGTTCGCCTAAGAACAGAGTTGATTCTGAAGAAGTAGCGGAAGTGGTTAGTCCTAGTTCCGACCATGAGAAGGTCAAAGAGGACTATAATTCCACCAAGCTCGTTATAGAAGAGGAAACATGGTAAGCTTTGTCTCATGTTTCTTTGCTATCTTTAAGCTTTGTCTCATGTTTCTTTACAAAGAATATATTTTCTATCTTTAAATTGTTTTTCTATCTTGCTCGCGCCAATGTGCTTTTATATGCCTGCGTGAATGTATTTTGTTATGCTTGTGCTAAAACTCTTACCCGCGCTCACATCTTTGCATTTTAGCCAAGCTCGCGCTGGCACATTTCTTGTCTGTGATGGTTATAAGTTTCACCCTTTCATCGTACTTTCACTTTGTCTCGCTATCTTATTTCGAGCACATCTAAGAAGGCGTTCGCGTAGCTTCTCTCGCGTAGACGCTTTGTTAGATAAACCATGTGTTTGCTTTCATACCTGGGTAAGGCCGGGACCGCTTCACACTTCTGGCTCGCCTTGTAGGGCCCCTTGCGAGCAGGGTCGATGTTACTCTGCCTCGCTTGCTCAATCCCTGCGAGCGTCCAGCGCTGCTTGCGAACCACCGTGTCGGCGGGTCTCCCTAACTCGCTGGTACTAGTCATCACGTATAGATTCTCCAAGTATTTTCGCGAGCCAGGACCTGACCCCACGAGCCGTGCGACCACCGTATCCAGCCGTCTCCCCGTTACCCTTGGACTTGGCATTTTTCATCAATTGCTGTCTTTCATTTCCAACGAGCGGGCCCCAGGGATTCGCCCTATCCAAGCCTCGAGAGATTTGGCAAACTGAGCCACTTAACATGAGCAACTTACTTGCCAGCCCCTCTGCCAGATCAACCTGACCCACCGTCTATGAGAGCCCGACAACGGAATGATCTGGGGCAATCCAGAACCAAAACTTTCCCCCTTACCATCCTCTCCAGAGATCAACCTGACCCACAGTCTATGAGAGCCTGGCAGCGGAATCGATCTGGGGCACTCCAGTACCAAAACATTCCACCTTGCCAGCCTCTCCAGAGATCAACCTGACCTACCGTCTATGAGAGCCAGACTAGTGGAATCGATCTAGGGCACTCCAGCACCAAAACTTTCCACCTTGCCAGCCTCTCCAGAGATTAACCTGACCCACCATCTATGAGAGCCCGACAAGTACGACAGCAGAATCGATCTGGGGCACTCCAGCACCAAAACTTTTCCACTTTGCCAGCCTCTCCAGAGATCAACCTGACCCACCTTCTATGAGAGCCCGACAGCGGAATCGATGTGGGTACTCCAGCACCAAAACTTTTCCACTTTGTCAGCCTCTCTAGAGATCAACCTAACCAACCATCTATGAGAGCCCGACAGCGCAATTGATCTGGGGCACTCCAGCACAAAAACTTTTCCACCTTGCCAGCCTCTCCAGAGATCAACCTGACCCACCGTCTATAAGAGCCTGGTAGCAGAATCGATCTGGGGCAATCCAGCACCAAAACATTCCAACTTGCTAGCCTCTCCAGAGATAAACCTGACCCACCTGTCTATGAGAGCCCTGACAGTGGAATCGATCTGGGGCACTCCAGCACCAATACTTTCCTCCTTGCCAACCTCTCCAGAGATCAACCTGACCCACCGTCTATGAGAGCCCGGCAGCTGAATCGATCTTGGGAACTCCAGCACCAAATATTTTCCACCTTGCTAGCCTCTCCAGAGATCAACCTGACCCACCATCTATGAGAGCCCGGCAGTGGAATCAATTTGTGGCACTCCAACAACAAAAATTTTCCACCTTGCCAGCCTCTTCGGAGATCAACCTGACCCACCATCTATGAGAGACCAGTAGCAGAATCAATCTGTGGCACTCCAGCACCAAAACGTTCCACCTTGCCAGTCTCTCCAGAGATCAAGCTGACCCACCGTCTATGAGAGCCCAGCAGCGGAATCGATCTGGGGCACTCCAGCACCAAAACTTTCCACCTTGCCAGCCTCTCCAGAGATCAACCTGACCCACCGTCTATGAGAGCCCAGTTGCGAAATCGATCTGGGGCACTCCAGCACCAAAACTTTTCCACCTTGCCAGCCTCTCCAGAGATCAACCTGACCCACCGTCTATGAGAGCCCGGCAGCGGAATCTATCTGGGGCACTCCAGCACCAAAACATTCCTACCTTGCGAGCCTCTCCATAAATCAACCTGACCCACCGTCTATGAGAGCCCGGCAGGCGAATCGATCTGGGGAACTCCAGCACCAAAACTTTCTACCTTGCCAACCTCTCCAGAGATCAACCTGATCAACCATCTATGAGAGCCCGACAGCGGAATCGATCTGGGGCACTCCAGCACCAAAACTTTTCCCCCTTTCCAGCCTCTCCAGAGATCAACCTGACCCACCGTCTATGAGAGCCCGACAGTGGAATCGATCTGGGGCACTCCAGCACCAAAACTTGAGGACTCCTGCTTAGAAAAAACTTCTGAACCAATATATGGAGAGTAATACATATAACAAGTCAATTACAAAAAGCTTCAAGGATAGAATCATTTCAGGTCATCCCCTCTCCAGGCCAGGCCGAGGAGTACCCCATACACATCTCAGAGGTGGTACCCTCCTGACCTAAGCAACTCGTATACAATATACGGTCCCTCCCAGTTGGGATTGATTTTTTCCTACTATGGCTCCCCTCCCGGCTGCGTCAACTTTCCTTAGTACCAGGTCTCCTTTCTCGAACAATTTTATTCGGATATGCTTGTTGAAGTACCAAGGCCATCCGCTGTTTGACTTCCTCTTGCCTCACGGTGGCTAAGTCCCAGAGTTCTTCCATAAGGTCCAAAGATAGCCTTTGCTCTTCCCCATTATCCACCAGCCATTCTTCATCTCCTTCACCCGCGGTGACCACCCTGGGGGATTTCACTTTGAATTCTACTGGGAGGACGGCCTCGGGCCCGTTGGAGAGCTTGAATGGAGTCTCTTCCGTGGCCATGTTCAGAGTGGTTCTCAGGGACCAGAGGACCGAGGGTAACTGCTCTACCCAGTTCCCCTTGAGATTCTCGACCTTCTTTTTCAGAAAGTTCATGATAATTTTGTTTGCCGCCTCCACTTGCTCATTGCTCCTCGGGTGGTGGAATGACACAAACCAAAGGTCTATGCCAAGCTGGGTGTATAAGCTGACGAACTCATCGCTGGAAAACTACGGCCTATTGTCTGTAACTATGGCGAGTGGGAGCCCATGCCTGCATATTATCTCACCTTATATGATATTTCTAACTATTTGAGACGTTACCTTGGCCAGCGCCTTCTCCTCCAGCCACTTGGAGAAATAATCAATCATCACCAAAAAGAACCTTCTTTGGCCACTCGCTTGCGGGAAAGGACCTACCAGGTCCAAACCCCATATAGCAAAGGGACAGGGAGCTGTGATGCACTGAATCCTTTGGGCTGGAAAGAGGTGGAGATGAGCGAACAACTGGCACTTTGAACACTTCCTTGCGAACTTCACTGCATCCTTGCTGAGGGTAGGCCAAAAGTAGTCTTCCCTCAACACTCTCCCCTCCAAGGTTCGGCTTCCAGAGTGGCTGCCACACTCTCCCAAGTTGATCTCCTCTAGGACCCTCGGGACCTCTTCTTCCGCCACACACCGGGCTAGGATCCCCCAGAGTGTTTTCATGTACAGTCCTCCCGCATGCAAAGAATAATATGCCGATTTATACATGAAGCGTCGCTTATCTACGTCCCCTTTGGGGAACCTTCTCGATGCCAGGAAAGTGATGAAGGGGTCCATCCATGATGCCCGCTGGTCCACCTCCATTATCTCACCCTCCTCGATGGATGGTCAGAAGAGGTCCGACACTGTCCCCCTGGCCCTTGGACCGAACTTGGCCAAGAGTTCCGCCGCGACACTCTCCTTCCTTGGCACATGATGGTTCGAGAATGTCCGAAATTTCCCTATGAGTCCCTTGACCTTATCCAAGTATCACTGAAGTGTCGACTCCTTTACCTTGAACTCCCCCTGACTTAGTCAATCCACCACCATGGAGTCCGTCGAGACCTCCACATCTTGCAATCCCAAATCTAGGGCCAACCGCAGGCCCGCTACCACCGCTTCGTACTCGGTCTGGTTGTTGGTGAGAGGAAAATGAATATTGATTGCCTGCTCGATCCTCGTTCCTTGGGGGCTTACTAAAACCACCCCTCCACCGAAGGAATGCTTTACCGAGGCCCTATCCACCAACATCTTCCAGTCCACCAAGCTAGGCAGCTCAGACTCCTCCACCTCGGTCACATAGTCCGCCAAAATGTCCGCCACCGCTTAGGGCCTTTATGGATAACCTGGGCACGTACGAAATATCAAATTCACATAGCTCCACTAACCACTTAGACAACCTCCCCGAGTGTTGGGTTTTCTATACCCCTTCATAAGGGATGACATATCAAATATACGTAGCGGAAATGATCAAGAACAACCCAAAAAGAGATCAACGGATCCTTGCGGTTTTCATGATTCAAGAGAATAAGAAAGCTCATGCAATATACCTTCCCAGGATTGAGTCAATACTCAACCAAGGTGCTCCAAGAGAAATCTGAAATCTGCCTTTGAGTTCTTCAAGGGTCGAAATAGATCGATCCCTCTATAGAAGTCCACACAAGCGATGAAGAACCCTAGCTTCTTGTCGTACAAGAACTAGGTTGGAGAAGGATGCTCTCAACGTCCCCACGGACTGCTAGATCCGATCCAGGGGAGGCGGCGACCGACGGCTGCGACTAGCGGCGGCGGGAAAACTGATCGGCGGACGGGAAAAACGTACCCTCGCACGGAACGGTTTCCGGTCGGCAGTTCTCATCTTCGCGGAAAGATGAAGTTATTCTGAAGACCTAATCGCACTCCCTTTTATAGGCAAGGTATAAAATAGGCTATCCGCAGACCAGAAGGAAAAAAACTGTCCAGATTTACATTCGCCGAATTCGACTAATCACATTAACCGAATTCAACTAATCACTATAACCGAATTCGGCGAAACCATTCCGACGAATTGGACTATATATAAATTCGGCTATTCACTATAACCGAATTCGGCGAAACCATTTCGACGAATTCGACTATATATAAATTCGGCTATATAAATTCGGTCGAAACCCTTTAGTCGAATTTGCCATTAGCCGAATTCGTCTAAACCCTTTAGTTCGAATTCGGTTAATGCCTTTAGCCGAATTATCTAGTGTAAATCCGTTCATTTAAACACTTTAAACGATTTCCCTTTTGAGACATTCTCAACTTGATTCCAAGCAGTCACAGGATTGGTCCTCCACTCATATCCAATATGAGTAAGGCCAACACAATCCTTTCTCCAATTTCTCCAAAAGCTTTTATGTGCGACCCTATAGGCTCATATTGCGTTGGCAGCAAGACTAACTATTGATTGCTTTGAGATCACCTCAGAAACTCCAACACCGAGTGCTCCACCCCTTACATGATTTTGCGAAGGGGGTGGTCGGTCACCACCTTGATCAAATGCGCTTGGAAATAAGGCTGGAGCTTCCAGGCCGACACCACTAAGGCGAAGGCCAACTTCTCTAGGATGGGGTATCGGAGCTCCACCTTCCTCAGCACTCGGCTAACATAGTAGATTGGTAGTTTCCTTCTACCTTCTTCCCATACCCGCACTGAACTCACTGCCTTGGGTTCTACCCATAAGTATCGGGACATGTCCTCTCCCTGTCTTGGCCCTTGCAGCAAAGGATCTTGAGTCAATTGTTCCTTTAGCGCTTGAAAAGCCTTCTCACACTCAGGGGTCCATTCAAACTTTTGATTCCCCCACAGCACCTTGATGAAGGGTGCACACTTCTCTCCCACCCTAGAGAGGAACCTACTAAGCCCGACCAACTTCCCTGTGAGGCACTGAACCTCCTTTGCATTCCTCGGTGACCCCAACTCTATGATGACCTTGACTTTGTCTGGATTTCGGCTCCACTCCTGCTGGAAGTGAGCAAGTGGCCTAGAAACTTTCCCCGGCTAGCCCCAAAGACACACTTCTGGGGGTTGAGCTTCATCTTGAATATTCTCAATGTCCCGAAGATCTCTTCAAGGTCACGAAGGTGGGACTCGAGGTCTCGACTTTTCACCATAAGGTCATCCACATAGACCTCTATGTTTCTTCCCTTTTGTTCTCGGAAGACCCGGTCCATCAACCGTTGGTAAGTAGCTCATGCATTCTTGAGCCCAAAGGGCATCAATTTTATAGCAATAGCACCCATCCCCCGTAATGAAAGAGACATCCTTGACGTCGGGGGGTGCATGCGGATTTGATGATAACCTAAAAAAGCATCTAAGAAATACATCACAGATAAACTGATGGCTAAGTCAACTAGCGCGTCGATTCGGGGCAAGGGGTAGCAATCCTTGGGGCATGATTTATTAAGTAAAGAAAAGTCAATGCACATTCTCCACTTACCTCCCCACTTCTTCACCATAACCATGTTGGAGACACAGCCTGGGTACTGGATCTCTAATACAAAGCCTGCTTGGAGGACCTTGCCTACCTCCTCCCAGATGGGCCCTTCCAGCTTGTCAGCAATGACTCTCTTCTTCTATCGGATGGGTCGGGTGCCGGGAATCGAGGTTGAGGCGATGACAAGCCACACCTGCATCGATCCCAGGCATTTCTGTCGTGCTACACGCGAAGACATCCACATTCTCCTATACCCAGGCCAGGATTTGCTTCTGCTCCTCCTGAGTTGAGCTCGCCGCTGATGTAAGACCCCTTTTTTCCTTTCAAAACTGGGTCTTATGCCTAGAACCACCACTTTGCGGTGACACCGACACTCGGGAAGATCGCCACTACAAAATGCTTGATCCTGCCGGCCACATCGATCACAAAAGAAGAAAAGTATATTTGAACATATAGAGATTCAAGTCCACAAATCACATGCTATATATATAAGTGTCCACATGATATAACTGAAATAACAAATATAACAATAATAAGGGATCATGCCCAGTACATCATATCCTCACCACAAAGATCACTCGCTGAAGCTAACAACTAATCACTCACTATTCTGGAACTGGTGCTTCTGTACTTGACTGGCCCGCCTCCGTCTGCACCGGCCTCTGGTGCTGCTGCGCCTCCTCGATCCCCTAAAATGATATGGTCCACCGACTATTAGTAAAAAAGACAAAGCCTCATTTCCCACCACCCATCCCCTAGTGTCTCCTAGGCACCGTGCGGGAGGGATGAAGCGGAGGACATCAAGGGGCATAAAACAAAGCAGATGACGACGGATCTAGTCTACAGGAAATGTCTACCACTACTCAAGTGTATATATACATTTGAAGCAATACATAAAGCATAGTAAAGAGCAAGTGAAGAACAATAAGTACAGACAAGTATATAATATAAAAGTAAGCATTGATTTATAAGAATGCCCATACAAACCTATAGGACCAAGGGGACGTTTAGCAATGGCCTATCGTATAAAGAGTCCCATAACCAATTTATACGATGGGGATAGGGGTAGAAATGCAATGCTTATGCCATGACATGTAGAGTTATGCAGTTTATGCTATGTTCATATAAGTGCAACTCACACACTTTGAATCTATGCGCACAGACCTTTAGTTCCCTCCTTTTTGGAGCTAGCAAGACTCCCAGGATACGCCTATAGTGGCAAACCGAAGCGGTGAGTTGGGCCTCGCCCACCTCTAGGTTGGTATTCACACTACCTAACCTAGTCCTATTGTACGCCTCAACGCAAAACTGCGGAGCATCTACATACTCTTACTTGCTGGACCACCAGACTATCATGGCTAAGTGCAAATTCCACACTTGCCGATTTAATGTATTGACGTCGGTGTGAACGACCGTCCAATACCGAAGACCCACCACCTTTATGCACATGCACACATGTTTACCATCTATCTCCGAGCCATAAGCTCCCCGGGCTAACCCGCCCATCTCCATAATCTTCCGAGCCACCGACTCGCAGGACCAACCCGTCCGCACCTACAACCACTGAGCCTATCGCTCGTGAGTCCAAACCGACTAATATACCCGCAACAATGGGGTGTGGGTGAGTGTATTATAAAGTTAATCCTTGTACATCAACTTATTCCTACAATTTAGGGTTAATCTTGGACTTCCCGAGGTCTACCCTGTGAGGGGCTCGCAGCGGTACTAGGTGCTATGATGGGATGACACCCCAAAGCTCCCTTTCCAAGTCACTTAATGTTATTGGTAACTACCCTTAAGAACATCCCTCTTATCATCACACTTGGATTAACCCTAAGTATATTCTGACTCCCCACGGGAAAGACGATCTTTCGTCAATCCTGAGCACAACTTTGTTGGAGCTTGTGTTCCACTTCTCTTAGTTAGAGAAATAACAAATCACACTATGTATTTGATCTTGATTGTGTTTATAGTGTGCAGGTACTACAGTTAAATACCCTATGAACAGGATGACGATTCTCTAAAAAGAGAGCTAACACACAGCATTAGTAGTTAACGTCGCGCGTTAACTTTCGTGAAGAAGAAGCGGTCGAGATGAAATGTCGTCGAGAAGGAATCCATCGAGAAGCCAGAGACAATGCTGAGCGTTGACTCTTAATTCCCACGTTGAGTTACGATCTGCCACGATCTCGATGGTTTGCACGCTCTCAGCAAATGTCGTACACGATGCTTAACACTAGCATTAACTCTTAACGCTAGGCGTTAGCTCCCATGTCTATTTAAAGACCTGATCTCGTTTGCTCAACTTGACAAGTATCTAAGCCTTCATTCTATACTTCAGAGAGATAATTTCATCCCAAATTTGGAGAGAACTCCCAACACCAACTTTGATGAACAAGAGTGAGAAGGAGATTTCGAACAGCAAATTTGAAGAAGGACGCTCGCTTCAACTAGGACGTGGTCATGGCGTATCTTCAACACCTCGTTCAGTGCTCTTCAATCTAGGGAGTCTTTTATTCTGATTTTCTACTTTATCTTTACATTTTTCCTTGTAACGGTAGTGAATTCGCTGCCTTGCGTGTGACCACTAGGCCGGGTTCGGTTTAGGGGGAAATTCACCGCCTTGTGCGTGACGACTTTGTCTAGTGTAGATCTAGGGGGTGGATAGAGGCCTTATCTGTGGATAGATATGCTATAGCCAACCGGTCCTTGGGAGAAGGACCGGTGAAGGAACAAAAAGTGATTTTTAAGTTGTCGCCTCTAATTTCAAGCGTTATTGAAATTTTATCCTTGTAATCATTTTTTTTGTGAAATATAAAATTCTTTTTCAGTATATCTAATTTTTCTGGAATTGTATTTCATTAAGAAAACCATTTTGAATATTTCTGTAAAAATAATTTCTGGAGAGATAATGCCCGACGTTGACTCCTAACGCGAGGCGTTAGCGACAGAGCAAAAAAAAGTTTTCTGTTATTTAAAATCTTCAGTTTATCTCAAAAACTAGTAAACCCCTTATTCACCCCCCTCTAAGGGCGCCATCAGATCCAACACTTGGTATTAGAGCAAGGTGATTCCAAAATGGTTTCACAACTGGGAATAATGGCGCATCATGATCATGCTTTTGTTTAGGGTGAAGGAATTAGTAGACCTCCACTATTTACCGGGACTGATTATAACTATTAGAAAACAAGAATGCGTTGTTTCTTAATTGCTTTAGATAATGATGTGTGGGGTATGGTAGAACAAAGTTATTCTCCACCAACAATTGTTGTTGGAGAAATTACTTTGGAAAAACTAAAAGGTAGATGGGATGAATATGACAAGTTAAGATGCACAAATAACGCTAAAGCTATGAATGCTTTATTTTGTGCTTTGGATAGAATGGAATTTAATAGAACTTATGCTTGCGAAACTGCTTATGATCTATGGAATTTATTTGAACTTACTCATGAAGGTACTTCGCAGGTCAAGGATTCAAAGCATTTCCAACTTGAATCCGAATATGAGAAATTCCGGATGGAGGCGGATGAAGACATTAATTCAATGTACACAAGATTTACCAAGATCATCAACGACTCAAAAGTACTTGGAAAAGTGTTCTCCAACGACGACTTGGTGAGAAAAATTCTACGGTCTATCCCTCCAAAGTTCAATCCAAAGGCGACGGCTATCTCGGAGTCACATGATTTAAAGAAGCTCTAAATTGAGAGCCTCATTGGGAACCTCAAGACCCATGAGGTTGAACTCAAGATTCAACAACAAGAGTACATTTTGAGCCGAAGAAGGCCTTAGCAGGCACCAAGGGGTTTTTGAGCCGAAGAAGGCCTTAGCAGCCGATGAGGTTGAACTCTTCTACCACCCTTGGTAGGAATCCACTAGGAGGGTTGATTAGGTGCCCAGGCACCAAGGGGTTTTTGATAAGGTGTCCACACACCAATAAGCTTTTGATAAGGTGCTTAAAAACCACACCAGGATTTTTTGATAAGGTGTCTTACCACCACTGGGTAAACTTTTGAAGGGAGAATTAACCCTGTACAAGATGAGATAAAAGGTTTAGAATGTTCTTCTCTGTCAATGATCTGAGAGAAGACAAATGGTGTTGAAGCAGAAAGCTCCCCCTGTCTGATGAGAGTTGATGACAGTTTGTGGACAGAGCTCTCTGAACCAGAAATCTTTGTAGCATATTATCTAGGAAGAAATTAATCTTCAGATTGTTTTTGCTCTTTGAAAGACTTTATCTTGCAGCAGATCTGAGAAATTGAATCTTGTTCTCAGAATGATGAGGATGCTGCCTTGATGAGGAAGAAAACTGGAAAGAATAGTATATTCTCTTCTACTTCTTTCTCTAATAATTCTTCTGTTCTCCTTGTTCTGTGATAACAGAGAGACTGAGAGATGGTGAATTTTTTTTTCTGTTCTCTGTGAGAAAATCGACTATCTCTGTTGATAATTTTCCTTCTCTGATAACTTGTGTATATTCAAAATCAAATTTTCTGCCTTTTAAGAAATATATTTTTCTGACTTAAATTCTTCTTGGAACTAGGTAGCCACCCAAAACGATTTTGGCAGGTCCTTTCAATTCCTTTTGACGAGAAAGATGCCTTGACATTAAATGTCAACGACTATTCTTATTCTTGGAATAGAAAGAATATAAGGATATAATAAATAAGAAAGATATCCTTACATGGTTGACTGAATACGTCCAAGGAGAAATAAATATATCCGTTATTCTGTTGATTTATGTTCAGAGAACTGATATCCAATTGAGAATATTAATCTGAGCTTCAGAAAGGAATTTGTCGAGCGCTGGCTAGAGTTCGTCGAGCACTGCTAGCCATTTGTCGAGCGCTGGCTAGAATTCATCGAGTGCTGCTAGCCATTTGTCGAGCGCTGCTCAGAAAATGTCAAGTGCTAGAACTGGCTATATTTCTTCAGTCTGCTGAAAACCATTTGACGAACGAAGCTGGTCATTCGTCGAACGCCACTCGCCATTTGTTGAGCTTGAATTTTCCTAAGTTCTGACTAATCTAATCAGCCTAAAACTTGACCCTAAGACTATATAATGGGGTCAATACAGATCCTAATCAACATATAGTGATCCTAGCCCAAATCAGTAATAGGGTTGTTCCAACAATCTCCCCCTATTTGGGTTAGGATACTATTTGACAAGTAATCAAGTAAATACAATAGAAAACATAAACATCAGAGCATACAGTACATGTGTCTCTGTTATTTCGTTGCTGATGTAGGTTTGAAGATTATTTGCCTATTTGGATCTTGGGATTTCTTCTTACTTAAGTAGAGATCTTGAGCTCCAATGAGTGTCTGTTCTCTGACATGAGGAACAAATGCTTCTGGGTGCATATCAATATATTCCCCAACATTGAAAAATTGTTTAGATTTGTACTTGTCAAGTTCTTTCCTTCTGTATTCTGACATAGTTGAGATATTTGAGAAATCTCTGCCTTCTGCTTTTGCATTGTTAATCTGTGCAGCTGCAATTGTTTCTTTCAGTCTTGCCATCTGTCAGATTCTCTCTTCTTCTGGATCTGGAGAATAATAAATATCTTCTGAATCATCTTTATCTTGAGTGACCTTTTGAGGTGCTTTGTCTCTGTGAAGCGATCCATCAGAAATGTGATGTTTGTATTCTGAAGATATTTGATTTGAAATAATGGCTTGACTTTCTTGTAAGGCAAGTGCTGATTTCTTAGAAGGAGGAGCACTGGCTGATCCAGAGGCTTGAGAACCACTAGAACTACCAGGTCTCCCTGATTGTTGAGAGCTGAGCTTCTGAGAAGAGGATGATACACCTGCTGATCCAGCTGCACCAGCTGCTGGAGGAGGAGGAGGATGATTGTGCTTGACAGGTTTGTCAGGGATGTAGGCAGTCTTCTTGAATTTCTTCCTCCTGTTATTCTCATTTCTAGAGAGCTTCATCCAGTGAAGAGTTTTCTCATCAAGAGGAACATCATACAAAATATAAAGAGGAATGTCATTCTTTGGATTTGGAGGCTTGGGAACATCCTTTGACTTAGCTGTTCTTTTCTTTCTTTTCCTTGATAATGTATCATCAGAATCACTGTTATCACCATCATCATCTTCAGAGTCAGAAGAAGAAATTGGCTTATTATATAAATCATCAATTCTTTTGATTTCTTCAAGAGCTTTTAATCTTTCTTCTTCCAGCTTTGTCAAACTCTGCATCTGCCTCTTTCCAGATTTCATCAAAACATGGCATTGGTTCTTCATTCCATACAAGAATTGGAGGTGAGGAAACAATTTTTGAGACTATTGTATCTGGTGGAGTAGGGTGCTCTTCTATATCATCAAGGAATTCTGCAAGATCATCTTCATATTCTGCAGAAAGATCCTTCATCTGAATGTCTTGATCAGTGATTGAAGGAATAGAGGAGATGTTACTTTTTATGATATCAGAATGAGTCTTCTGAGGAAGGCATATCAGAGCCTTTGATAAATCCTCTATGTACACTTTTGGTGATACCCTTGAAGTATATTTGACATCAAATTTTGATAATAAACTATATAGGTCACAAGATGGATGAATGCATATACTATTTATTTCTTCTATAACTTGTGTATCTGATACTATACAAGAATCAACCATATCTGTATCAAAAACTGAAATTGAATCTTCTTTATTTTGTACTATATCAGAATTATCTAATTCAAAAACTGTAACTTCTGTATCTTCTGGAGTAGCTTCTATTTCTGGAGCTTCTTCATAGGACATCTCCCCCTGCCTAGCTTCAGGACAGCCTGAATCTAGGCCCCTAGAAGAAGGGACAACAAGAGAGGAAGGAAGAGAAGATATCTTAGCAGATAGAGCAGAAATTGCCTGAAGAACTGGAGCAAATTTTGCATCCAGGAGTTGGCTTATTCTAGGAAGGATATGATCAAAAATATTATCAGCAATAGAGGTAATGTTGAGAGATAGATAATCTGGTGGATGAGTAGAGGATGGTTGTGAAGTGGATGGAGATGAAATTGGAGGAATTGGAGAGATATTGCTGATGTTGGTAGTATGTATGGGAATATCTGGATAGATTGGACTAGGGGGATGAATTGGTGATTGATGTTCATCATGTATTGGAGATGGAGGTGTGGTAGGTAGTGGTTCTGGAGATAGAGGTGGAATATCATTGATAGGTGATATGTCAGTTGAAGGAGGTGGTGAAGAATGAGAATGTGTAGGAGACTATTGAGCAGGTGGAGATGGGATATAAGAAGGAAAAGGAACTGAGGGAGGAACTTCTGGAAGGGTAGAGGGAGTGACTTGGTCAGTCCTTGTGTCCTCAGAAGTTTTCCTTTTCCTAGAGGCATCAGCTCCTGTATTCTTCTTGGGGATTACCCTATCCCACTTAGCAAAGAGTGGTGAGGTCAGCCTCTTGCTGGCATTTATGGTCACCTTTGGTGACACCTAGAAGATCTGGATGCCTTTCCTGCAGGAAAATACCTATAACTCTTCCAAAACTTACACTATCCTTAGAATTTTTCTTTTTAATCAATTCAAAAAGAATTGATCCCCAGTTGATTTTCTTCTTCTCCATCAAGGCCACCATCAACAGAAATTGGTGCCTATTAATATAGTCATGCCCAGAAGTCTTGCCCAGCATGACTTTTCCAACAATGTCTGCTAGGAACTTGTAGTTCTGAGACAAGTTCTTTTTCAGAAGGTGGTTAGGGTTTCCAGTCAAATGACCCATTTGACTAAAGCTTCATCAAATTCATTTGAGCTTATGTCTAAGTCATCATCATCATTCTCAAAACCAAAAATTTCAGAAAGAATGGTGGGAGAGAGAGAGACTTGATGACCTTAGATTGTTCCAAACAAGCTTTCATTTACTGGTTTTGCAGTGTAAACCCATTCTTTAATCTTTGCAACAACTATCTTTTGCCTGGTGCTTAGAAACTTCCTTAGATGTTGTTCTTCCAGCATTTGAAGAATATCTTTGAAGATTTGGTCAGACTGTGCAAAAGAGTAAATGTCAATATCGAAACCTGCGTCAAACTTCATTAAGTGCAGAGAGGCCTGAGGAATCGCCATTGTTCCTGCAAAGAAAATGAAGATCAAGTGCAGAGGGGAACTGGAGGGAAAGACAATTTCTGTAGGCGCAAACTTAGAATAAGATAAAGTAAAGCTTATATAGAAGGGTCGAAGAATGAGGGCGCATTCGTAAACCGCGGTTCGTCAAAGCCTAATTTCTATGTGTTTAGTCCTACTATGGAGAACTGGATTTTGTGCTATAGATATTGCAGTAGTGTTGTCACAAAATATAAGTGAATTATTTAAGTTGACACCATAGTCTAGGAGCTGATTTTGTATCCACAATATCTGTGAGCAGCAACTGCCAGCAGGTATGTATTCAGCTTCAGTTGTTGATGTAGATACAGATGTTTGTTTCTTACAAAACCAAGACACAAGCCTAACACCAAGAAACTGACAAGTTCCTGATGTGCTTTTCCTGTCTACCCTGCATCCAACATAATCTGAATCTGAGAATCCAGTTAATTAAAATTCAGATGTTGTTGGATACCAAAGTCCTAGAATAGGGCAACCCTTTATATATCTTAAAATTCTTTTTAGAAAAGTAAGATGAGATTCTTTAGGGTTAACTTGAAACCTAGCACAAATACATGTAGTAAACATTATATCTGGCCTACTAGCTGTTAAATAGAGTGGAGAGCCAACAATTGCCCTATACACTTTCTGATCAACAGGTTTCCCTGATTCATCGGTATTAATAACAGCATTAGAGGCCATGGGTGTTTTCATAGTAGAATAATCTGACATTCCAAATCTTTTCACTAATTCCTTAGCATACTTAGATTGGGAAATGAAGATTCCTGATGGGTTTGCTTCACTTGAAGACCAAGAAAGTATGATAATTCACCCATACTACTCATTTCAAATCTTGATTGCATTAGATTGGAAAATCTTTTGCACAAATTTGAATCAGTAGATCCAAAGATAATGTCATCTACATATATTTGAACTAGTAGAGTTTGATTTTTATGTACTTTGTAAAATAAGGTTTTGTCTACTATGCCTCTACAGAAATTGTTTTCTAAGAGAAAATTAGCTAAAGTCTCATACCATGCTCTGGGAGCTTGTTTGAGACCATAAAGAGCTTTATTAAGCTTAAATACATAGGAGGAATGAGTTGGAGAGATGAAACCTGGTGGTTGTTCCACATATACTTCTTCTTTGATATCTCCATTGAGAAAAGCACTCTTCACATCCATTTGATGCACCTTGAACTTTTTGAATGCAGCAAAGGCCAAGAAAATCCTTATAGCTTCAAGCCTTGCAACAGGGGCATATGTCTGATCATAATCTATGCCTTCTTCCTGTGAATATCCTTGAGCTACCAATCTTGCTTTATTTCTCACAATATTGCCTTGATCATCAAGCTTGTTCCTGAAGACCCACTTGTTGCCAATAACTGGATGGCCTTTTGGTCTTGGAACCAAATCCCAAACCTTGTTTCTTTCAAACTAGTTGAGTTCCTCTTGCATTGCAAGAGTCCAATTTGGATCTTGTTCTGCATCTTTTATGGTTTGAGGTTCAACTTGTGATAGGAAACAAGTATGCATCTGATTTTGGTGTAGTTGATGCCTTGTTTGAACACCTGTTGTGATATCACCAATCACTTGTGAAATTGAATGATCTCTTACTGTGATGTGGTCAACAGTTGGAGTTGGTTCAGCAGCAATATCCATATTGGTAATTTGTTCAGCTGTTACATCCTGTGGAGGATGTTCGGCTGTTACTTGATTTAGGTTATCAACAAGATCTGGATGAGCTTCTTCTTCACTGTCTTCAAGAGTTTGAGGTGATGGATGCAGTGAATCTCCTATTTGTAAATTTAACCCTGTAAGCTCTTCACATAGAGCTGGTACCTGCAAGGTGTTCTTGGTAGAAGAATTCTTCTCCTTGTAAAACATGTTAGTTTCATCAAAGGAAACATGCATAGACTCTTCTATGTTAAGAAAGGATTTGTTAAATACCCTATATGCTTTGCTAACTATTGAATATCCTAAGAAGATTCCTTCTTCAGATTTTGGTTCAAATTTTCTCAGGTACTTCTTATCGTTGTTATGAACAAAACATCTACATCCAAAAGTTCTAAAATAATCAACTTTAGGTTTCTTCCCTTTAAGCAATTCATAGGGAGTTTTACCCTTAAGTTTGTGTATCAAACTTCTATTCAGAACATAATTTGCTGTGTCGACAGCCTCTGCCCAAAAAGATAGGGGCAAGTTAGCATCTGCAAGCAATGTTCTTGCTGATTCAATTAGAGTTCTAATTTTCCTTTCAACTACCCCATTTTGTTGAGGAGTTCTAGGGGCTGAGAAGCAATGCCTGATACCTTCCATCTCACAGAATTCTTGCATGAGAAGAGACTCAAACTCAGTGCCATGATCACTTCTGATCAATGCAACTACAGTAGAGTACTCAATCTGTATGCTCTTAAGAAAGTCTGTAAGAACTTTAAAGTTATCTGACTTTTCTCTTAAGAAGAACACCCAAGTGAATCTAGAGAAGTCATCTACAATAACTAGAGTGAAAGACTTCCCCCCTAAGCTCTTTATTGCTATAGGTCCAAAAAGGTCCATATGTAGCAAATACAAGATTCTAGGTGAATCACTTTTAGATAATGATTTAAAGCTGTTTTTGGTTTGCTTGCCTAACTGACATGCCCTACAAAGACCTTCTTTCTTATATGATCCTGATGGTAAGCCTCTAACAAGATTATCCTTAGCTAGTTTATCAATGGTCCTAAGGTTTACATGTCCTAATCTTTTATGCCATAATTCACTAGATTTGCTTAGTTCATTAAATAAACAAATTTCTGATTTGGATGAGTTGAAATTTACTAAATATATATTTCCTTGTCTAATACCTGATAGAACAATAACATTATTAGAGGATTTAATAATACATTCTAATTTATTAAATGTTACCTGATAACCTTCATCACATAACTGACTTATGTTGATGAGGTTGTGCTTCAGACACTTGACATAGGTTACTTCCTTGAATGTCACTGTTCCAACTTTAATTTGACAATAGCCTTTGGTTTGTCCATAGTCGGAGTCTCCAAAGATCTCCTTGGGTCCAAGCTTTGCCTTGTAGTTGTTCAGGTTGGCCTTGTTCCCTGTCATATGCTTTGAGCAGCCACTGTCCAAGTACCATTTTTGATTTAATCTTGGATAGTTGTGTACCTACAAAGACAAAAACATAAACTAGTTGTTTCTGACCCAGACTACCTTGGGTCCTTTTATGTTACCACAAAATTCAGATATAAATGACATTTCAGGCTGATCCTTATAGCCTTGTGGATGATATCTCCTTGGAGGTATAGTCCACTCAGTAAAAGGATTTTTAGTATATTTAGGATTAGAATTCTTAGAGTTTTCTGTATAGTGCTTGTTCGAAGAATTTGAATAAATTCGCCGACCGCCGTTCATATTATAACTATACTGAAAGTCTGTTCTCAGTTTTCGTCAAACCCCGTTCGACAGATTTGAATCTTTTTGTCGAGCTTCGTTCGACGAATTCTTCTGAATTCTCTTATCCTTAACAGACTTGCTTGAAATATCTTTATTTCTTTCTGCAGCCTCTTTGCTTTTAGTAGAAATGAATTTTATGGGTGTGGAGAGGATGTTTCTCTTAATCAGAGATGGCTCACTTGATGAAGCACCCAAGCCCAGTTTGCTATTATTAAATCTAGCATTGACAGTGCTTGTGATGTCCATCAGTTTGATGCTTCTCCCATTGAGAGATTCTTCAAATTTCATGGCTTCAGACAACTTATTCTCAATGAGAATAATGTGTTCTTTGGAGGCAGCCAACTCTTTCTCAAGACTTGCATTCTCTTCACTTATATTATTCATCTCAACTAACTTATTTCTGAGAGAGATTACTTCTTTCTCAGATTTTATTAAGTCTTGGCAAAGAATTTTGAAATCATCTTTGAATTCAATAGAAGTAAAATCAAAGCTAGATAATACCTAATCAATATCATCATCTATTTCTGATTCTGATTTCTCTTCATCAGAATTGTTGGTTGAGGCATTGATTGCCATCATGCAAAAATTTTTTTCTTCTTCATCATCACTGGAGCTGGATGATGATGCTGATTGTGACTCATTGTCTGAGTCATAAATAGCCATTAGGCATTGGCTGTTTTCTTTTGTTTCTTCTTCATCAGAAGAACAAGATGAAGATTTTGATTCAGATTCTGTTTCACTCCAGGATGTTGCTACAAATCCTCTTCCCTTCTTTTTGTGAGAGTGGGAGGAAGATTTGCTGGAGCCCTTCTTTTCTTCCTTTTCTCTTCTCCTGTCTTCTTGTCCTTCTGATTATCTGGCAGTCAGGAGCAATGTGTCCTGGTTTCCTGCAACCAAAACATATAATTTCATTAGAGTGATTTTTGTCATACCTTGGCTTGTCATGGCTTCTGGTTGACTTCTTCCTGAAATCTTTTCTAGCCATTTTGTAGAATCTTTTGGCTATTAAACTCATAAACTCCTCATTGTCAGGAGTTTTTCCCTCTTCTTCTGCAGCCTTGAAGGCTATGCTTCTTTCCTTCTTGGGTGCTGGAGATGCAGTAGATTCTTCAGCTTCCCTAGCTTTAATAAGCTACTCATAAGACTTGAGCTTGCCCAACAAAGCTTCAGTGGTGATCTCATTGAGACTTCTGGCTTCCTTGATTGGCCAGATTCTGGAGTCCCATGTGCTGGGGAAGCACATAAGAATTTTGTCATTAATCTCTGTGAGTGAGATCACTTTGTCTAGAGACTTCAGCTCATTTATTATGAGGCTGAGCCTATTGTACATATCAACAACATTTTCTGATTCTCCCTTCTTGAAGTTCTCATATTGAGAAATCAGATGAGATCTTCTATCTTTTCTTTCATCTGTTGAGCCTGCCACCATGTTGTTGAGAGATTACCAAATTTCTCTTGCTGAGGTGCACTCAACAACCTTCTGGAATATGTCATCTGACATAGTTAGGGCCAGAATGTTCATGGACTTTGCATCTGCATTTCTCTGCTTCTTCTGAGCTTCAGTCCACTCAGGAGGTGGAACAACAGTATTGTCTGTTGTTGCTCTAGTGCTAGTTGATGCTGTAGGTGCTGGAGGCCCTGTTAGAATAACATTAAAAATCTCTTCATCAATGGAGTTCATATAGAGACTAATCCTTGCTTTCCATAGTGCAAACTTATTGAGATTGCACATAGGAGGTCTTGTGCTGGAATATTCCTTGTTTTGTGCCATGAGTTTTAAATAAGATAAAAATAGAGAGAAAGAAACTCTTAGAAAAATTAAGATCTGGTTGATCTTTGTGATTCAGGTGTTAGCCTGTAAAGAATCAACCTCCCTCTGATACCAATTGAAAGTGGAGGTCAGATCTTAAATTACTCTAGAGGGGGGGGGGGTGAATAGAGTATTGAAACTTTTTATTTAGTTTTATAGCGGAATTTAAAATACTGTTTAAGTATATGTGTAATCAGTGAGAGTTAAAGATAAAGACAGAAACAGTAAAAAGCACACAGCACAAGCACACAAAAATTAGCAAGCACAGAAGACACAAAGAGCTATAGTAGTTCCCCAATAAATCTGGGTACGTCTACTCTTCTACCACCCTTGGTAGGAATCCACTAGGAGGGTTGATCAGGTGCCCAGACACCAAGGGGTTTTTGATAAGGTGTCCACACACCAATAAGCTTTTGATAAGGTGCTTAAAAACCACACAAGGATTTTTTGATAAGGTGTCTTGCCACCACTGGGTAAACTTTTGAAGGGAGAATTAACCCTGTACAAGATGAGATAAAAGGTTTAGAATGTTCTTCTCTGTCAATGATCTGAGAGAAGACAAATGGTGTTGAAGTAGAAAGCTCCCCCTGTCTGATCAGAGTTGATGACAGTTTGTGGACAGAGCTTTCTGAACCAGAAGTCTTTGTAGTAGATTATCTGGAAGAAATTATTCTTCAGATTGTTGTTGCTCTTTGAAAGACTTTATCTTGCAGCAGATCTGAGAAATTGAATCTTGTTCTCAGAATGATGAGGATGCTGCCTTGATGAGGAAGAAAACTGGAAAGAATAGTATATTCTCTTCTTCTTCTTTCTCTAATAATTCTTCTTTTCTCCTTGTTCTGTGATAACAGAGAGACTGAGAGATGGTGAGGTTTTTTTTTCTGTTCTCTGTGAGAAAATCGACTATCTCTGTTGATAATTTTCCTTCTCTGATAACTTGTGTATATTCAAAATCAAATCTTCTGCCTTTTAAGAAATATATTTTTCTGACTTAAATCCTTCTTGGAACTAGGTAGCCACCCAAAACAATTTTGGCAGGTCCTTTCAATTCCTTTTGATGAGAAAGATGCCTTGGCATTAAATGTCAACGACTATTCTTATTCTTGGAAAAGAAAGAATATAAGGATATAATAAATAAGAAAGATATCCTTACATGGCTGACTGAATACGTCCAAGGAGAAATAAATATATCCGTTATTCTGTTGATTTGTGTTCAGAGAACTGATATCCAAATGAGAATATTAATCTGAGCTTCAGAAAGGAATTTGTCGAGCGCTGGCTAGAGTTCGTCGAGCGCTGCTAGCCATTTGTCGAGCGCTTGCTAGAATTCGTCGAGCGCTGCTAGCCATTTGTCGAGCGCTGATCAGAAAATGTTGAGTGCTGGAACTGGCTATATTTCTTCAGTCTGCTGAAAACAATTTGACGAACGAAGCTGGTCATTCGTCGAACGCCACTTGCCATTTGTTGAGCTTGAATTTTCCTAAGTTTTGACTAATCTAATCAGCCTAAAACTTGACCCTAAGACTATATAATGGCGTCAATACAGATCCTAATCAACATATAGTGATCATAGCCCAAATCAGTAATAGGGTTGTTCCAACAGCCTCATTGTGAAGAAGTTCAAAAGGTTCATGAAGAATCCAGAAGGCAGAAACACCTTTCGGAAATACTTCATCAAGAAGGGATCTTCATCGAAGAAAGGAAGAGGTAGTGACGAGGACGATGATGAGCGACCACCACCAGAGTGCTATCATTGTAGAAAGACTTGACACATCCAGAGCCAGTGCCCGAAATATCTGAAAGAGCATAAAGAAAAGCGACACATGGAAAAGAGAAGAAGAAGGTCCTAAAAGCGGATACATGGGATGACTCCTCCTCCGAGGATTCAAGCGGCTCATCCACTAGCGATGAAGAAGAGGCAAATATGTGCCTTATGGGAAAAAGTAACAAAATATCCGAAGATGATAGCAGTGTCCAAAGCGACACTGAGGTAACTCTCCCTACTACTTACGATGATTTATATATTGAATATTTACAAACATGCAAATTTTTTGATAAAAGTTTAAAAGATATTGATCTTCTAAATTCTGAAAATAAACTTTTATTAAAAGAAAACAAAAAATTTTATAAACAATTAGGGAAAGAAAAGGTATCTTGCAATCACTCCTTGGCAAGAGTGAAAGAACTTGAAGAAGCTCTTTTTAAATCCCAATCCAATATTGAAATTCTTACTAAGGAAAATGGGGATTTAGAAAGAACTTTAAAAACCTCTCTTTCTCAAATAGAGGAAAGAAAGAAGAGTTTTGCGAATCGGTGCATTATGGTAGTAACGTAAAACACCACTCTCAAAGCTCGTATTCATGATTTAAATGTAGCAATTAAGAAGTTTGGAGTTGGGCAAAGATCTCTGGATAAGATCTTGTCCAACCAATGCCTTGGAAGTGCCAAATATGGCCTTGGATATGGTTCTGGAAGCTATCGCCAGGCGTTAACTCCTAACGCCGACGTTAGCTATATTTCCATAAACATTAATTCAGTTAATAATAAATTTAAAAATTCAAATGTTACCTCATTTTTCAGCAAGAATTTATCCAATACTTCAAAAAGGGTCTAGACCCCTTTTATATCGTATGCCAAATGTCATTTATTTGGACACACCTCAAACCCTTGTAAGAAAAAGGGCGGTAGTGCTATAAAGCAAATCTGGGTGCCTAAGATTTCCACCTATTCTATGGGAGGGACCTCTTGGGTATCCGGATTATTACTCTCATCTCCTTTTTAGGTATGTTGGCAGGCTAAGGACAAAAAGGAGGTATGGTATTTGGACACGGGATGCTCCAAACCCATGACGGGAAACAAAGCAAAGTTCCTTGGCCTTGAGGTGAAGAAAGGAGGGATGGTGACATTTGGTGACAACGGAAAAGGAAGGATCATGGGCATCGGCACAGTGGGTAACGATTCTATTTCAATCTCAAATGTTTTTTTTGTAGATTGCATAAAACATAATTTAATTTCAATTAGTCAATTATGTGATATAGGCTTAAATGTATTATTTGTATCATCTACAAATCTTTGCAAAATTATAAATTCTAAAACAAATGATGGCGTACTCACCGCACCTAGGATGCATAATGTTTATATGATTGCCTTTAATGATCTTTCAAATTCTTCTTTAAAATGCTTTATTTCTAAAAATGAAGAATTAGAACTTTGGCATAGGCGTCTTGGTCACTCTAGCACCAAGATTATTTTGAAATTATCAAAAGATAAATTAATTAAAGGTTTACCTATGCTTAATGGTAATTTTCTTCTCTTTGTACGCCTTGTCAGAAAGGAAAGTTTTCAAAAAATTTGTTTAAAAGCAAAAAATGTAATTTCTACTTCTAGACCACTTCAATTAATTCATATGGATCTATTTGGACTGGTTAGCACTTCATGTCTATGTGGTAGAAAGTATACTCTTGTAATAATTGATGATTATTCTAGAATTTGTTGGACTTTATTTCTATCTTCCAAATCTGATGCATTTCTTGAATTCACAAAACTATGCATTCGTATTAAAAACGAACTTGATTTAACAATTAAATGCATACGCTCGGATCATGGAGGAGAATTTAAAAATGATAAATTTTCTTCTTTTTGTATTGATTTAGGAATTAAACATGAATTTTCCGCTCCTCACACCCCACAACAAAATGGTGTAGTGGAGAGGAAAAACAGAACCCATCAAGAGATAGCACACACTATGCTTTGTGAATATGGGTTGCCTAAATCATTTTGGGCCGAAGCGGTTAATAATTCTTGTTATATCATTAATCGTATAATGGTTCGGCCTATTTTAAAATTGACACCTTACGAGCTTTACTTTAAAAGAAAACCTAATGTATCTTATTTTCATGTCTTTGGTTGTAAGTGTTTTATTTTAAACACTAGAGATGCACTAGGAAAATTTGATGAAAATTGTGATGAGGGAATTTTCATTGGGTACTCTTCAACTAGTAAGGCTTATAGAATTTATAATAAACGAACTAAAATAGATGAAGAGTCTATACATGTAAGGTTTGATGAGTTTGTTCCTTGTGTAGATACTAATCATACAGGAAACGAAGAACCTTTCCCCTTTGGAGCATGAGTATGATAAATCACTTGGAGAAAAAGAAGAAGAAAAAGAGGAAAAAGAAAAATGAAATAATAGAATATGTTCCTCCAAGCGTGTTGTAGTTTACTAAGGATCATCCAAAGGAGCTTGTGATAGGAGAACCATCAAAAGGGATAAGTACTCATTCTTCTTTACATGAGTCTTTTTCCAACCTTTGATTTGTATCCGAAATAGAACAAAAAATTATTTCAACCGCTTTAAATGATGAATTTTGGTTTTTAGCTATAAATGGTGAACTAAATCAATTTGAATGGAATAAGGTTTGGAATGTAGTAGAGAGGCCATCTAATCATCCAGTTATAGGAGTCAAATGGATTTAAAAAAACAAACTAGATGGTGACTCTAAAATTACAAGGAATAATGCTAGACTAGTTGCACAAGGGTATTCACAAATCGAAGGGGTAGATTTTGATGAAACTTTTGCACCCGTTGCTCGCCTAGAATCAATTAGAATATTTCTTGCATTTGCGAGTTTTAAGAGATTTAAACTATTTCAAATGGATGTTAAAAGTGTATTCTTAAATGGGATTATAAAAAAGGATGTTTTTGTGGAACAACCCCCCCCCCCCCCCCCCCCCAGTTTTGTGAGTGAAAAATTTCCAAACCATGTATATAAGTTAGAAAAGGCGCTTTATGGTTTGAAGCAAGCGCCACGTGCTTGGTATGATAAATTGACATTATTTTTGATAAAGCACGGTTATAAAATGGGATGTGCGGATAATACACTCTTCATTAAGCAAGTAGACAATGATTTGATTATATTGCAAATTTATGTTGATGATATCATTTTTGGAGCCACTAATGAAGAGTTATTTAATGAAGTAATTTTAGTGATGAAAAATGAATTTGAAATGAGTTTGGTAGGAGAACTCAATTATTTTCTAGAATTTCAAATCTCACAACAACAAGATGGTATATTTATTTGTTAAAATAAATATGTTCATGATATTCTTAAAAGATTTGGATTTGAAAACCTAAAACAAGCCAACAAACCAATGAGTGCATCACTAAAATTAGGAAAAGTTGAAACCTGTATTTCTATTGATCAAACATTATATAGAGGGATGATAGGCTCTTTGCTTTATTTAAGCGCATCTAGACCCGATATTATGTTTTCCGTTTATTTATGTGCTAGATTTCAAGCTAACCCAAAAGAATCACATTTGAAAGTGGTTAAACGTATTCTTAGATATCTAATAGGAAAATCTAGATTAGGTTTATGGTATCCTCATAATTATTGGAACATGCTTTCCGCATCTCTTGGTTTGACAATAACAAATCCTATTGTAATTGATCATACTTGCATTGTGTTTATAGTGTGCGGGATCTTCAACATTCAGTCCCCAAAGGAGTGTGAAAAAGAAAGACGTCGAAGCGGCATCAGGATGATTATCTATTGTTGCCGCGGTGCGGTAACACTGCCACTGGCGCTAGCGGTTCGACGAAATGGAAACCGCTGAGAACGAAAATACGTTCGACAAAATGTGAAGACGTTCGACGAAATGAAACTGTGTTCGACGAATAGAAAAGTGCTCAACCGTAGAGCGCTATCACTACCGTTGGCGCTAGCAAATCAGAAACCGCTGAGAAGGAATCCGCTGAGAACGGAACTGGCGTTCGACGAAATGGAAACTACGTTCAACGAACTGGCGTTCGACGAAATTGCGTTTGACGAACTGCATTTCCTACCGCGGTGATCGATGAACTGCATGCTCTACCGCGGCGCTCAATGAAATGTGAGGCCGGTTCGACAAAGATGCGCCTGACGAAAAGAAATGTGCTCTACCGCGGAGCGTTAGCACTACTATTGGCGCTAGTATAAATGGAAACATTTGATGAGAAGGAAACAGTGGAGAAAAAGGAATGTCGACGGGACGATATTTTAGCTAGTACTATCGCGGCGCTTTAAAGACTAACCCCCGACGATAGCTTTTAGAATCCTCCTGTCTGCATGTGATTGAGGAGCAAATATGGAAGGAGATATTGGCTGAAGGAAGGTTATCTCGCTATCGCAAAGCGTTAGAGTTACCGCGGCACGCTAGTCGGAGCTCAAGATTTGGCAGTCAAAAGTTGCCTAAGTTGCCACGATCCACATGCTGATAATTGCCTAATGTGGCTACCGCGGGGCGGTAGTACTACCGTAGGAGGTAGTGGCTGACTCTATTTAAAGATGCGCACCTCCTCCATTCTGGCTTGCTGAAATAGAAGGAATAAAAGCCATATATTCAGAGGACTCGTGAGAGCCATCTCCATGCAGCCCGAAGAACTCCATCAACGTTCGTGAATGCAAAGAATTGAAGACCAATACAAGCGCATCTTGATGCACAAATCTCAGCACACCGAAATTGGCGGTAGCTAGACTACGACACGAAATGGCAGTGAACCGGTCGTTGTCAAGTAATAATATGAGGAAGTAAATCCCCAAGTATCGAATCTCTCAAGGAACACAGTAAGGTGGAGTTAACGTTCGAGGAAGGACTTGAGATCGAAGTCCTTTGGTTGGATGGAATGCGGAGGGGAGTTGATTTGGTTGTGGAAAATAAAAGAGAAACAACTATAACTACTCCTATGCAATGCCGCTATGCAATGCTTCGCTTGGCGGGATGGAGACTAGGCAGGACTTGAGCGCACTGCGTCGCAAGGGCGGATGGACGAGTAGGAAAGCGGAATCGAACTGTGCAGGCCTTGAGCGCGTTGCTTCGTTAGGCGAATGGATTACACGGGCCGCTATGCCACGCTTCGCTAGGAGGAGGGAAGAGTATGCATACGAATGAGGGTCGCAAGCACCTTGTCGACATGCACGCCACTAGCAATTGCTAGTGCGGCACATGAACATGGCGGTGGGATGGAGGATGGATTAGGGTGCTCCTCAAATCACATAAACCACAAACATAACCATAAAACCATGGAAAATTACACTAATAATATTTAGGGTTTATGGACATCATTCATATAGAAACATATAACCACACACATCAAATAGAATCAGCAAAAATAACAAGGAGGAGGTAAGATTACAACCGAAGCACGAAGACTCGTCGGAGATTCACGACCAAAATCTAGGGTTGTCAATCCTCGTCTGGGCTCGGTCTTCAACTGTCGTCCGGGGTAGAAGAGGGCTGTCACTACCTTCCAATGGACCCTTCTTCTTCGTCAATAGCCTTCAGCCACAATCTTGCCGGAGAACTCCAAGGATATAGTGCAAAATTCGTTGAAATGGAGCTTGGAAGCTTCTGAATGATGGAGGAGGCCGAGAGGATGCTCCGGCTCAAGATTGGCGTGAAGAATAAGCCCGGAGCATCTCCCGGAGGTGGGCGGCGATGGAGCAGCTAAAAAGGCGCGGAACTGCCGTCTGGAAGCTGGAAAACTGGATCGTCCGACCTAATTTTGCGGGCTGTATATTTATAGAAAACAGGGCGCACGATCAGTGGCGCACGACCAGTGGTCTTGCGCACTGAAAGTTGGTGATCGTGCGCGCTGTGCCCGAAAACCTGCAAAACAAAACTACAGAAAATAATAAAACGCATGATCGAATGCACGACCGTGCGTAAAAACGCACGACCAAATTCAGAAAGCAACTTTGGGCTGTAATTGAATGCGCACGATCGACAGCGCACGACCAGTGGTTGTGCGCAGTAGAACCAGTGATCGTGCGCAGTGTTCCTGTACAGATTTTTACCGGGAACACATGCACGACCCTTGTTCCAGCATAAACATTAATCAAAACCACTGAAAGTGGCACAAAACACAGCATAAGAATGATAAACATGAAAATACACAAAAATGGGCCTAGAAGTGCACTTAGCATGGAATATCAAATATGAACAAAAACATGCCTAAAGTGTAGTGCAAAGACTAGATAATCGGCCCAGATGAGTCCATAAATGTGTATATAATTGGCACTCATCACATCTGCATCGACATCATGTTCTTCTTTTGAGGGAGTTCGTAGTTTATGTTGTGTTTTAATTTGTAATTGTAACCTTTATATCTTTTGTTCGATAGAGGAATTCGCCATACGACGACTAGGGCCTTATGGGGACTAGGGGGAATTCGCCACACGACGACTAGGTCTGGGTAGGACTTAGGGAGTAATTCTCCTCGTATTGGCGACTGGGTCTAAGGAGTAGATCTAGGGGGTGCTCGAGGCCTTTCTGGTGATAGATTGGCTAGAGCGGCTTGAGGCCAAATCTGGGGAGAGATAGGCTAAAGCCAACCAGTTTGTGGGGATTCGAGTCGGTATAGAAAATGAAAAGAATAATCATTGGTCGCCTCTTTCCAAGCAGCATTGGGAAAAGTTTCTGTAATCATAACTATTTCAATTTAATATTAATAAAAATATGTTTGTTTCTTCATCTCTGATTCGTGCTCTCTGATTTTCATTGGTTTAACCTAAACATATTTTCTCTGTCACTAACGCCGAGCGGTAACACTACCACTGGCGGTAGCAACAGAGAATAATTTTCTTTAATAATATTAAGAAGTTTAAAACATTCACCCCCCCCCCCCCCCTCTAAGCGCGCCTACAGATCCAACAAGTGGTATCAGAGCGAGGTTATTCCAAATTGGCTTAACAACCGGGAATAATGGCGTCTCTTGATCATGATCTCGCTTCTACTAGTGGGGAAAATTTTAATATAAATGAAAAAGTATTATCACCACCTTTATTTATGGGCAAAAATTATAAAGGGTGGAAAATATTAATGAAAAATTTTCTTAAGTCCTTAGATGAAAAAGTTTGGAATATTACTATTGAAAAGCCACCTAGCGTACTAACTAGAAATGAAATTGTTTTAAATGCAAAATCTATGAATAGTTTATTTTGTGCGTTAGATCAGAAAATTTTCAAACTTATTTATACTTTACCTACCGCTTATGAAATTTGGAATTTTCTTGAAAGAACATATGATTCTCCTTTTGCAGGTGTGGAACAAATGCAAGACTTGGAGAACTTACAAGCTTGCACAAAAGTTCAAGAAAGCTCCTCACGGGATGGATCAATGGAGTGCACATCTAGTGAAAGAGAAGAAGAAATCTTATCTTCGGAAGAGGAGTGCCAAAAAGATGTCAAAGGAACTATATGTTCAAATCTTGCCTCATCCATAAGCGCTGTAAGGAAATCAAAATCTCTTATTGTATGTAATTCTATTTCTACATTACAATTGTTTCAAACTACAAAGCGCAAAATTCAGAAATTAAAAAATGCTAATAAACATTTGCGCTTAGAAAATAAAAATTTAAAGGGAAAGATTAATGAAGAATCAAATTCTAATTTATCTTGTTCTACCCATGGCTCCTTAGTTGAAAACATTACACCTTGTGTAGAATTTAATGATTTAAAAGAAAAATGCAAGGAACTTGAAATGGAACTTCTTTTTATAAAGGAACGCAATGAAAAATTGTCTTTAGAAAATTCGTCGTTAAAAAATAATTGTGATATGTGCAAAAACTATAAAATTGAAATTAAAGAGATGGATGAAACTTTTGACGACTTTAGAAATGAATATAACAATCATATTGAGTCTATCGTATCCACTCTCAAAAATAACACAATGGCCTATAATAAAGCTATACATGAATTTAAAGCTAAAAATTATGAATTGGAAACAAAAGTTAACTTGCTTAAGGAAATTATAAAGAAAAATTTTCAACACATAAATGAACAATTTCAAGCAAATTCCAAAAGCAAGTTAAATATGAATTGTCATAATATGTCTAAGCCTAACAATGGAAATGAAAAATATCTAATGATTGAAAATGAAATTCTAAATCATTATCATTTACAACATCATCTTTCTCCCAACATAAACTTAAAGATAAACAAATTTCCTATAAATAATGTTTTGCAAAGTCATCATGAAAATTTGACAAATAAAAACAATATTAAACCAAGGTTTGAATGGTGGCCCAAAGTTACCGATGAAACACAAACTCAAATCAAAAGGGCCCATCAATCATATCTCCCCAAAAGCAAACACGATGTATTTGGGTACCCAAAAGAACCGTCACACCCGGTCCTCTTTGGATACCTAAATCTCTCATTCATTAGTATCCAATCATTTGCATGAAGTAAAAATCAACTAAAAATGAAATATCATTATTCTACTTCATGATATGCCTAACCTACTTTTTGTTTGTATATTATCCTTTTTTGTTGAACCATCATGATATGATCACTTTATATAACTTGTGATATGACTTTCATATATTAAACCAAAATTCATAAATAAATCAAATTGAATAAAGTTGACTAAAAAGTCATATTATTTTTCAAGTGATCTACTTATCCTTCTTCTTTTTATTCTTCTAAATCCATTTCCTAAGAATCTTATAAAATTTGAAAAACTAAATTTGTCATATGATATTATTAAGACTAAATGAAAGAAGTGTCAAAATGGGTTTAAAAGGTATTTTAGGGGTATTAGGCTAAATTTATAAAATGTGCAAGTTTTTTGATTAGGTATTTAATATATTTGCGCCATTTTGATTACCCCTAGTATGTTTAATCATAATCATGTTAAATCAGAATTGAAAAATTGCAAAAATCATTTGTGTTTAAATAAAGATCTCAACTCTGTTGCTAGCGCCTGGCGTTAGGTTCTAACGCTGGAGGTAGCATAATTTTCCTAAATTCTGATTTATCAAAAATATTATTTTTTGAAAAATTATTGTAAGACCTTTATTATCACTATGCTTTCATTAAACTATATATATGTGATTTCTTTAAGATTTCAAAAATCAAAGAGAAAATTTACAAACCCTTTCTAAATAACCAAAAATATTTTTCTCTTTATATTTATCTTAAGTTTTCACCTTATAATATTTCTCTCTAATAATTCAAAAAGGATGAATATGAATGTTCCTTAATAATATCTCATTTATATCATCATGAACAATTAATTATGAGTATATAATTCCTATGTGTTAAAATTCATGATCATGTATAATAATCTTGCCAATTCAATAGATCTTTTTAACTAAAATATTAAATATCTACAAAAGATTTATTGATTCCATCAAATAGTTTGTGATCATGACCATTATATGAATCAATTATGTTTTGCATGTATCTCACTTATATGAAGATCATAGAATCATCTTTATATCTAATGAATAAATTAACTAGAATCATCACTTCATTCTATGTCCAAAATTTGAATGACTAGGTTTGAATACCTGCAACATTAACGCAATAAATCTTATGACATAAAATTGTGATCAAACTCTTTTTTCTAGCATTATCAGCTAATCAATACTATCTTCATGCTAGTTATCTAATGATACTATAATAAATCAATCTTAAAGAAAAACAATTGAAAGTTAAAATTCATAATAACTATGTTGCTTTAAAATCAAATCTAATAAGAAATTAATCTCGCATAAAAGGCATAGTTTAAAAATTGGTTCAATAAGATTAAATGCTTAGTATGCCCATGATCATTAAACCACATTATGTGTCTCACTATAGCGAGGGCGTATGATTGTGTGCATTAGAAACCTAACCTCTAAGTCATGTCTTGTCCTTAACCAGGGAGGGTTCCAGTGGGGCCTTGCGAGGCACTAGGGGGAAAGAGTGTTAGGGTGAGCGTTGTCTTTTGTATGCATGTGGGATTAACACCCCAACCTACGGTTTGATGGCGCAAATCTCACACACCGCTATAGGCTGTGGCGAGACTGCGGCACGAAACGGCAATGTACCGATCGTTCAAGTAATATAAAACGAGGAGTAAATCCCCGAGTATCGATCTCGGAAGGAACACAGTAAGGTGGAGTTGACTATTGAGGAGGAATTGAGATTGAAGTCCTTAAGGTCGGATGGATTGCGGGAGGCTTGGTTTGGATTGCGGAAAACAAAATAAAATAGCTACGACTACTCCTATGCAGGCCTTGAGCGCACTGCTTCGCTAGGGATGGAAAACTACACGGGCCGCAATGCACCGAATCGCTAGGCGGATGGACGAGTAGGCTAGCGGATGGAGTGGAGAGAGCGGCGGAATGAGGGTCGCAAGCACCTCTTCGCAAAGCACACCACTAATAATTGTTAGGGCGGCACAACACAACAAACAATCCACACCACAAGGATCACCTCAAATGAACATATAACATGATTACTCAATCACATAGACATGATTTCATACTAATGTTAACCAATCAAAGTATACTTCATCAAACATATAAGAAATCCAACTACTATCAACTAAAAGAGGAGGTGAGTGTGCGAAATCGACCGACTCTGAAGTCTTGTTGTGGATTCACGGAAGGAATCGCCGGGTTGTCAATCCGCGTCCTAACTCGGTCCACAACTGCGTCCGGGGTAGAGGAGGGCTGTCACTTCCTCCCAATGACCCGTCTTCTTCGTGTCACGAACCGGAGGAATGATCACAAAAGCTGCTCCGATCTTGAAGAAGAAGGCTAGGTTGACTCCTTTCTTGAAGCTCTTGGATGAAGGAGATGGCCAAGAGGAAGCTCCGGCGAAGATTTGGCGTTGAAAGCTTGCCCGGAGATCCTCCCTAAGGTGGGCGATGAAGAAGGAGGTGAAACCCTGTAGAAAATGTGGAAAACGGCGGAGCTGGGCGGAGTCGGATGGTCGATCCCGACCTAAAATCGCGCATGTCTATTTATAGATGGAGCAAAATTAATCAACGCGCACGATCAGGCGCACGACCAATGGTCGTGCGTGAAGTAATGCCTCTGATCATGCGCAAAGAACCTGTAGCTCGAACCAAATCTGCACAAAAGCGCACGGTCAGCGGCGCACGACCAGTGGTCGTGCGCGAAGATGGCCAATGATCGTGCGCCGTCGCTCGATCAGGGAAGGGAATTAACGCACAACCAGTGGTCGTGCGAGAAGGAAAATGCACGATCAGAGGCTTTTTCGACCGAAAATCCCCCAGGACCCATCCCGAGTGTCGCACAACCCTTGGACCTGCATGAAAATATACTAGACCACAGAAATACATGAAATCACACCAAGATGGGGCATAAATGTGCACTAAGCAATGAAATGGGCAATGTGATCAAATAGAATTGAAAATAGGCCTAAAGTGAAGTGCAAGTGCATGAAAACTAGCCTAGGTGAGTCCGGAAATCACTATATAAACTGGACTCATCACATGCGTGCAGCTTCTCATGCCCATTCGTCACTTAGTATGGGGCTAGAGTGTAGACATATTGTTTGGGTATCTTGATCATAGACATACTTATGTTTTGTACATTGCGTGAATATTATTTCACTTATTTATGATCATTTCACTCATGCATATTTGTGCTCAAACATGTTATCTTATGTTTTTCATATTATCTATTTCTGAACTCTCATGCATGTGAAATACACAAGATTTTTGAAAGTGTATCGTGACACCTTAGGCTAGAATTTGGGGTTTTGTACATATTAGCTTAAACTTGCAAAATCCGCATTTTTGTGTATGCAAATGTCTGATTTATTTGCTGAACTTCATTGTCACTAATCTGCACAAATATATTAAAAAGAAAAATTCGAAAAAATTTCACGTTTTCCCCAAAATTTGAGTTCTGTCACTACCGCCAAGCGATAGCTGGGTACCGCTGGCATTAGTAGGTATTTCTGAATTTCCAGTTCTTTTTCATTTTTTATTTTTCAATTTCTGTCATTTTTTGTTAAAATTCTAAAAAAAACTGTAAAACAAATAAAAAAATTCAAATAATTCAAAATGATCAAAAATATGTTATTTGTTATTTGTTTTGCTTTAACTCTTTACAAAATTTTGGTTTGACTATAAAAACTTCACAGGAGCATACATCTGTGTTATTTCATTTCCAATGGTCAAAATTGATTTTGGCATACTCACAAGGATTTGCTTCAATGTCTAATTTTAATTTCAAATTTTCTAAACATTGTTTTTGTCATGCCTTGACCTTAATCTGATTATGTGCAATGAAATAGTCTATAGATAATTGTGTATGATTGCCTAGCATGCCTCTAAGTATGAGTACTGCTTTATGCTAATCAATGATTCATTCACTCACAATTTTTGGTAATCTACATGTGCTCATAATCTTAGTCTTGCATGATTATGTAGTGTAATAGTTTTAACATATTAAGTTGTATGTCCGATTTACCTACACCCTCCTTCAAAAATAAATTTCATGCACAACATAGAAGTGTTATTTCAATAATATTAATGTTTGCAACAACAAGTGAATTCGGAGACCTTTTGGCCCCAACAAAAATCAAGTAATAATATGCCAAAGATAACTCCACCAAGCACTACTCACCCTCCTGATAAGTCTTAATGAGCATTGTGAGGTTGAGCACCTTGGAAAGAATTGTAAAGTGTCTTGTGCAAACATATTTTTTTATCACTTCTATTTGTACACCGGATCACTAAAATAAAATCTTATATAAAAAAATTGCTTATGTGATCCCCCAACCACTACTTTGCTCCCAGATAAGTCATAATGAGCATTGTGTGGGCGAAACACCTTGGTAGTTGTACTTATATTTCATTCATTGAAACTTTATTCTAGATGTGATGTGTGAAATTAATTATAAGATTACATTCTTAATGTTGTTGTTACTATTTCAATACATATGTCATGTGTTTTGATTATTTCACTTATTTACTTTTATCAAAACACCTTATGCACACATCATTGTTTTTCTTAAAGCTTCTACTCATGAGAATTGGATCCTAATGCAACATTACATAATTCTCTAAAACCTTAAGTAAAAGCACTAGATTGCAATACATGATTTCTACAATGTTTTTCTCTACTTGAAATACGAATTGGTTACATTGTAGCTATTATCTTTTTGAATATGTTAAATCATGCTTGCCTATTAGTTAAGAAAATTTTCAAAGTTAAAATGCACAAATGTGAAAAGTATATATATATATATTGTTGAAATAGTCAAACTATTACAAAAATATTTTTAACCTTGTTTTAACTTTCTGCATTCCTACTTGCCTACATTGTTTTCATGCTTATTCTTTACATGTACTTGTCACACAACGTTGCATCTCCCTTAAACAAGTACCACACCTCTTAAAATTAATTTACAAAGGCAAGTGATTACTTTTATATATTCATTAATTAATGTTCTTTCACACTTATCCTATATCTTTTCCGCTGCGCTACTCTCTCCTTTCGCTCGATCATGAATATTTCTTTCTCAAAACAAGTGTGTGGTTATGGTTTAACTGAAATCATTTTGTGTACTTAAATTGCCACAACATTTATTTTTTATATCTAAAACTCTTAATCATCTACTATGCTTCACCATTCTTATATAGATGTTCACTTCAAAAATATATTTCTTCATGCTTTCCACCTCTTTACTACTTGTACCCTCGATCATGAATACGTTTTTTCCAACAAGTGGTTTCCTTATGACAATTTCTTCACATTCTTCTTTCACTCCTATATAGTGTATGTTTCCTAAGCGTTTAACTCTTTATCATGTTCATTCCCTCTCTACACATTTACTGAACACGTTCCTGTTTGGCTTTCTCTCCACCCTCTTTTGATAATACCAAAATGGGGAGAATAAATTTGAAAGAAATTCACATGTTTTGGGGAGTCAAGTTCATAGGAAATTCTGATATAGGGGGAGCATTAACTTAGGGGGAGCATTCATTTAGGGGGATCATATGCACATGTCTTAAATTTCATGCTTATCCTTTTTAATAAACACAATTCCTATCTTTTGAACTATTTCTTTCAAAAGGGATTTGTTATTATCAAAAAGGGGAGTTTGTTGGAACATGCTTTCCGCATCTCTTGGTTTGACAATAACAAATCCTATTGTATTTGATCATACTTGCATTTTGTTTATAGTGTGTAGGATCTTCAACATTCAGTCCCCAAAGGAGTGTGAAAAAGAAAGACGTCGAAGCGGCATCAGGATGATTATCTGTTGTTACCGTGGTGCGGTAACACTACCGCTGGCGCTAGCGGTTCGACGATATGGAAACCACTGAGAACAAAACTGCGTTCAACAAAATGTGAAGCCGTTCGACGAAATTAAACTACGTTCGATGAAAAGAAAAGTGCTCTACCGCGGAGCGCTAGCACTACCGCTGGCGCTAGCGAATTAGAAACCGCTGAGAAGGAATCCGCTGAGAACAGAACTGGAGTTCGACAAAATGGAAACTGCGTTCGACAAACTAGCATTCGACGAAATTCTGTTCGACGAACTGCATGTCCTACCGCGATGATCGACGAACTAGCTGCTCTACCGCGGCGCTCGACGAAATGTGAGTCTAGTTCGACAAAGATGTACCCGACAAAAAGAAATGTGCTCTACCGTGGAGCATTAGCACTACCGCTGGCGCTAGCATAAATGGAAACATTTGACGAGAAGGAGACAATGGAGAAAAAGGAATGTCGACGGGATGCTATTTTAGCAAGTACTATCGCGGCGCATTAAAGACAAACGTCCGGTGGTAGCTTTTGTAATCCTCCCATCTGCATGTGATTAAGGAGCAAATATGGAAAGAGATATTGGCTGAAGGAAGGTTATCTCACTATCGCGGAGCGTTTGCGTTACCGTAGCGCGCTATTGGAGCTCAAGATTTGGCGGTCAAAAGTTGCCTAATTTGCCACAATCCGCGTGCTTGATCTTTGCCTAATGTGGCTACCGCGGGGCAGTAGTGGCTGACTCTATTTAAAGATGCGTGCCTCCTCCGTTGTAGCTTGCTGAAATAGAAGGAATAGAAGCCACATATTTAGAGGACTCGTGAGAGCCTTCTCCATACAGCCCGAAGAACTCCATCAACGTTCGTGAATGCAAAAACTTGAAGACCAATATGATCGCATCTATATCGACATCAAGTTCTTCTTTTGAGGGAGTTCTTAGTTTATGTTGTGTTTTAATTTCTATTTGTATCCTTTATATCTTTTGTTCGGTAGAGGAATTCGCCACACGACGACTAGGGCCTTATGGGGACTAGGGGGAATTCGCCACACGGCGACTAGGTCTGGGTAGGACTTAGGGAGTAATTCGCCTTGTGTTGGCGGCTGGGTCTAGGGAGAAGATCTAGGGGTGCTCGAGGCCTTTATGGTGATAGATTGGCTAGAGTGGCTTGAGGCCATATCTGAGAAGAGATTGGTTAAAGCCAACCGGTTCGTGGGGCTACGAGTTGGTATAGAAAATGAAAAGAATATTCCTTGGTTGCCTCTTTCCAAGCGTCATTGGGAAAAGCTTCTGTAATCATAATTATTTCAATTTAATATTAATGAAAATATGTTTTTTT
Source organism: Dactylorhiza incarnata (assembly GCA_033032865.1). Lineage (NCBI taxonomy): Eukaryota > Viridiplantae > Streptophyta > Magnoliopsida > Asparagales > Orchidaceae > Dactylorhiza > Dactylorhiza incarnata. Next base: position 2,746,623 of record JAWHQI010000324.1, on the reverse strand, counting down.
CTTCATCTCTTATTCGTGCTCTCTGATTTTCATTGGTTTAACCTAAACATATTTTCTTTATCACTAACGCCGAGCAGTAACACTACCACTGGCGGTAGCAACAGAGAATAATTTTCTTTAATAATAATAAACAGTTTAAAACCCTTATTCACCCCCCCCCCCTCTAAGGGCGCCTACAGATCCAACAATAATGATTGTTTTATTTTACATGGTTTTTCTGATTCAGACTATGCAGGATGTTCATTAGATCATAATAGCACTAGTGGCACGTGTCATTTTATAGGCCTTTCACTCATATCATGGTCAAGTAGGAAATAGAATTATGTTGCCCTCTCCACCATAGAGGACGAATATATTGCCCTAGGTAGCTGTTGTGCACAAGCCTTGTGGATGACCCAAACATTAGAAGACTTTCGTGTTCATCTAAATAACATAGAATTAAATTTTGACAACAAGAGTGCAATTGATCTCCCAAACAATCCCGTACATCAATCTAGATCTAAACATATAGATGTCCGATATCATTTCATTAGAGATCATATTAAGAAGGAACATGCTAAAATTAGTTTTATAGGGACTGAATTACAACTTGCCGACATTCTTGCCAAACCTCTACCTGATGCACATTTTCACATGCATAGGTTAGAATTAGGTGTCTTAGAAATGTCACTATAATCCTTATAAAAAGCTATCAAAATTATCATAAGTACTTTGTTATATTTATTTGCATTTAAAAAAAACATTTAAATCAATAAAAAATTAATAATTATAGACAAACCACCAAAACACGCTAAAAGAGCCTTCATATCAACTTCATAATGTCTGAAATTTCAAATGTAAGAAGGCCTATTTATATTACAAATGAATCATGAAAAAGATTTTTCAAAAAGTCAAAAATTGGAGTTCAGCCTCGGCGTTAAGAAGCTAACGCCTGGCGTTAGCCTCTATGCTCAATTTTTTTTCCCTATTTTATTGAAAAATTCTTGGTATTATTTTATTACAGTATTTTTGTTTTAATTGTTTTAAAGGGTTTTCTATTTTTTGTTGATTATTTACTTCTAAAAGTTAAAAACAAAATTTTTTATATGCTTAAATGTTTAATTCAAGGATGATTATATATATTGCTTAAGGATCCTTTACAATGTTTAATTTAAACCTTAAAGTTTCTTTAAAACATTGTTTTGATTTTATCATGCCTTGAATATCATCTTAAAATGTGCAAAAAAAATTTGATTATAGATTACATGTGTAGAAACGTTTTTCCATACCTCTAAGTATGAGTAAAGTTTTTATCTTTGATAATGATTTTCTCACTTACACCTTTTTGTTAATATACATGTATTTTAAATCTTTTTGCAAAATTGTGTAATACAAGAACTTATTTTGAATCTCATAAACAATTTACCTACACAACATTGAATTCTTTATTTTTCATGCACCTGTGATTAGAGAAATGTGGTATATAAAATAAAATTTCTATGTTTGCAAAAAACAAGTGAATTCAAAGTCCTTAGTCGCTAAACTAAAAAGCAAATAATGAATGACAAGCTTAACTCCACCAAGCACTACTCACCCTCCTAATAAGTCTTAATAAGCATTCTGAGGTTGAGCACCTTGGAAAGAATTGTAAAGTGTCTTGTGCAAACAAAATTTTCACCACTTCTCTTTAAAAATAAAAATAAAAAATATATGTGCATTGTAATATGTGGAAGTAAAGTTTGTTGGATCGGTAGGCGCCCTTAGAGGTGGGGGGGGGGGGTGAATAAAAGTTTTAAAACTTATGTTATATTTTGGAATACTTGAAATAATAAGAGATCAAAATAGTGATTTTGAATGAAGATATAAACTGTTTTATAATGAAGGAGATGATAGTAAACAATTTAGAGAAATGCAGATCAAATCAATTTTATTACAAAGAGAGAGACATGATTATTATTAATAAAATTGATTAGAAAATTTGATTTCAATGAAGCTAGAAATCAAAGCGAAATATGAAAGAATATTTTTGTTTTATATATCGACTCGTATCCCCATGAACCGGTTGGCTTTACCCGATCCTTCCCCGGATATGGCCTCAAGCCGCTCTAGCCAACCTTTCCCCGGATATGGCCTCGAGCAACCCCTAGACCTACACCCTAGACCTAGTCGCCAACACGAGGCGAATTTATGCCCTAAGTCCTACCCAGACCTAGTCGGCAACATGAGGCGAATTTACTACACGATTTGAAAAGAGATGGATAAATGAAATAGCAACAACAATATAAAACTCCCTATATGGATTTCTTGGAGAAGTAGATGAAGACCCGCAGAGTATGATCGTAGTCGATGCGGTCTTTCATCACGATGATGACGCATGTTGAAATCTTCTCCACGGATTTCCTTAAGCCTTCATGGATTTGCGGGAGTATCTCTCTGAACTTTCCTCTATATGAAGTGGCACGAAGCTCTGGAATTTGGGAGTGGAAGAGGATGAAGAAGACGGATACAAGGGTCCTTTTTATAGCCTTGGAGCTAGCTCCTGCGCTATTGCTACCGTCGGCGCTATCCCAGATTAGGCAATATTCTCCGTGTGAAAATCCTTCATTTTAAAAAAGCCGGACGCCTTTCTCTTGTGCTTTGCGCTACCGATGGTGCTAGCCGATACCGCCTGCGCTAGCTGCTACCGCCTGCGTTAGGTCCTATCGCCTGGCGCTAGCACCTTCCATAACTGTTTCCGAACTTTTCTCAAATTAGAGCTAGAGGTAGCGCTAGTGCTAGCGGGCATGTTGGAATTTTTGCTTCAAATTTTGGCGCAACTTTCTTATGTTATCCTTGAGTCACGTGGACTTGTTTTCCTGCACACTTAAACACACAAGATCAAATACACATAGGATTTGTTATTCTTAAACCTAGGAGATGCGGAAGACCATGTTCCAACATACTCCCCTTTTGATAATAACAAATCCATTAATGATAAATCAGAGCATTAATATATAAGCTTGATGAAACCTACTTGTGTGTGTGAAAGTGATGACTTAGGATAATTGTCATTTTGGGTATTTAGAATTGCTCCCCCTATGTGAATGCTCCCCTAATATGTAAACTATCAATTTAATTAATCATGTTAGTTTTCAGTTTTGATAGCGGTGAATATTTATCATGATTGTTCTCCCCCTTTTGTTATTAGCAAAAGTGGGCAAGGAGGAGACGTAAAAAGGATTTTTGATAATAAGATATGACATGATCGAGCTTTTTAGAGGAAAGGAAATGATAAGGAGTTATAAGCAGAAATATTATCATGTTAGTTCTTCCCCATTTATATAAGAGTTTTAAGAATAAAAAGGTAATGATTTCCAAGTAACCAATCTACCCAGACAATATGTCTACACCCTAGCCCCGTACTAAGTGACGGATGGGCATGAGGAGCTGCATACATGTCGTAGGTTGGGGTGTTAGTCCCATATGCAAACACTAGAAAAAAAACTCAACCCAACACTCTTTCCCCCCAGTGCCTCGCAAGGCCCCACTAGAACCCTCCCCGGTTATGGATAAGACAAGACTTAGAGGTTAGGTAATCTAATGTCAACAACCCTACGCCCCCGCTATGGTGAGATATGTAATAATGGGATAATAATAATTGGAAACATTTAGCTTTTGAATCTAATGATGAGTTCATAGACTATGGGTTTATATTTTTATTTAATTTTTTAAAGAAAAGGTCACATAGCTAATTTGAAATCCATTAATAAATCAGAGTTTTAGCATTGCGGAAGACTTAACATTTTGGAATAAATAAGAACAACCATTTAGCAATTAGGAACTCAAAACACAATTTGATTTTAAATTCAAGAAGATGTTTTTATAAGCAATATTTCACTTGTTGGAGGAGTGTTTAGAATTTTTTTTTTATAGAAATAGATCATAGTTTTTAGCATAAAAATGATATTCGTGTTAGACCAACCAATATAAATTCTACCAAGCAAGTCTACCATTTGTTAAAAAAAAGGAAATTTGAGATTTAAGACTTTGATATATGCTTGAAAGCGCAAGGTAAAAATATATGGTGATGATGCGAAAGACTTATAAAAAGACAAGAAACACCCTTTTGTAATCATGAAGATATATGAGTTAAATTCCAAAAAGAAAGATGTTTTTGTAAATCATTTTTCAATTAAAAACTTTAAGATTGATAATAAAGTAACCAAGCATGAAATAATGTTATCAAAAAGAGATTACTAAAATGTTATTTTAATTCACAAATTCAAAACATACAAAACATTGTATAGAGCATGCTGGGTTATCTAGTGCATTTATATATAAAGAGTAGTATAGAATTAGCATTATGATCCAATACTCATGAGAAGAAGTGTTATGGAAGATAATGATGTGCACATAAGTGTATTTTGAATAGAGTAACATGATTTAATCAAAAATACAAGACATATGTAGAGTAAAGTGCACAATAAAACAGAAATAATATTACCTCCACACACTTTAATGCACAAGGAAAATGTACAACTACCAAGGTTCTTTGCACACATAATGCTCATTAAGACTTATCAGGGTGCAAAGTAGTGCTTGGGGGATCACACACTTTATTTTTCAATATATATATATATTGTGATCTGGTGTACTTAAGAATAAGTGGTTTAAAAAGATGAAGGTTTGCACAAGACAATTTACTATTCTTTCCAAGGTGCTCAACCTCACAATTCTTATTAAGACTTATCAGGAGGTTCAAGTAGTGCTTGGTTGAGTTACCTTTGTCAATTTACTTCATGATTATTTTTTTGTACAAAGTTCTCCGAATACACTTGTTTTGCAAACCAATGTAATTTGAAGGAACAACCACTTTTCTTAAATATTAAGAGTGAAAATAAAGGTGATGTAGGTAAGAAACTTGTGCAAATTTTAATTCATTGTATAGTTACAATACACAAGCAGACATTCTTAGATTAAAAGCAAATGTAGACTATGCCAAAATAAGTGAGTGAACAAAAAAAATTATCAACCATAAAACATTTACTCATACTTAGAGGCATGCTAAGCTTAGGTTCTACACTACTTTTTCATTACAATTAGTGAACATATGAGTAGATATATCAAAGCATGATAAAAACAATGTGCAAAGTAGTTTGAAAAGATGAAGTGTAACATTGTAGAAGGTCTAAATGATGGGTTAAATCATGCTTGATTTTCAATGAAGTCCATACAGTATTTTTGATATTTTGAGAATAATTTTGATTTAGAGTTTGAACTCATAAGATTGATCTTGAACTTCCCGAGGTCTACCCAATGAGGGGTTCGCCTGGTACTAGGAGATGTGATGGGATGATAGCCCAAATCTCCCTTTCACAAGATACATGTAAATAGAAAATTTAAGTTCAAAAAATACTTGTTGATACTTGTTTTTTTTTGTATTTGATTTTTGCATATAGAAATAGAAATCAAACAAATATCCACAGTAAGAAAAATATTTTTTTTTTCTAATTTGGCTTTTGTAATTTTGTATTTAAAATTTTCAAAAATCAATTATAGGCAAAAATGCAAAAAATGAGTAGTACATATAAAATAATATATTTTTAGTGATTTTTCAGAATTTTATAATTACAAAAAATCGGACACTTGAGCTAGCGCCGACGTTAGGTCCTAGCGCCTGCGTTAGCTCACAGAGAGTGCTTATTTTAATCATATAACATAGATTTTCTTTGATTTCACTTCCGATTTTGCTTAATTATGTTTGTGCAATGTAAGACCTGTCTAATGAAGTGGAGAGACGAGAAGAAATCGCAAAAAGTTGCGGAAGTTATAATTTTAGAACATGGCTCCATATTTATTAAAGCTCCATATTCATTAAACCTTAATTCTTGAGTTTTGCCAACCATTTAAGCTTAATATTATAGGATATACAAACAAAGAAGAATTGATTAAACAAAACAGATATGCATGATTTTAATGATTAGTATGAGATGATGCTTTTACAAAGAGTAACATGGATATGCCCTAGATAATAACATATAAAACCTAACATAGATACTAATATTGTTTAGGTGGCAATGTTTTGAGATTAATGATATGCCAAAGTATGATAGTGTTTCAATTTATAGACCTAGAATGAAGTGAAGATTCTTTTTGATTTGATCTTATTGATATCAAGATGATTCTAAGGTCTAAACTTGAAATAAATCTCAATACACACATAATACACCAACCATTGTAAACAATTATAATACAAATTGTTATCATATATTTCATATACATGTGATAGAGATAGTTGTTCTTAGATGATTTTTATATGAATTATAATTTATGATTTTCAGAGAATTTTATCAAAGGACATCAATAGATCATGGTGGTGCGTGTGGCATCAGTATTTAAGACAATTAATATTTCAATATGTTTTTTGTGATTTTCTTTATAATTTATATAAATATCTCATAACAAATTTAGAGTTTGATTCATATGGATAATATAAAATATTTATAAGCAATGAATATAAGAATAATAGATAGGTCATCAAAATAAAATATGATTTTGAATTTTGATCAATTGATTTATAGTCTCATTAAGTTTTAAGAGATAAGATCATATTTCCTATAATATATAAAATGACCATAACATGATAGCTTAAAAAATAAGAAAACAAAAAAGAAAAATATAAAGACATTAAAGCATATCATGAAGTAAAAAAATTGTATATTTCATTTTTGAAAAATATTCTACTTCATGCATTTGGTGATACCTAATGAATAAGTGATTTAGGTATCCAATGTGGACCAAGTGTGGTGGTTCCTTTGGGTACCCAAATATAACGAGATGACTTTTGGGGAGATGAGAATGAAAGAACCCTTTCAAGTGGAGTTAACATTTCATCTTTAATTTTGGGTCTCCACTCATACTTAGGTTTAATGTTATTCTTATGCTTTAAATTTCCATTGTGATTATCTTTATTTTGAAAATTATAATTGAAAGTATCGTTCATATGAAATTTATGTAGTTTTACTTTTAAGTTGGGAGAAATATGATTTTGTAAATAATGGTGATTTTAATTTAGATTTACAAATCCTTTCTCTTTCTTACTCCCATTATTAGACTTCGTTAAGATGGTCATATTCGAATTCAACATTCTTTTAGATATTTATTGATTTTGTGAATTTTTATTTATAATTTTCATAAGCAAGTTGATTTTTGATTTTAATTCATCATTCTTGATCTTTAGATTATTCCTAGCTTTATTATAAGCTATTTGCTATTTTTAAGAGTGGAAACAATAGAGTCAATATGATTTTGATAGTTATTTCAAAATTCTTCAAATGTTTCATCCATCTCTTTAATTTCAATTTTATAATTTTGGCATGTAGAACAATCACTTTTCAAAGATGAATTTTCTAAGGATAATTTTTCATTATATTCTTTTACAAAAAATAAGTTTTTTTTCAAGTTCCTTGAATTTTTCTTTAATATTATTACAATAAAAACATGGTTTTGTATTTTCAATTGAAAGACAAGATGGAGAAACCACATCACAATTAGATTCTAAATTAACATTAGCTTTTAACCTCTTATTTTCTAAACGTAAATTTTTATTAGTAATTTTCAATTTCTTGATCTTACATTTAGCCAGTTTTAGTATATTGAAACTAGAGATAGAAGTTACACAAAAGAAGAAGAATTAGACTTTCTTACAGTGCTATTGGAAGAGGCAAAAATGTGAACATCAAGTTCCTTTGTCATCTTGTAGGTCTTCCTCCATCAAAGATGAATTTTCATCTTCTTTTTCTCTTGATGTATTGCTCTCTTTTTATAAGTTGATTTCCATGATCTCCATGGTTTCGCTATGAGAGAGATCATCTTGAATAATGGTGGATGATTGTATGTCCTTCTCCTCCTGTGTTTGTTCCATACCTGCGAGAGGAAGATCATACATTTCTTCAAGAAATTTCCATACTTTGTATGCACTAGAAAAACAATATATCAATTTGAAAACTTCATTTGATAGACCACAAAATAAATAGTGTTTGGCTTTTGCATTTAGATGACATTCCTTTTTATTTGATTCATCCGTTGGTCTTGCTATTGCTAAATTCCATTCTTCGATATCTAAAGTTTTAATAAACCTTTCCATTAAAATTTTCCACCCTTTATAATTTGTCCCTTTAAATAAAGGTGGTGCTAGTGATTTTTCTTCTTCATAAAAATTTGCCCCACTAATAGAAGCGAGAGCATGAGACGCCATTATTCCCGGTTGTTAAGCCGATTGGAATAAAACCGCTCTGATACCACTTATTGGATCGGTAGGCGCCCTTAGAGGGGGGGGGGGTGAATAAGGGTTTTAAAACTTATGTTATATTTTGGAATACTTAAAATAATAAGAGATCAAAATAGTGATTTTGAATGAAGATCTAAATTGTTTTATAATGAAGGAGATGATAGTAAACAATTTAGAGAAATGAAGATCAAATCAATTTTATTACAAAGAGAGAGACAAGATTATTATTAATAAAATTGATTACAAAATTTGATTTCAATGACGCTGGAAATCAAAGCGAAATATGAAAGACTCTTTTTGTTTCCTATACCGACTCGTATCCCCACGAACCGGTTGGCTTTAGCCGATCCTTCCCCAGATATGGCCTCAAGCCGCTCTAGCCAACCCTTCCCCGGATATGGCCTCGAGCACCATGTAGACCTACACCCTAGACCTAGTCGCCAACATGAGGCAAATTTTTGCCCTAAGTCCTACCCAGACCTAGTCGCCAACACAAGGCGAATTTACTACACGATTTGAAAAGAGTTGGATAAATGAAATAACAACAACTATATAAAACTCCCTATATGTGTTTCTTGGAGAAGTAGACGAAGACCCCCAGAGTATGATCGTAGTCGATGCGATCATTCGTCACGATGATGACGCGTGTTGAAATCTTCTCCACGGATCTCCTTAAGCCTTCATGGATTTGTGGGAGTATCTCTCTGAACTTTCCTCTATATGAAGTGGCACGAAGCTCTGGAATTTGGGAGAGGAAGAGGATGAAGAAGATGGATCTAAGGGGTCCTTTTTATATCCATGGAGCTAGCGCCTGCTCTATCGCTACCGTCGGCGCTATCCTAGATTAGGCAATATTCTCCACGTGAGAATCCTTCATTTTAAGCAAGCCGGCCACCTTCCTCTTGTGCTTTGCGCTACTGCTGGTGCTAGCCGATACCACCTGTGCTGGCAGCTACCATCTGCGTTAGCTCCTATCGCAACTTTCTTATGTTATCCTTGAGTCATGTGGTCTTGTTTTCCTGCACACTTAAACACACAAGATCAAATTCACATAGGATTTATTATTCTCAAACCTAGGAGATGCGGAAGACCATGTTCCAACAAAGTTGTTTATGTTCAATTCATAGTTATGTTCTTACATTACATAGTTTCATGTGGGTTGATTTATACACTTGTATACTTTATCAAAACACACTTATTGAACACATCATTATCATTTATAATACTTCCACTCATGAGAATTAAACTAGATAGCAAAGCATGATCTTTACAATGTTTGTGCATACTTGAAATGCAAATTACTTTGCATTGTAAACATATATTTCCTTGATATTTTATAAATCTTACTTGCTATTTTTATTACAAACTTCCAATGTACTTGCAACTTGTATATCTAAATTCAAAACATCTACTTATTTTAAATGCTTATTATATTTTGTTCTTACAAATTCTTAAAGATGTTCAATATTGCTTTCACTGTGTTCACTATTTTTCAAAAAAGTTGCATTTATTTCTACAAAGTGCACAAAGGAAAATTGATACTACTCATCCCTACCTCCTTTTGATTAGAACAAAAAGAGGAGATTAAATTAAAGAAATAAATTAGAGAAATCTATGATTTATGGGGAGTAAATTAGGAAATGCAATCATGTAGGGGGAGTATCCACATAGGGGCAGTATGTATGTTTATCCCGCTTAACATATACAATAAACACTACTCTAATTATGTTTTATTTCTTATTAGTGGATTTGTTATTATCAAAAGGGGGAGATTGTTGGAGCTTGTGTTCCACTTCTCTTAGTTTGAGAAATAACTAATTACTATGTATTTGATCTTGCTTGTGTTTATAATGTACAGGAACTACAGTTAAATACCCTATGAATAGGATGAAGATTCTCTGAAAAGAGAGATAACGCCCCGCGTTAGTAGTTAACGCCGCGCGTTAACTTTCGTCAAGAAGAAGTCATCGAGATGAAATGTCGTCGAGAAGGAATCCGTCGAGAAGCTAGAGACAACGCCAACGTTGACTCTTAATGCCCGCGTTGAGTTACGATCTGCCATGATCTCGATGGTTTGCACGCTCTCGGCAACTGCCGTACACGATGCTTAACGCTGGCGTTAACTCTTAACGCCAGGCTTTAGCTCCCGTGTATATTTAAACACCTGATCTTGTTTGCCCAAGTTGATAAGTATCCAAGCCTTCATTATATACTTTAGAGAGATCATTTCATCCCAAATTCAGAGAGAACTCCCAACACCAACATTGAGGAACAAGAGTGAGAAGGAGATTTCCAACGGCAAATTTGAAGAAGGAAGCTCGCTTCAACTCCGACGTGGTCATGGCATATGTTCAACATCTCCTTCAATGCTCTTCAATCTGGGGAGTCTTTTATTCTGATTTTCTACTTTATCTTTTTATTTTTCTATTTAACGGTAGTGAATTCGCCGCCTTGCATGTGGCGACTAGGCTGGGTTTGGTTTAGGGGGAAATTTGCCGCATTGCATGTAGCCTTATCTGGGGATTGATAGACTATAGCCAACCGATCCTTGGGAGAAGGACCAGTGAAGGAACAAAAAGTGATTTTTAAGTTGTCGCCTCTAATTTCAAGCGTTATTGAAATTTTATCCTTTTAATCATTTTTTTTTGAAATATAAAATTCTTTTTCAGTATATCTAATTTTTCTGGAATTGTATTTCATAAAGAAAATCATTTTGAATATTCTGTACAAATAATTTCTGGAGAGATAACGTCCGGCGTTGACTCCTAACCACAGGCATTAGCGATAGTGCAAAAAAAGTTTTTTGTTATTTAAAATCTTAAGTTTATCTCAAAAACAACAAACCCCTTATTCACCCCCCCCCCCCCCAAACCCCCCTAAAGGAGCTATCAGATCCAACAAACTTTACCCTATCACCAAGCACACTGTCATCACCTAAACTCCTTTTTGGTGACCTTCATTCTCTTCAACTAGGCTAGTTACACCAACTACCTTCCATTCCCACCTACTGGTCTTCAATTTAATCAATTTTACAATTTTACTATACGCAGACCAAATGAGATATATAAGTTGCATAAGAGGAGGTACACCAAATATTCATCCAACCGACTCAAGATTATTACTGGGAGTCTATTATGATATTCTAAGACTAAATCTAGAGGATCATATTTTTTCTTAAAAATTTGGCATTTATTATAATTTCTCCAACATTGGTCAAGCATGAAATTGAACATGAAGTGTAAGATCTTCTTATGATATGTCCCCCATAAAATTATGGCAAATCTAAGATTTCAAAATAACAGTAAATACATAATATCAAAAAATTTCAGTAAGGGGTTGGCCTCTAATTATAATATTGAATAATTACCCCAAATTAGAATTTTAAGAAGGAACCACCAAAAATACTTGTCCAAAAATTATGGGAAAATTACCAGACCTTCATATTAATTCGAAAAGTCTACTGGCCAAATTTCAGAATTTATCAAAACTAATTATTCACATTGATAAATATTCCAAGTAAACCCATATTAGGGAAAATTGTGAAGTAACCTACTGATAAATAATTCCAAAAATTATACAAAAATTCACAGAGCTCTATAATGCCCTAAAATGTCCTACCTCCAAGTTTCATAATTTTCCAGAGGGTATTTGGTCCTTATTTATTTAACATATTCCTAAGAAAAAATAAATGACTTATGAATGAAGCGCTAATTAAATCAATTCAATAATTACACAAAAATTAACAGAGGTCTATATCATGATATCAAGTAATCTGTGAAACTTTCATCAACATCCAAGATAATTTGAGCATGTAAATTACTTTTATAAGAAGGTTCCCTAAAAAGGTTATATCATAATTCAGAAGGGACAAGTGTTCCTAAAATTCTCAAAAAATTTCCTAGAGCATATTTACACTCTATGACCTTATCTACCAAGTTTCATGACCATTCAAGGACATATGCCCCTATGTCCTTCACAAGGCTCAAAGTGCAACCCTAGGGTTAGAAATAGGGTCCTAGGGCATATCCACCCCACATCACTCCATACTACTCATGGGGGTGTCTTATGTGATCCTTAACCAGTGGCCAAAGTTTCACACCAGTTTGGTGAGATTTGACCACCTAATTCCATCATGTTCACTTTTGACCTAGTTTGACCTAGTTTGACCAAACTTGGGTTAACTAATTACCCAACCAAATCAGTCCCAATTGGAATGAAATTTTTACCAGTGTCATATAATAACCCTAAGAGGCATCCACCAAATAATGGAGGTGATTGGAGGTCATTAGACATTATAATTAATTAATAAATGGATTATTATATTTTTACCAAACCTTAGGAACATTTTCTCCAAAAAATTTCATCTTTGGATATGCTAAGGGTGTAGGTACAAATAGCCTATGTTTCAATTTTCAAGTCAATATCATTTCCCAATCAAAAGTTATTCAAAAATAGTGGTTGTCCTACCCTAGGAACCAGTCCCACCAAAATGGCTCTACAAGGAGCTACATAGCTCCTTTTGGGCTGAAACCAAATTTTAAATAGCGTAGACTTCAAGGGCTACAAAAGTCTGTATCATAGACATTTCCTGATTTGGCCTTTAAGGCCTTCATTTTGCTGTTTGAAAAAGTGTCATTCTAGGTAGTGAAACGAAATATAAATATTATATAAATTAAAACACTCTTGATCAAATGGACGGTGGAGATTGTGTCTTCTTTCTCCAGCAATGGCCAAAAATCATCCTTCTTATAGCTTTTGCAAGAGCAACCGCCAGCAATCCGGCCACCTCCCTGGCCGGCCAACACCACCACCACCTCCGTTGAGGTGGTGGCTAACACTGGGCGGCGGCACAGCCGCCGGAGGGTTGGTTTCCGGCGAACCCGACCTAGACCATTTTCATGGAAATTTCAAATTTTGCTCACTTTGATCGGGCTCAATTGAGCCCGATTTCTCACCTAATTTGATCTTAAATATATCCACAGAGAGAGAGAGGAGGGGGGGAGGACCTTTATTGGAGCCCGACGACGATGGCGGCGGTGGTCAGCCATGACTTTTCCCTTCTCCGGCGAGCTTGCCTGATCTCTCCATTCTCCACCAAAACCAACGATCCAATATATGATTTCGACTACCATCCACCTTTTGAACCTAATGGTAGAGTTGTATTTGAGAATGTCGGGCTGTATAGGGGGAATTTGAGGGGGGAATTTTCGGCCATGGCCATTAAGGCTTCTTTGGAAAACTGAAATCACATCAATTCAGCCAGCATATGGCCTGGAAAAACTCATAACCTTCTTGTAACAGCCAGGGGGGATGAATCCCCATCAGTTGGGAGATCAATTGGCCTCCCTTGGCCATGAATGTCATTACTCCCTCTCTTTCTCTCTCCTCCATTTTTGAGGAAAATGGTTTTTTCTCTCTCCTGGACGAATTTCTTGAAATTGAATGGTCAATTCAGTAACTCCAAGCCCCATTAGCTAGTGGACCACCTAAATTGGGTCTATCCCAAGTTAATTGGGCTTGATTAGGTCAAAATAGGTTATTGAGATCCAAATTTAGGGTGGTGTTGACTTTGGTCAATTTAACCATTTGGGTTGACCCCAATGGGTGGGTAGTGACACACTGGTCTCCCTTAAGGGTTAGGAAGGTCTAGGTATGGTCAATTTGGCAAGGTGGAGGCCAATTGACCCACAATAGGGCAATTTGACCAAAACAGGGCTAGAGTTGATTTAGGTCAAATTGGCCAAATTGGTGCCGCCATGGTAGGGTTTTTTGGTCCATTGGGTCCCTAACAACCTTATAAGGGTAGGGGAAAGGTCAATTTGGCATGGTGGAGTCCAATTGACCCTAATTAGGCTACTTTGACCAATTAATATTAGAGTTGGCTTTAGTCAATTTGGCCTCTTTTGTTGCCTCATGATGGGGCTTTTTGGTCTATTGGGTCCATAATAACCATATAAGGGTAGGGGTATGGTCAATTTGGCATGGTGGAGGTCAATTGACCCTAATTAGGCTACTTTGACCAATTTAAGGTTTGGGTTCACTTTGGTCAACTTGACCTATTTGGTTGACCGCAATGTGTCCTTGGTGATCTAAGGGAACCCCTAAAGGGTTAGGTATGCTATGGTTGGGTCAAAGGGTCAAGGTGAGGCCTTAAAGTCCAACCTTAAGCTTGGTAACTAGAAATTTCTATTTGCAGACCAAGGTGCTTTCCTTCTTCTTGGCTAAGGCCAAGTGGTCTCTTCAAGCTTCTTAGGGTTTTGTCATGACCTATTCATGACAAAACCACTCTAGGGGTCTAGTTGTTTGGGGGATGTTATAAATCCCAATAAACAAAAATAATAATTTCTTCCCCAAAATTCAGGTTAGGCCTGCGGGGTTTCTCACGCAAGCGATTGTATGTAACATCACTTAAGAAACTAATTATACCTGACGCAAAAATCTCTGGATACTTCTACTGCATCAGTTCTAGTGGCTCCCTGATAAGCTTCTCACAGGACTGTGACCAGCGGGACCTTCTTGTGCCGCGATACTCGCACCTCGGTGTCGTCTATCTGGACCGGCTCCGGGTGAATCAATCGATCGGAGGATACCGGGCCATCTATAGTAGAGATTCGCTGCTCCGGCCATAGTAGAGCTCTACTAAAGGAGATAACATGGAAGACATCATGCAATCCCGCTAACTCCGGCGGCAACTCTAGTATATAAGCCAACGGGATGATCCACTCTAGGATCCTTTAAAGCCCCATCAATCTCAAACTGAGCTTCTTCCGCCTGCAAACCCACAAGACTCCCTGCATCGGACATATCTATTGGAACATAGTCTTCCGCATCTCCTAGGTTTGAGAATAATAAATCCTATGTGTATTTGATCTTGTGTGTTTAAGTGTGCAGGAAAACAAAGTCCATATGACTTAAGGATTACATAAGAAGGTTGCCCCCAAATTTGAGCCTTCAAATCCTACACTCCTTCTAGCGCCGGCGGTATCACCTAACGCCTGGCTCTAGATCTAAGGAACCACTGAGAACGGATACTGGGTTCGATGAAATTGATCTTGCGTTCGACGATCCTGCGTTCGATGAATTTCCGGTCGACGAATGTTCAAGCGAGCTCGACGAACTGCTTACTCTACCATGGTGCGCTAGTACTAGCGCTGGCGCTAGCTTTCGCTCGACGAAATGTAAGCTGCGCTCAATGAAATGCTCATCACTGCGTTCGAAGAAAATTCGCTCGACGAACTGTATGCTGCGCTCGACGAAAATTTGATCGACGAAAAGTTTGCTTAAGCACAATTCCGGGAGCACATATAGAAGGAGATAGCGCCTTGCGGTATCCGATAGCGCAGGCGGTAGCGGGGAGCACAGAAGGTAAGAGAAAATTGTTTCTTAGGATTGAAGGTTCTGTCGCAGAGAATATGTCCTAAAATGGGATAGCGCCGGCGGTACCACTAGCGCAGGCGCTAGCGCTGTGGCTATAAAAAAGGACCCCTTGGATCCGTCTTGATGATACTCTTTAGATCCAAAATTCTAGAGCTTCGTGCCACAACATGGAGAGGAAGGTTCAGAGAGATACTCCCACAAATCCATAAAGGCTTAAGGAGATCCGTGGAGAAAATTTCAACGCGCATCATCATCGTGATGAAAGACCGCATCGACTACGATCATACTCTGCGTCTTCGTCTACTTCTCCAAGTGATACACATAGAGGGAGTTTTTATATTATTGTCTTTTTATTTTACATCTTTTCTTGTAATCATGTAGTAAATTCGCCTCGTGTTGGTGACTAGGTCTGGGTAGGACTTAGGGCAGAAATTCGCCTCTTGGTGGCGACTTGTTCTCGGGTGTAGGTCTAGAGGGCGCTCGAGGCCATATCCGGGGAAGGGTTGGCTAGAGCATCTTGAGGCCGTATCCGGGGAAGGACCGTCTAAAGCCAACCGGTTCGTGGGGATACAAGTCGGTATAGAAAACAAAAAGAGTTTTTCATGTTTCGTTTTGATTTCTAGCGTCATTGAAATCAAAATTTTGTAATCAATTTTATTAATAATAATCATGTCTCTCTTTATGTAATAAAATTGATTTGTTCTTCATTTCTTTAAATTGTTTATTATCCTCTCCTTTATTATAAAATAATTTAATCTTTATTCAAAATCACTATTTTGATCTATTATCATAAGCAAGTATTTCAAAATATAATTTAAGTTTTTAAAACCCTTATTCACCCCCACCCCTCTAAGGGCGCCTACCGATCCAACAAGTGGTATCAGAGCTAGGTTTTATTCCAATCGGCTTAACAATCGGGAATAATGGCGTCTCATGATCTCGCTTCTACTAGTGGGGCAAATTTCTGTGAAGAAGAAATACTCTTAAACCACCTTTATTTGAAGGAACAAATTATAAAGGATGGAAAATTTTAATTGAAATATTTATTAAGACTTTAGATGTCTAAGTATGGTATTTAGCCATTGTAAGACCTGCAGATGAATTAAATAAAAAGGAATGTCAGCTAAATGAAAAAGCCAAACATTATTTATTTTGTGCTCTATCAAATGAAATTTTCAAATTAATATATTGTTTTTCTAGTGCATACAAAGTATGGCAATTTCTTGAAAAAGGTTATGATTTTCCTTTCGCAGGTATAGAACAGACACAGGAGGAGAAGGACATACAAGCATCCACTATTATTCAAGAAGATCTCTCTCGTAGCAAAGCCATGGAAATCATGGAAACTAACTTGGAAAAAGAGAGCAATACATCAAGAGAAAAAAAAGATAAAAATTCATCTATGATGGAGGAAGGCCTAAAAGATAACGAAGGAACTTCATGCTCACATTTTGCCTCTACCAAAAGCGTTGTAAGAAAGTCTAAATTTTCTTCTTGTGTGATAACTTCCATCTCTAGTTTCAACATAATAAAAATGGCTAAACGTAAGATCAAGAAATTGAAAATTACTAATAAAAGTTTACGTTTAGAAAATAAGAGATTAAAAGCTAATGTTAATTTAGAATCAAATTGTGATGTGGTTTCACCATCTTGTATTTTACTTAAAAACACAAAACCTTGTTTTGATTGTAATAATATTAAGGAAAAACTCATGGAACTTGAAAAAGAAATTATTTGTATAAATGAACATAATGAAAAATTATCTTTAGAAAATTCATCTTTAAAAGGTGATTGTGCTACATGCAAAAGTTATAAAATTGAAATTGAAGAGATGGATGAAACATTTGAGGAATACAGAAATGAATACCAAAACCATATTGATTCAATTGTTTCTACTATTAAAAATAGCACAATTGCGTATAATAAAGGTAGACATAATTTGAAACTTAAGAACAATGAATTAGAAACTAAAATTATCTTGCTTAAGGAAATCTTCAAGAAAAATTCTCAATATCAAGCGAACTCCAAAAGCAAGTTAAATATGATATCTCAAAATATGAATAAACCAAACAATGGAAATAAAAAACTTCAAGAGATTGAAAATGAAATTTCAAAATACTATCATCATTATCACTTACAACATCAATCTTCTCCCAACATAAAATTAAATGCTCACAACTTTCCTATGAAAAATACCTTCAATAATCATCAATATAAAGAGTATCACAATGGAAATTTCACATATAAGAATAACACTAAACCAAAGTTTGAATGGAGGCCCAAAACTAAAACTGAAACATTAACATCACATGAAATGACCCATTCATCAATATCTACCCACAAACCTACACGATATATTTGGGAACCCAAAGGAACCACCACTCTTGGTCCCCTTTGGATCCCTAAATCTCTTACTCATTAGGTATCACCAAACGCATGAAGTAGAAATCAACAAAAAATAAAGTATCAATTATTCTACTTCATGATATGCTTTAACTTCTTGTTTTCTTATTTTTTTAAAGCTAGTCATCACATATATTATAGGAAATATGATCTTAACTCTTACAAAAAACTTAATGAGTTTATAAATTAAATTAATCAAAACTCAAAATCATATTTGATTTTGGTGACCTATCTATTATTATTATATTCATTACATATATATATACATCATTTATCAATAATTGAATTCAAAATTACAATATGGTATTAAAATCTCTAACCATAAGTTTTTTAAAATATACTACATATGATATGAAAATTGCCTAAAAATCTCCATTTCATGACTTCAAAATTCATAAATAATATGTATAACAAAACCTTTACAAACTACCAAAGAGGAATCAGATAAAAACATTCAAGCATCCAAGAACATGTGTCAAAATACTTGTATTATTACAAAACTAAAAACTTATTCCCCTCGGACCTTCCTACTCCACTACTCCTCCTCGTCTATCTCCTCCACACAGGGACTTGGGGATTGTCTTCTGAGAGTCCTCCGAACCAAATGACGGGGTGGATTCTGTTCTGGGCTATCCCACTCCCTCCGCTCCGGTGTAGATGGTTTTAGCTTTAATGCCTTGATCATGAACTTCACCATCTTCTTTATACCAGAAACATCTTTCTCCACTCTTGTCATCCGCTCTCCCATTTCTTCTCGAAAAGACTCAAATGAATCATCTCGAGCCCCTCAAGATGATGCTCCTCACCGGAGTGGTGGTCGAGCAGACGACGATGGCTCATCCAGGTGGGATGTAGCTCATAAGTGTGAAGTACTATAAATCAGAGGAAAGCAATCTATCAAGTAAAAACCCATTTCTATAGAAGGATACATCACCTGAATAACCCGTTGAATGATGCCACCCAGGGGCAAGTTGATATATCTCTGACGGGAAGGATATCGCAACTTGTATGAATAGAGAATCAAGGAAAGTAACAAATCTGCCACATCAAATTTCTCCTCCTCTAGAATGAAGTAGTTGACATAACTTAGTTGTGATGTGACTTTTGCTGTATCACCCAACTTCAGCAGGATTGTGTGTCGTAGTACATCTTGAACGACCAATGCATCTACTGTGAGTGAAGACACTGAGGAGATCAGACTCCTGCATTCCCTATTATGCAGCACCATATTCACTTGAGTCCAGTCTCTACCTACTCTAAACTTCTCAACAATTTCCAAACGATTTGGATGCTGAGTCAATCCAAACACGTTCCTCAGCTGGTCATGAGTAATTGTCACCACATGTCCCTACACCAAAGACCGCACTTCTCCATCCAACTATGTCTGCGATGGGTTCTCCAAGTGCGTATAGAAATCTCGAACTAATTCTGAACAAAACCCATCAGGAGAAAATAAATTCAACACCTCGGAGGCAGCAAATAACTGCATAATATGGTGGTGACGAGGCATGTCAAACTCCACTATATAAGGAACACCCACTACTGTTGCTTCCACAGCCAGCTCTGCACTTTTCTTCCCTTTAGTTCCAGGTGCCATCTGCCACATTACAAGAAGAATTAAAACTAAACAACAATCACTAGCGCCAGCGCTATCAATAGCGCCAAGCGTTATCAATAACGCCTACTATAGCGCCGGCACTAGTCCTCTACTCTAAAACGGTAAAAATTTCCCTAAAATAAAATATTTTCAAATACTAACTTGCTAGATCCAAGAAACCCACATAATCCAAACCAAAATCAAAATCAAAATCCTCATAAAAATGTAAAACAAAACTCTTGAAGAAAAGAATCAACCATTGTAGATCTAGATTCTAAAACCACCTAAAAACCTCAATATCTTCATCTCTAACATCAAAATCAAGTTTTAAAACAAAAATGATAAAAAAAGATGAAGATTTACCTCAGATCTACGCCTGGGCTGGGTCGTCTTCTAGGGTTTTTCGGGAGAGAGTCAATGGAAATGGCCAAAATGAAAGAGTAAAGGGGATTTAAATAAAGGCTCGATAGCGCCAGCGCTATCGCTAGCACATGCGATATCGCACCTTTCTGTTTTTTTAAGAAAACAAAGTTTTATAAGATTCCTAAATTTCTTCTCCACTGAATGTACTACTTAGTGATGCAAGATTTCGTTTATTATGACTTAAGTTAGGTGTCCTAGATCTTTAGAGTTAAAACACATTCACAAACGCAATTTTATAATTTTTAACCATCGAAAACATCTCCTAAAATTCTGAAATTTCAGCATGAAACTACTATTGGGACACTTAATCAAGATCAACAATTACAAATTTCAAAATCATAAAAAATCGTGTACTGTTTCCCGCACTAGCGCTAACGCTGGCGCTAGCATACTTATTCATTTTTCTGTATTTTTAAAATTTTGAAAAATTCCTAAAAATATATTAATCTATATGAACTATTTATTTTTGCACTTCTGATTATATTTCATTTTTGAAAAATCAAATACAAAAATACAAAAGCCAAATTAAAAAAAATGTTTTTGCTTTTTTTGTTTTTGCCATTTGTTTAAAGTTTATTTTTTTGCAAAAATCAAATACAAAAATATAAAACATTAAAACTATCAAAAAACTGTATTTTTATATGAAAATCAAGCATGATTTAATCTATTATTTAGAACTTCTATAATGTTGCAATTTATCTTTTCAAACTCTTTGAACATTGTTTTCATCATGCTTTGATATATCTATTAATATGTGCACCAATTATAATAAAAAGGTTGTGTAGAACCAAGCTTAGCAAGCCTCTAAGTATGTGTAAATGTTTTATGTTTGATAATGATATTTATTCACTCACTTATTTTGGCATTGTCTATATATGTGTTTAATCTAAGAATGCTTGTGTATGTTTTGTATTAGTACAATGAATTAAAATTGCACAAGTATCTTACCTACACTACCTTATTTGCACTTTTAAAAGTTAAGAAAAGTGGTTATGTTTTCATAAATTATATTGGTTTGCAAAACAAGTGTATTCGGAGAACTTTGTACAAAACAAAAATCATAAAATAAAGTGACAAAGAGAACTCCACCAAGCACTACTTGAACCTCCTGATAAGTCTTAATAAGCGTTGTGAGGTTGAGCCCCTTGGAAAGAATAGTAAAGTATCTTGTGCAAACCATATCTTTCTTTCAAAATAAAAACCACTTACTCTTAAGTACACCGGATCACTAGTCTCAACATTAAAATAAAATAAAATATGTGATCCCCCAAGCACTACTTTGCACCCTGATAAGTCTTAATGAGCATTGTGTGTGCAAAGCACCTTGGTAGTTGTACATTTTTTTTGTGCATTGAAGTGTGTGGAAGTAAAATTATTTGTGTTTTATTATGCGCTTTACTTTACATATTCCTTGTATTTTTTTATTAAAACATTTGTTTACTCTATTCAAAATACACTTATGTGCACATCATTATCTTCCATAACACTTCTTATCATGATTATTGGATCCTAATGTTAATTCTATACTACTCTTTATTTATGAAATGCACTAGATAACCTAGCATGCTTTCTACAATGTTTGGTATGTTGTGAAATTGTGAATTAAAATAACATTGTAGTAATCTCTTTTTGATAACATTATTTCATGCTTAGTTACTTTATTGTTTAACTTAAAGATTTTAATTGAACAATGATTTACAAAAACATCTTCTTTATGAAATTTAACTCTTATATCTTTTTATGGATCATCATTGATTACAATAAGATGTTTATTGTATTTCGATAAGTCTTCCGCATCATAACCATATAATTGTTTTACCTTGCACGTTCATGCTTATTTAAAGTCCTTTGTTTTGTGTGCATCATCACTTGAATCTTCAAATTCCTTTCTTGCAACAAGTGGTAGACTTGCTTGGTAAACTCTATATTGGTTGCTTTTAACATGATTTTTTTTTATAAAACACTGATTTATTTCTATGAAATATTATTACGCTAAAAACTCCGATTCATTAATGGATTTCAAAATAGCTATGTGAGTGTTTTCATAAATTCAAATAAAAATATAAATCCATAGGCAATGTCATTAGATTTAAAACGCTTATATATTTCCAATAATTATTATCCATGACTTCATTTCTCACCATAGCGGGGGCGTAGGGTTGTAAATATTAGATAACCTTATCTCTAGTCATGTCTTGTCCTTAACCAGGGAGGGTTCCAGTGGGGCCTTGCGAGGCACTGGGGGGAAAGAGTGCTAGGGTGAGTTTTGTCTAGTGTTTGCATATGGGACTAACACCCCAACCTACGGCATGTTTGCAGCTCCTCATGCCCATCCGTCACTTAGTACGGGGCTAGGGTGTAGACATATTGTCTGGGTAGTTTAGTTACTTGGAAATCATTACATTTTATTGCTTAAAATCTTATATAAAAAGGGGTTGAACCAACATAATAATACTTGAAAATGTTATATTGCTAAAAACTCTGATCTATCTCTATAAAAATTATTCTAAAACTCCTAATCATTTCATTCTCTCTAAAAAAGCTCGATCATGCCTTTATCTTCTAATCAAAACTTTTCTGTGTTTTGCCTCCTTACCCACTCTTGCTTATAACAAAAGGGGGAGAACTAACTTGATAAATATAATCTGCTATCAAAATTGAAAACTAACATGCTCAATTAAGATGATAGCTTACATATTAGGGGAGCATTCACTTAGGGGGAGCATGTATTTAGGGGGAGCAATTCTAAATGCTAAAATCAATAATTATCCTAAGTCATCTCACACACACACACACACACACACACAAGTAAGTTTCATCATGCTTATAAAAATTGCTCTGATTTATCATTAATGGATTTGTTATTATCAAAAGGGGGAGTTTGTTGGAACATGGTCTTCCGCATCTTCTAGGTTTGAGAATAACAAATCCTATGTGTATTTGATCTTGCGTGTTTAAGTGTGCAGGAAAACAAAGTCCATATGACTCAAGGATTACATAAGAAGGTTGCCCCCAAATTTGAGCCTTCAAATCCAACACTCCTTCTAGCGCTGGCGGTATCACCTAATGCCTGGCGCTAGCACTAAGGAACCGCTGAGAATGGATACTGGGTTTGATGAAATTGATCTTGCGTTCGACGATCCTGCGTTCGACAAATTTCCGGTCGACGAATGTTGAAGCTTGCTCGACGAACTGCTTACTCTACCACAGCGCGCTAGTACTAGCGCTGGCGCTAGCTTTCGCTCGACGAACTGTAAGCTGCTCTCGACGAAATGCTCATCATTGCGTTCGACAAAAATTCGCTCGACGAACTGTATGCTGCGCTCGACGAAAATTCGATCGACGAAAAGTTTGCTTAAGCACAATTCCGGGAGCACATATAGAAAGAGATAGCGCCTGGTGGTATCCGATAGCGCAGGCGGTAGCGGGGAGCATAGAAGGTAAGAGAAAATTGTTTCCTTGGTTTGAAGATTCTGGCGCAGAATATATCATAAAATGGGATAGCGCCGGCGGTACCACTAGCGCATGCGCTAGCGCTGTGGCTATAAAAAAGGACCCCTTGGCTCCGTCTTGATAATACTCTTCAGATCCAAAATTCCAGAGCTTCGTGCCACAACATAGAGAGGAAGGTTCAGAGTGATACTCCCACAAATCCATAAAGGCTTAAGGAGATCTGTGGAGAAGATTTCAACACGCATCATCATCGTGGCGAAAGACCGCATCGACTACGATCATACTCTGCGCCTTCATCTACTTCTCCAAGAGATCCACATAGAGGGAGTTTTTATATTATTGTCTTTTTATTTCACATCTTTTCTTCTAATCGTGTAGTAAATTCGCCTCGTGTTGGCGACTAGGTCTGGGTAGGACTTAGGGCAGAAATTCGCCTCGTGTTGGCCACTAGGTCTCGGGTGTAGGTCTAGGGGGTGCTCGAGGCCATATCCGGGGAAAGGTTGGTTAGAGCGGCTTGAGGCCGTATCCGGGGAAGGATCGGCTAAAGCCAACCGGTTCGTGGGGATACGAGTCGGTATAGAAAACAAAAAGAGTTTTTCATATTTCGCTTTGATTTCTAGCGTCATTGAAATCAAAATTTTGTAATCAATTTTATTAATAATAATCATGTCTCTCTTTGTGTAATAAAATTGATTTGTTCTTCATTTCTCTAAATTGTTTATTATCCTCTCCTTTATTATAAAACAATTTAATCTTTATTCAAAATCACTATTTTGATCTCTTATCATAAGCAAGTATTTCAAAATATAATTTAAGTTTTTAAAACCCTTATTCACCCCCCCCCCCTCTAAGGGCGCCTACCGATCCAACAATATCTTCTAACACACCTAGTCTCCAACCTGGAACTCAACTGTGCGATATTGGG
Source organism: Dactylorhiza incarnata (assembly GCA_033032865.1). Classification (NCBI taxonomy): domain Eukaryota; kingdom Viridiplantae; phylum Streptophyta; class Magnoliopsida; order Asparagales; family Orchidaceae; genus Dactylorhiza; species Dactylorhiza incarnata. The sequence continues at coordinate 2,722,197 of JAWHQI010000324.1, read as the reverse complement.
CATCGTAATACTTGTCCTGCCTTTTCTGGGCTTCCAGCATCCTAACTCGAATCAGTCGCTCCTAGGCATCTGTGTTCTTCCACAAATTCCGAGCCGAGTGCCTTGGGATCGTCATCCTGGTCCAAGGTGGTGGAATTTGGTGCCTCCATCCCTCGGAGGGTGGAATGTTGTGTGGATCGTCAACCAGGAGCCCAGATCAGCTTGGAATGATCTTCACTTCTTGGACATAACCCATCCATCCTGATCCGACATGATCATCCTGGTCACACCATGATAACGGACAAACTGCTCAACAAATCCCATCAAACAGCAACGTGAGCGTCCTTCCAGCCTGGGGTGACCCTAGCTACCTTGGTCAATCTATTCTCGATGTTCCAAATGAACTTGTGCCCGGAGTGGGGATGTGGTAACATGTGTATGAAATCCATGATTATATCCTCGAGCTTCCACTCCCTAACATGGGCAGTGACTATGGTATTTCCCCAAAGACTCTTGCACTTGGTCTTGACCAGTCGACAAACCTAACCGTGCATCACAAACCTACGACGTCTTTCTTTATTTTGGGAAGCTACATGTTCTGGGAAAACACCATTTCTTCGGTGACTAAAGCCCTTGTTTGTACGGGTAGACAACGCCTCTATAAAATTTTTTCTACATGTTCAGATTCTTATTCCTTCAATTATGTCCGAGTGATCAATCAACTCCACTCTATAGCTTATCCAGTCCATAACATTGATGGAACTGATCAGATCGTCAGGCGTCCCAATTATCCTCAAATTTTAAAGTGGTGCACTTGTGAACCTTATGAGTATATGTTAACCAATCTTTATTAGTATCCATGTTTGTAAGATGACTCCCAATCATTTTCTTGGTGGAGTTTGATTCATAAGGTATACGGGTAAAATCTTTTGAAACCCTAAGATTTTTTACAAGTCAATATCATCACGTTTATTTCACTAAATTCCTATCACTTCCACATATGCTAGTCTTGGTCACTTTCGAATGGTCCAAAGTAAGATAAACTTAGATCGTTATTATCATAGTAAACTCAAATATTATATTCTAAATCCAATAAGTCATCGTCTAAGATCTCTGGTTATTCATCATCATAGCTCCCAAGGCATAAGGGATATTATTGTAGTTAAAATTTTCTACCATGATAGGGTGTGATTTTTAATAAATCGTAAGTTGATCACTTCTGAATGCCCCAAACCTCAAGAACTGTCGGATATAACTACAATTTGTAAGATCTAATTTTCATCCTCAACTTCTAGATTATGACATCAACATCCCTAAGTGATTAATCCTGGAGACTTCACATTTCCATAGATTCAACTAAGGTAAAGTTGTTATTCGATCAATAATGTCTATTCATTGTCCTGGTAATACTACAGATCATTATTCCGAACGTACTGTTACACCATCTCATCTTGTCCAAGTAACATTGAATAATATAGACTTCAAAATCATCATGCTCACGACACAGCACTTGCTAAATTAGATCTAAGGGATACCCAAGTCAGTAACCAATTCGCCCCAATAAACAAAATGTAAGCCCCAATAAACAAAAGATAAGCCACTATCTATTTTGTTCTAAATATCTTTGATATCGCCATGTTATATTCATCCCAAGTATGTAAACAATCCATTGGGTACACAACCTTAGACTTGGGGTTCTATCTTGAGACTTGTTGGTACACTCCATGCTTTAGACTCTTCAAGGTACCCTTTTCGACAACCTTATCAAGGTCAACTTGTGAACCATTCTCAAACGAGTCTCTTCCGAACTTGAATTCTTATCTGACCCTCTGTGTTTGTCATGGTGGTTGTCTCAATGTAAACAAATCACCGGTGTGAAGGTTAGATCTACGAGTCCTATGCCATTCTGCTTATGTGTCAATCCCTCTTTCTCAAGCTTCTATGGGGTATCCTCGTACCTTAATCAACTTTATACCTACGGTCAATTTTAGGCTAGGGCATGGTATAAATTATCATGGTTAGTCATGTTTCCTAGTGGGGTTGAGTCTAACTCATTGACTAAAGGACTATCTAAGGAGATCTTTGCAGCTGTAGGTATTCCCTGCTGGGGGCAGGGTTCGTCGCAGGCTACAAATGAAAACTTGACACTCATAAGGAGATTTGGCTAAAAAGATTCAGTTAAAAGTGGTCTTTTCCATGTGATTTCCCCATATGGGACACCATTGCTTCCGCTGCTTAGTTTGTCCTCAAACTAATCTTGCGCGGGGTGTCCCAGGGTTTGTGGACTTCTTTTCTTCGGATTGAGGTTTCCCTCTGATACCAGTTTGTAAGACCCCTTTTTTCCTTTCAAAACCGAGTCTTATGCCTAGAACCGCCGCTTTGCGGTGACACCAACACTCGGGATGATCACCACTACAATATGCTGATCCTGCCGGCCATATCGATCACAAAAGTAGAAAAGTATATTTGAACATATAGAGATTCAAGTCCACAAATCACATGCTATATAAATAAGTGTCCACATGATATAACTGAAATAACAAATATAACAATAATAAAGGACTCATGCCCAGTACATTATATCCTGACTACAAATATCACTCGCAGAAGCAAACTACTAATCACTCACTGATCCTGGAACTAGTGCTCCTGTACTCGACTGGCCCGCCTCCGTCTGCACCGGCCTCTAGTGCTGCTGCATCTCCTCGATCCCCTAACATGATATGGTCCACCGACCGTTAGTCAAAAAGACTAAGCCTCGTTTCCCACCACCCATCCCCAAGTGGCTCCTAGGCACCGTGCGGGAGGGATGAAGCGGAGGACAACAAGGGGTATAAAACAAAGCAGATGACGGAGGATCTAGTATACAGGAAATGTCTACCACTACTCAAGTGTGTATATACATTTGAAGCAATAAATAAAGCATAGTAAAGAGCAAGTAAAGAATAGTAAGTAAAGATAAGTATATAATATAAAAGTAAACATTGATTTATAGGAATGCCCATACAAACCTATAAGCCATGGGGTCGTTTAGCAAGGCCTATCGTATAAAGAGTCCCATAACCAATTTATTCGATAAGGGTAGGGGTAGAAATGCAATTCTTATGCCATGACATGCAGAGTTATGCAGTTTATGCTATGTTCATATAAGTGCAACTCACACACTTCAAATCTATGCGCACAGACCTTTAGTTCCCCCTTTTTGGAGCTAGCAAGACTCCCATGATACTCTCGTAGTGGCAAACGGATGTGGTGGGTTGGGCCTCGCCCAACTCTATGTTGGTATTCACACTACCTAACCTAGACCTATCGTATGCCTCAACGCAAAACCGCGGAGCATCTGCATACTCTTACTGGCTGGACCACCAGACTTTCATGGCTAAGTGCAAATTTCACACTTGTTGAGTAAACGTATTGACGTCGGTGTGAACGACCGTCCAATACCAAAGACCGAACACCTTTATGCACATGCAAACATGTTTACCATCTATCTCCGAGCCATAAGCTCCCCGGGCTAACCCGCCCGTCACCATAACCTTCCGAGCCACCGGCTCGCCGGACCAACCCGTCCTCACCTACAACCACCGAGCCTACCACTCGTAAGTCCAAACCGACTAATATACCTGTAACAACGGGGTGTGGGTGAGTGTATTATTACGTTAATCTTATACATCAAATTATTCCTACAATTTAGGGTTAATCTTGGACTTCCAGAGATCTACCCTATGAGGGGCTTGCAACGGTACTAGGAGCTATGATGGGATGACACCCCAAAGCTCCCTTTACAAGGCACTTGATGTTACTGGTAACTACCCATAAGAACACCCCTCTTATCATCACACTTGGATTAACCTTAAGTATTTTCTGACTCCCCACGGGAAAGACGATCTTTCGTCAATCCCGAGCACAACTTTACCCTTAACTCACCAAGCACACTCTCATCACCTAAAATCATTTTTGGTGACCTTCAATCTCTTCAACTAGGCTAGGTACACCAACTACCTTCCATTCCCACCTACTGGTCTTCAATTTAATCAATTTTACAGTTTTACTATACGCAGACCAAATGAGATATATAAGTTGCATAAGAGGAGGTACTCCAAATATTCATCCAACTGACTCAAGATTATTACTGGGAGTCTATCATGATATTCTAAGACTAAATTCAGAGGATCATATTTTTCCTTAATTATTTGGCATTTATTATAATTTCTCCAACATTGGCCAAACATGAAATTGAACATGAAGTGTAAGATCTTCTTAGGATATGGCCCCCATAAAATTATAGCAAATCTATGATGTCAAAATAACAGTAAATACATAATATCAAAATTTTGCAGTAAGGGGTTGGACTCTAATTATAATATTGAATAATTGCCCCAAATTTAAATTTTAAGAAGGAACCATCAAAAATACATGTCCAAAATTATGGAAAAATTACTAGACCTTCATATTAATCAGAAAAGTCTACTAGCCAAATTTCAGAATTTATCAAAACTAATTAATCACATTGATAAATATTCCAAGTAAACCCATACTAGGGAAAATTCTGAACTAACCTACTGATAAATAATTCCAAAAAATATACAAAAATTCACAGTGCTCTATAATACCCTAAAATGTCCTACCACCAAGTTTCACAGTTTTCCATAGTGTATTTGGACCTCATTTATTTAACATATTCCTAAAACAAAATAGATGACTTGTGAATGAAGTGCTAATTAGATCAATTCAATAATTACACAAAAAATACCATAGGTCTATATCATGATATAAAGTAATCTATCAAACTCTCATCAACATCCAAGATAATTTGATCATGTAAATTCCTTTTATAAGAAGGTTCCCTAAAACGGTTATAACATAATTTAAAGGGGACAAGTGTTTCTAAAATTCTCATAAAATTTCCTTGGGCATATTTACACCCTATAAACCTATCTACCAAGTTTCTTGACCATTCAAGGACATATGCCCTTATGTCCTTCACAAGGCTCAAAATGCAACCCTAGGGTTAGAACTAGGGTCCTAGGGCATATCAACTCCACATCACCCCAAATGTCTCATGGGGGTGTCTTAAGTGATCCTAAACCAGTGGCCAAAGTTTTACACCACTTTGGTGAGATTTGACCACATAATTCCATCATGTGCACTTTTGACCTTGTTTGTCATAGTTTGACCAAACTTGGGTTAACAAATTACCCAACAAAATCAGTCCCATTTGTGATGAAATTTTTACCAGGGTCATATAATAACCCTAAGAGGCACCACCAAAATTTGGAGGGGATTGGAGGTCATTAGACCCTATAATTAATTAATATATGGATTATTAAATTTTTACAAAAACCTTAGAAAAATGTTATCCAAAAATTCCCATATTTGGATTTGTTAAGGGTGTAGGTACAAATATCCTATGTTTCAATTTTCAAGTCAATATCATTTCTCAATCAAAAGTTATTCAAGAAATAGTGGTTGTCCTACCCTAGGGACCAGTCCCACCAAAATGGCCCTACAGGGAGCTACATTGGTCCTTTTGGGCTGAAACTATATTCAGAATAAGGTAAACTTCAAGGGCTGCAAAAGTCTATCTCACAGACATTTCCTGATTTGGCCACTAAGGCCTTCATTTTGCTGTTTGAAAAGGTGTCATTCTAGGTAGTAAAATGAAATATAAATATTTTATAAAATGAAACACTCTTGATCAAATGGACGGTGGAGATTGTGTCTTCTTCCTCCAGCTGTAACACCATGCCAGTACAAATAATATAACAGTAGGTCCGGTCGGGACCCCATGCCATACTATATACACTAGCTAGGCATTAAAAGGTGATAATCAGAAAAGAACAACAACTACACGAGAGCATATAAAGCGTAAGCCGAAGCATTTGATTTAAACATCATTTAGACTTGTCCACCATCCCAGGAATGAAATAAATAGAGTTACGGCCTTAAGGCCTTACATTTAACAAATGTACATAAAAACTCAAAACATACTCGGCACGCAGGCCGGCAATACATGTAAGCAGAAAAGTGGCTGGCCTTAAGGGCCAACACAGCAAAAGGGCCACCACCCGCTATTTCCCGCTAGGCTCACTTGCTCCTGCATAAGAACATTTCACCAAGAGGTGACAAATAAAGCAACGATCAGCACAGCTGACCAAATTATAATGACCCCACCCCTTTCTCGGGGTTGTGGGGCTTCTTCCCTGCAAACAAGTCGTACTAGCAACATGTAATAATATAAGGAAAGTGCAAACTACATAAGGTGAGGTTTCAAGCACAATCAATCGTCTAGGTTGAGCATCAAAGAAAAAGGGAACCTAGGCATGCACAAGATGTTCGTTGGGTTTACCCAAAGGATCCCCACAATCGCCTAAGCAACCGCATGAGGCTAACATAACATCAATTCATCACAAACACTCCACCCTAAGGACATAGCCTTAAGTGGGGAAAAAGAGCTTTTGGTCGGTCTAGGTAAGACACCTTCCACGACCTCTCCCATGATCACACAACTTACATGAGGTTTGGACCTCTCACCGATCGGCATGGAAACGGGTTCGGTTCAGCTTTGCCCGTGCTCTAACCGTCGCGATCTATCGCACGACGTGGGTACGGCTTCCCCTTGGCCCGTAAGGGTTTAGCACATCAAGTGCCCACAAAATTAAGCTACGCATCTAATCCTTTCACGTGGACTTAGACTTTGCAAATAACAACCAAGAAGGAGGTACAAGACCACTCCTCTTCAAATATAGTGGCGAAGGCTTGCATTCAACCACCCAAGCAAGGGGATTTCAGTAGGCTCTCAAAAGGCACCTAAAACTCAAGTCCCGCAACATAATAGAAGATCTCACGGAGACATTCTCCGGCACGCATTCTAGGCTTAACCTAAATGCAACGTCGCAATCCAAGCATCACCGATCCGGGCTCACGGCCACGAATAGGCTTCACACAAAATCCCTAAATCTGCACGACTTTCGGATTTCTAAATGCAATATGCCGGGGACGGACACAATCAACCCGAAGTTCCGAAGAACTGGAGGAAATCCTTGCACTTCACCCATTTGGTGAAAGGGATTCCTCAAGCAGGCATAGAAAAAGGAACGAGAGGACAAAAAACGTCCTAAGACCGGGAGGAAGAATCGTTACCCTTGGAGCTTTCTTCTTTGCCATAGGTCTGAGATTTCACTCGGATAGAAAGTTTCGCAACGGCCTACACATTCCAGATCTGAAAAATGGCTCGCGAATCGGAGCTCCGAAGCTCCGGCAATGGCAGAAGACGACTCCTTCTTCCTCTCTATTGCTGGTTTTTCTCTCGGCTTTCATCTTTTCACGCTTGAAGAAGATAAGGGTTATGAGTTAAAGGGAGCCTATAAATAGCCCTCTGGACAAACCCTAAAATAACCCAGAAATAAATCCCAACCTTGGATTTAAAGATCTGGATCTGACGGCCGCAAAAAGAGAGTCACGGGCCCGCTATATCGCAAATCGCGGATTCTGCCTGCGTTCGACGAATGTCGAACGGCGTTCGACGAATTTCAGTAAAGCTGCGCTCGACAAATGGCAGCAAAACTGCGTTCGACGAATGTCGAACAACGTTCGACGAATTACTGAAATGCTGCGCTCGACGAATGTCGAACGGCGTTCGACAAATGTCGAACGGTGTTCAACGAATTTCAGTAAAGCTGCAAAAACAGATTCGGCTATAAAACAGGGGAAATTCGTCTATATCATATAGTCGAATTAGCCTATAACCTAATTTTCAAGCCTTTAGCTGAATTAGCCTACAGCCTTTAGCCGAATTTAGCCTATAGCTCATAGCACACCAAGTTTTGGGGTGTTACAAATCTCCCCTCCTTTAAGGAATTTCGTCCCGAAATTACGAAAAATAGCAGCAACAGAAATAAACTATACCTGAGAGAAAAAGCTCGGGATACTCTGCAAGCATTGCTTCCTCTCTTTCCCAAGAGAGTTCCTCTCTTCCGCAATTATTCCAACAGACCTTGACCATCCGAATGGATTTGTTTCGTAACTGCTTTACTTCCGTGTCTTCGATGCGAATGGGGTTGACTTCCATCGTTAGCCCACCATCTACCGACACTTCGTTGACCGCAACTACAGAACTAGGCTCTTTGACAGCCTTCCGCAACACAGAGATATGAAATACATCATGGAGCCCGCTCAGCTCTGAAGATAGAGCAAGCCGGTAGGCAGCTTCATCAACACGCTCCAAGATCTCGAACGATCCTAAGTACCTCAGACTTAGCTTTTTCAAGCGTCGGATCCTCGATACTCCTTTGAACGGTTTGATCTTCAGGTAGACCTAATCACCAATGGCGAACTCGACGTTCCGGTGATTTGCATTGTAGTTCTTCGCCTGCCTATCCTGAGCAATGAGCAACCGCTCTTGTATTGCCCGGATTGATGTATTTGCTTCATCCACGTCCTTACGTTTCAACAACTTCGTGTCGCCCGTTTCAGCCCAAGCCAACGGTGTACGACATTTTCTACCATAGAGAGCCTCGAAAGGTGCCATCTTTATGCTAGCTTGGTTGTCACAACCCGCATTTTCCCCGAATTTAAGAATATCAGAGTAAGAGAAAATGCACGTTGTGATGCCACGTCATGCAGGAGACAACTGCAGACGCTCAGGCGGGAACCTATTACTTATTAAAATAAACCATGTTTTCATGATAATTCGTCATTTGAAATCATTTATAGGGTTTGAGGTAAGAACTGTGTCTCTCAGTTCGTGGATCAACTAGTCCACCGAGAAAGTATATTTAATTGCAGCGGAAAGTACTTGATTTAGTTTACTTAAAATCCTTAAATGTATGCAATGTCAGGATATAAGTAAATGATATGCACATGACTAGGCGTATTATAAGTATAGAAAATACTTTTAGGCGACTTTAAAGATAAGATTTTTAGTTCAAAAGAATGCAATGAGGATGAAGGAAAAGCCATTTATAACTATAGTGCACCTAACATAAATTCTTCCCAGAGAGTAAGATAACACTGGATCTAAAAGTAGTGGCAACCTACTGGCAAATAAACTGTAGCAAATAGGGCACAATGGGCGTCAACAACATGACACTAACCCATTGGCTCCAACTAGTATGTCTGATCACAAGAAGAAAACTAAAGACATCTACCTCGCAGCAGCGAAGCAAAACCTACTAATGCACTGAACTCCAAGCTACACCACTAGCCGCTACGGCTCTGAACCTGAGGCATTCAATAAAACAAATAACGCCTCAGCAAGGAATTACAAGCGGCAAGAAGTAAGAAAAAAACAAGTAAATAAGGCATACGGGGTACAAACCCAAGCCTAATTCTCTGAATGAGAAGCTCTAAAACAAGGAGCTAAGCAGAGCACCAAGTGCACTCAGATATCAAAAAAAAGGAAACAAGTATGATTTAATTATCTTGCAAATTTTATACATGAGACTGATCAGCTCAAAATTTAAATGGGAGCGGTGACTTACCTCCGCTACCCAAAGCCCAACCCAGGACATGGCCCTCGGGATCACAGGCAACGCCTGCTATTCATGTCCCTTACATTGGTCACCGCGCAAGGCTTAATTAATTCTTTACGGCCACCAAACACAGCCCATAGGACCACAGGCAACGCCTGCTGTTCATGTCCCTTACATGGGTCACCGCGCAAGGCTTAAGGCAAATATTCATCTTACTCAAATCGTTAAGACACGGGACGAAGCCCTAGAAAACAATCATCAGGGATACCCTAAGAGATAGGGTCGATGCAAGGTACACACCGATCAAGATAAATCATAAGGGTAAACTCAAACGTTAACAGATCCACAATGAGTAAAAAGGGATACAAGCAAGAGGGATTCAAGATCAGGAGCACCGAAGGGTCACTGGCAATCATCCAAGTACACCCGAGGGGACACGAGCTCCTAACACAAAAACTCAACGAAAACACAAGCGTTCCGGGCGGGGTTCCAAGGGGCCGCGCACCTGGCGGGGTCTTAGGGGCAGAGCCCCTAACGGGGGCCCAAGGGGCAGCGCCCCTGGCGGTGGTCGGACTTCCCGAGAACTACAAAGTACTTCTCGGGAGATAGAAGGTTGAATTTTCGAGTAATAGGCAAACTCTCGAGACATGAAAGGGATCTCTCGAGATATGAGGGGAAATCTCGAGACATCAAAAGGGATCTCTCGAGACATGAAGGGGAAATCTCGAGACATCAGAAGGGATCTCTCGAGACATGAAGGGGAAATCTCGAGACATCAGAAGGGATCTCTCGAGACATGAAGGGGAAATCTCGAGACATCAGAAGGGATCTCTCGAGACATCAGAAGAAAGCTCTAGATTCAGTAAGGGAACGAGGATTTTATCTATCCCGGTTTTCTCCAGGGAACAACTACCCGATTCATAGCAAAGGAAGAAAAATCAAGGAAGCTTATATCAACACTCCAAGACTTAAGTTAAATCGAGCGACATGAAATCGACACGAGCGAAACAATGCTTCAAGAAAAGAAAGAGAAGGAGGAGGAAGCCACTTGCCTTAACCTTGCAAAACTCGCCTAACTCCGCTCTGAATGCCAAGGTAACTCCCGAGCACGAAGACCTGGAGCGCTAAGGACCGAAAGGAAGAGTTAGGTCATTTCCATAACTCCAAAACTTCCACGAAGAAGAACAAGCTTACCACTAAGACGAAGATCTCGCCGAGAGCTTTCCGAATCTTCAAACCAAACTCGAATCCGACCACTACAGCTCTAGAAATCGCCGGTTGAAGGCTCCACGAAGCTCCGCTCTCGCCCTAACCCTCGGCGGCTGCTTTTGATCGAGGAAGAGGATGAATAGGGAAAGGGGAAGGCTTTAGGCTTATATATAAACCTAAATTTATTATTTAAATAATTAATTAATTCCCCAATTTACTTAAACTGCGAGGGCGACCAAAACACCTCGGATTTCTATGAAATTCGCACCCTAGCTGAAAAACGGCGCTACGAATCCAACGGCGAAGTCAGAATTCCATTCCGACGAGACAAACTCCGGATAAAGCCTCCCGAAGCTAAAATCTTGATAATTACTCAAAACCTTCACCTTAACTCGAAACGACGCGAAAACTCGCACGCTCGATCTGAATCACGAGCTCCAACTAAGATAAGGCTCGAAACACTACCAAAAGAGCTGACGTAACGCCCTTACGCCAAAATTACATCACAATGGGTACGTAAAATAATTGACGAAAATCAGGGGCGTTACAGTCACTCCCCCTAAAAGGAAGTTTCGTCCCGAAACTTGAAATCCGAAGATCAAGAAAGATACATAATCAAATTTAAATGATTAACTGACAGAAGATTTACCCGAAATCTAAGAGAAGAGGCAAGGGTGAGTCTCTCTCATGGCAGACTCCAGCTCCCAAGTTGCGCTTTCGACACCCTGATTCTTCCAAAGAACCTTAACCATTGGGATCGTCTTCCTTCGCAACACACGCTCCTGAGTCTCCAAGATTCGAACAGGCTCTTCGACATAAGAAAGATTGGGTTGCAAAACGGGCACTGAATCAAGAACAAGCCGATCACTACGCAAACACTTCCTCAACTGGCTTACGTGAAACACATCGTGAATATTAGGGAAGGAAGTAGGCAAATCCAATCTATACGCTGACACTCCGATGCGCTCAACAATCTGGAAAGGTCCCACATACCGGGGATCCAACTTGTGGTTCCTTCCAAATCTCTTAACACCTGGCATCGGAGAGACTTTCAAGAACACCAAATCTCCAACGGTGAACTCTAGATCCACCCTTCTCCGGTTAGCATACTTCTCATACCGCTCCTGAGCAATACGGAGCTTCTCGCGGATATGAGTCACAGCAACATTCATCTCTTCCAAAGCCTCTGGCCCTAACAAGGGACTCTCACCAACCTCGGCCCAAAACAACGGAGTCCGACAACGCCTCCCATACAGAGCCTCAAACGGGGCCATTTGTAGGCTTTCTTGATAACTGTTGTTATACGCGAACTCCATCAATCCAAGCCGCTTATCCCAAGCTCCACCATGATCTAAGATATAGCACCTTATCATATCTTCCAAAATCTGATTAACTCTTTCTGTCTGACCATTGGTTTGGGGATGATAAGCGGTAGAGTACCTAAGGTCAGTACCCAAGGCTCCCTGCAAACTCTGCCAGAAACGAGACGTATACCTCGAGTCTCGGTCCGACACAATGCTCACAGGCACACCATGCAATCTGATAACTTCATCCAAATACAGCTCTGCTATTTTCTCCATCGAGTATCCAATCTTAAACGGCACAAAGTGAGCACACTTTGTCAAGCGATCTACTATAACCCACACCGAGTCATGACCACTGGGAGATCTCGGCAAACCGGTAATGAAGTCCATCGAAATACTCTCCCACTTCCAGCTTGGAATATCTAACGGGTTCAACTTACCTACAGGCCTCTTATGATCTGCTTTCACGCGCTGACAAGTTAAACATTCAGACACATACTTCGCTATATCGTTCTTCATACCCGACCACCAAACGATCTGCTTCAGATCTTTATACATTTTCGTGGAACCAGGATGATAGGAAACGCTAGAATCATGCGCCTCGCTACAGATCTTTGTCCGAATTTCTTCCAACACGGGGACGCAATATCTACCTCGGTACCTCAAAGTATCCTTATCATCGATTGAAAAATCTGGTAATTCTCCTTTTTCAGTTCTACTTCGAAGATGCTGCAAGTCAGGATCTTCCTTCTGATGCAGCCTAGTAAGGGCAATCTAAGAAGGCTCTTCAACCTCTAAGCTCGAAGGTGCGGTACAACTACCGACTGAGATATCCATCAACATAAACTCCTCTACTAAGGACTGCACTGAGAGATTGAAGATATGCGTGGTTTTCCGGCTCAGGGCATCGGCCACCACATTAGCCTTACCCAGATGGTACAGAATATCCACCTCATAATCCGCCACATACTCCAACCACCTCCGCTGGCGCAGATTCAGCTCCTTCTGGGTGAAGACATACTTAAGACTTTTATGATCCGTGAAAATCTTGCATGACACTCCATATAACAAGTGTCTCCAAAGCTTCAAAGCATAAATTACTGCGGCGAATTCTAAGTCATGCGTAGGGTAATTCTTTTCATGAACTTTCAATTGTCTGGACCCATAAGCAATCACCTTCCCTTCTTGCATCAACACACATCCCAATCCAATGTGAGATGCGTCTACATAAACTGCATACTCGACTCCTTCGATCGGCAAGGACAACACCGGAGCGCTACACAAACGCCTCTTCAATTCCTGAAAGGCTTCCTCGCACTTATCGTTCCAAACGAAGGCTGCATTCTTCTGGGTAAGTTTAGTCAAGGGTGCGGACAGCACTGAAAATCCTTCGACAAATCTCCTGTAGTACCCGGCCAACCCTAAGAAACTCCTTATCTCCTTAGGCGTCGAAGGCGTCTTCCAATCCAATACGACAGAAATCTTAGCGGGGTCTACAGTAATTCCATCTTTGTTCACCACATGACCCAGAAAGGATACCTGAGGAAGCCAGAACTCACACTTGCTCAGCTTGGCATACAACTTGTGCTCTCTAAGGGTAGCCAATACTAAATGCAAATGCGCAGCATGCTCCTCAGCACTTCTGGAATAAACCAATACATCATCAATGAAAACTACGATGAAATGATCCAGAAAATCCTTGAACACATGGTTCATCATGTCCATAAATGCAGAGGGTGCGTTTGTCAAACCAAAAGACATAACCAGAAACTCAAAATGACCATACCGGGAACAAAAGGCAGTCCGGGGAACGTCCGACTCACGGATCCTCAACTGATGGTAACCCGACCGAAGGTCAATCTTTGAAAACACCGTGCTACCACGCAATTGATCGAACAGATCATCAATCCTCGGCAACGGATACCTGTTCTTGATGGTCACTTTGTTTAATTCTCTATAATCTATACACAACCTCATAGAACCGTCCTTCTTTTTCACGAACAAGACCGGAGCACCCTAGGGAGAAGAACTAGGTCTGATAAAACCACAATGCAGCAACTCATCCAACTGAGTTCGCAACTCTTCTAACTCACGCGGGGCCATACGGTACGGTGCCTTCGCGATAGGACGAGTACCAGGCTCCAGATCAATAGCAAACTCCACGTCTCTAACAGGAGGGAGACCAGGAAGATCATCCGGAAAGACATCAGCAAACTCTCTCACTACCAGGATATCCTCGATACACTGCGAACTGCTAACAGTTTCTACCATAGAAACAAGGTAAGCCAAACAACCGGAAACTAACAGGTTCCGAGCACATACCGCAGAAATTAACGGGGAACCCTGGCACGGAGATCCGAAAATACTCATGGGATGACGGTTGTCCATCACGAAGTCCAGACGTTTTTCCTTGCATCGAATGACCGCATCAAAACTGGACAACCAATCCATACCCAAAATTACATTGAAGTCCTCTAGATCCAACACTTTGAGATCCGCAAAGGCCAGGAAATCTCCTAAGAGAACGGGACAACTTCGAACGCACTGGTTTGAAGACACCAGATCACCAGACAGAAACTTAACGAGGAACGGATCGATGCCCAACTCAGGGGTCATACGGTGACGCTCGACGAAAGTCCGTGCTATGAACGAATGGGTAGCACCCGAATCGAACAACACACGCGCCCAACGATTCCTTACCTTAAATCTCCCTATAAGCGAGCAAAAAGGAACTAGTCTAATAAAGTAAAACGAAAAATCAAAGTCAGCACTTAACAGCTAGCTCGGAAGTCTAACCTGCGATCACTTGGGTTGAACATTGCGCCTGCTCCTTGGTCAACACGTTCAGCTTTCCTCTTCCTTGATCCTGATGCTGCGGCGGCGGCAAAGCTCGAAGCGGAACTGGCTGCAATGGGGCTTGACCTTGCGGGCACTGAGACTTAAGGTGCCCCTTCTGTCCGCACTGGCAGCAAACTTTCTCCTTGATCCAACACCGGGTCGCTTCATGACCCTTCTGCTTGCACAACGGGCAGGACACCTCTCCCTTTGAAGCGCCCTGAATTGCTAGTACTCGCTTCTACTTCTGAGCTCCCTTCCTCTTGAAACATTTCTCCACTGGATGGCCGGGGCGGCCACAGAAGTTGCACACCTCTCCACTCCTTTTCTTTGGAGCCGGGCTAGATACCTTGGGGGTCTCCCCCTCTTCGACTTTCCTCTTGTCCTTTTTCATTAGAGCACCCCGATTCTTGGCGTTGTCGATAGCCTCGACTTTCAGCGCTGCTTCTACCACTTCAGCATAACTTTCAGATCTATAAGCACTCGCCAACTGCTGAACATCGCTACGAAGACCTCCAAGAAATCGCTTCATTCTTCCTGCCTCAGAAGCCACTAAATCTGGAGCAAATCTGCTCAACTTACTGAACTCGATCTCATACTCACTAACCGTGAGTTGTCTTTGCTTCAAGTGCAGAAAATTATTCATTAAACGGTCTTGCTCGACCGACGGCAGGAATTTCTTTAACACCATCGCCTTGAACGACTCCCACGAACATCCACCTACGAGATTTTCCCTCTCCCTAATCCACCATCTCTTAGCAAGTCCTTTCAGCTGGTAAGCGGCAACCATCACCTTTTGGTCTGCAGAGATTCCTGAGTACGAAAACATCTCCTCAATGGCAACAAACCAGTCATCTAATGCCATGAAATCTGCTCTTCCGTCAAACGTAGGAGGTCCCAACCTTTGAAAATGCGAAATAAAATTCATTTCCGGTGGTATCGCTACCGGGGGTACCAAGGGAGCAGGAGGAGTAGGTACAACCTGTCCTACTACCAGGGCCTGCACTACGGGTTGCTGCCTAGCACCGGCAGCCAACAACGCCTCAACCTGCGACTGCATCGCAACCATCTGCCTAGCCAGAGTCTCATTGCTCTGGCGCAGACTCTCGATCAAGGCTTCACTCTGCGCACCCGAAGACTCGCCCTCCGACTGGGGAGTCGACCTAGTCGCAACACGCCTCCGAGACATCTCTGCTAAAACGCATAAACCTCTAATTAAAACTTAACCTTACACTAGAACTACACTGCTTGTTTCAGAACATACATGTACAGTTACTTGCCATTTCCACTACCTTTCTCTGGGATATTTTCATGATGATATGCAAATCACGGGAACGATACTACATCGTCCCACTAGTCTCATGTGCAAAGGGCATGAATGCATGAAATTTCTATTCGTTTTGAAATCATGTGTGTACGTGTGTCATCATATAAGTCTTTAACTTCGCACGTGTGCTTATGCAATGCCATGTAAAGTATGTTGTGCAATGCATTCTAATAAAGGCCTTAATGCATGTTATGAGTGGCGTACACATGTAATATTATGCATCACATACTACATAATATTGCATGTAACGAAAGAGAAAACGTGCTAATGGGCATCCATGTGATGATGGTTATGCATCCCATACTACATAACCGTCAAATGCTGCCACCTATGGTGGATCCATATACAAACACATATTATGCATCCCATACTACATAATATGACCCGTATACTTCTTATCATGCTATGAGTGTAGTGTTCATGCTTCGGCCAAGACGTACTGATGACACATCGGTGTGTGTATGCAATGAAACAAAAAAAAACTACTAAACTATATCAGAATTTGTTGCCCGACCAACTTGTCGAATAACCTGGCTCTGATACCAACTGTCACAACCCGCATTTTCCCTGAATTTAAGAATATCAGAGTAAGAGAAAATGCACGTCGTGATGCCACGTCATGCAGGAGACAACTGCAGACCCTCAGGCGGGAACCTATTACTTATTAAAATAAACCATGTTTTCATGATAATTCGTCATTTGAAATCATTTATAGGGTTTGGGGTAAGAACTGTGTCTCTCAGTTCGTGGATCAACTAGTCCACCGAGAAAGTATATTTAATTGCAGCGGAAAGTACTTGATTTAGTTTACTTAAAATCCTTAAATGTATGCAATGTCAGGATATAAGTAAATGATATGCACATGACTAGGCGTATTATAAGTATAGAAAATACTTTTAGGCGACTTTAAAGATAAGATTTTCAGTTCAAAAGAATGCAATGAGGATGAAGGAAAAGCCATTTATAACAATAGTGCACCTAACATAAATTCTTCCCAGAGAGTAAGATAACACTGGATCTAAAAGTAGTGGCAACCTACTGGCAAATAAACTGTAGCAAATAGGGCACAACGGGGGTCAACAACATGACACTAACCCATTGGCTCCAACTAGTATGTCTGATCACAAGAAGAAAACTAAAGACAGCTACCTCGCAGCAGCGGAGCAAAACCTACTAATGCACTGAACTCCAAGCTACACCACTAGCCGCTACGGCTCTGAACCTGAGGCATTCAATAAAACAAAGAACGCCTCAGCAAGGAATTACAAGCGGCAAGAAGTAAGAAAAAAACAAGTAAATAAGGCATACGGGGTACAAACCCAAGCCTAATTCTCTGAATGAGAAGCTCTAAAACAAGGAGCTAAGCAGAGCACCAAGTGCACTCAGATATCAAAAAAAAGGAAACAAGTATGATTTAATTATCTTGCAAATTTTATACATGAGACTGATCAGCTCAAAATTTAAATGGGAGCGGTGACTTACCTCCGCTACCCAAAGCCCAACCCAGGACACGGCCCTCAGGACCATAGGCAACACCTGCTGTTCATGTCCCTTACATTGGTCACCGCGCAAGGCTTAATTAATTCTTTACGGCCACCAAACACAGCCCATAGGACCACAGGTAACGCCTGCTGTTCATGTCCCTTACATGGGTCACCGCGCAAGGCTTAAGGAAAATATTCATCTTACTCAAATCGTTAAGACACGGGACGAAGCCCGAGAAAACAATCATCAGGGATACCCTAAGAGATAGGGTCGATGCAAGGTACACACCGATCAAGATAAATCATAAGGGTAAACTCAAACGTTAACAGATCCACAATGAGTAAAAAGGGATACAAGCAAGAGGGATTCAAGATCAGGAGCACCGAAGGGTCACTGGCAATCATCCAAGTACACCCGAGGGGACACGAGCTCCTAACTCAAAAACTCAACGAAAACACAAGCGTTCCGGGCGGGGTTCCAAGGGGCCGCGCCCCTGGCGGGGTCTTAGGGGTAGAGCCCCTAACGGGGGCCCAAGGGGCAGCGCCCCTGGCGGTGGTCTCGCGGGGTCAAGGGGCAGAGCCCTTGCGGGGTGCGGGGAAGAGCCCCGTCCAAATTTTTGAAATCCCACCACCGGGAACCATACAAAAATCACATCAAATTGAGGACTTCCCGAGAACTACAAAGGACTTCTCGGGAGATAGAAGGTTGAATTTTCGAGTAATAGGCAAACTCTCGAGACATGAAAGGGATCTCTCGAGATATGAGGGGAAATCTCGAGACATCAGAAGGGATCTCTCGAGACATGAAGGGGAAATCTCGAGACATCAGAAGGGATCTCTCGAGACATGAAGGGGAAATCTCGAGACATCAGAAGGGATCTCTCGAGACATGAAGGGGAAATCTCGAGACATCAGAAGGGATCTCTCGAGACATCAGAAGAAAGCTCTAGATTCAGTAATGGAACGAGGATTTTATCTATCCCGGTTTTCTCCAGGGAACAACTACCCGATTCATAGCAAAGGAAGAACAATCAAGGAAGCTTATATCAACACTCCAAGACTTAAGTTAAATCGAGCGACATGAAATCGACACGAGCGAAACAATGCTTCAAGAAAAGAAAGAGAAGGAGGAGGAAGCCACTTGCCTTAACCTTGCAAAACTCACCTAACTCCGCTCCGAATGCCAAGGTAACTCCCGAGCACGAAGACCTGGAGCGCTAAGGACCGAAAGGAAGAGTTAGGTCATTTCCATAACTCCAAAACTTCCACGAAGAAGAACAAGCTTACCACTAAGACGAAGATCTCGCCGAGAGCTTTTCGAATCTTCAAACCAAACTCGAATCCGACCACTACAGCTCTAAAAATTGCCGGTTGAAGGCTCCACGAAGCTCCGCTCTCGCCCTAACCCTCGGCGGCTGCTTTTGATCGAGGAAGAGGATGAATAGGGAAAGGGGAAGGCTTTAGGCTTATATATAAACCTAAATTTATTATTAAATAATTAATTAATTCCCCAATTTACTTAAACTGCGAGGGCGACCGAAACACCTCGGATTTCTATGAAATTCGCACCCTAGCTGAAAAACGGCGCTACGAATCCAACGGCGAAGTCAGAATTCCATTCCGACGAGACAAACTCCGGATAAAGCCTCCCGAAGCTAAAATCTTGATAATTACTCAAAACCTTCACCTTAACTCGAAACGACGCGAAAACTCGCACGCTCGATCTGAATCACGAGCTCCAACTAAGCTAAGGCTCGAAACACTACAAAAAGAGCTGACGTAACGCCCTTTCGCCAAAATTACGTCACAACGGGTACGTAAAATAATTGACGAAAATCAGGGGCGTTACATTGGTAGCTGTGGTTGTAAGCAAACTCGATCATATAGAGATGATCTTCCCATCTCTTTCCGAAGTCCAGGGCACACATCCTTAGCATGTCCTCCATCATCCTATTGGTCCTTTCGGTTTGTCCATCCGTTTGGGGGTAGAAGGTCGTGCTAAATTTTAGCTTGGTACCCAATAATTGATGAATCAGCCTCCAATCGTTTGATGTGAACTGCCCGTCACGATCACTTACGATGCTACCCGGGAACCCCGTGCAACCGTACGATATTATCAACGTATAACTTTGCTAGCTTCTCCACGGAGTCGTCTTTCCGGTTCGGAATAAAGTGCGAAACTTTTGTCAATCGATCTACGATTACCCAGATGATGTCATTTCCATGTTGCGATTTCGGCAATCCATGCACGAAATCCATCGAAATATCGTCGAACTTCCATTCCGGGATCGGTAAAGACTTTAGAAACCCACCAGGTCTTTGACATTTAGCCTTCACTAACGTGCAAGTGTGACACTTGGCCACGTAGAGTGCAATGTCTTTCTTCATTCCTGGCCACCAAAAGAGCTTCTTCATATCCATGTACATCTTTGTGCTCCCAGGGTGGATTGAGTACTTGGTATTGTGAGCCTCGTACATCAATTCTACCTGCAACGTGCCAACATTTGGGACGCATAATCTGCCATTCTTCCACATAAGATCATATTCGAAGGAGAAATCAGCGTTTGACCCATCCATGGTCTCCGCTTTATAACGCTTCATGCTCAAATCCATCTCCAAAGCATGTCGAACTAGGTCGGCCAGGTCGTATTGAACATCCGTTCAGTTCAGACATGCTGAAGGAGACGCTCTTCTATCGACACAAAAGATCTAAAAGGCTTCTTGCTCCCGGATTAGATGCTCATCGTGCATCAAAATCTAGTTTGCCTGTGCAGGAGCCCGACGACTCAAAGCGTCCGCAACCACATTTCCTTTCCCAGGAGTATATCGAATGTCGAAGGTGTAGTCCCCAAGGAACTCCATCCACCTCCTTTGCCGCATATTCAACTCCTTTTGATCAAGCAGGTACTTGAGGCTTTTGTGGTCCACAAATATGTCGAACTTCACGCCATACAAGTAGTGCCTCCAAAGTTTAAGAGCAAATACCACGGCCGCTAGCTCCAAATCATGGACCGGGTAGTTCCTCTCATGAACTTTTAACTGACGGGAGCCATAGGCAATTACATTTCCGAACTACACCAGAACGCAACCCAAGCCACTCCCCGAGGCGTCGCTATAGATTTCGTAACCTTCTGTTCCACTTGGCGAGCATAGAATGGGGGCCTTGGTCAGACGACTTTTCAGCTCCTCAAAAGCTCGTGCGCACTTCGGGCGACCAAACAAACTTATGATCATTCCTGGTCAGTTTAGTGAGAGGAAGGGCAATCCTTGAGAATTTTTCCACAAAGCGCCTATAATAGCCGGCAAGTCCTAAGAAACTTCGGACTTTCGCTACATTTTTCAACACAGGCCATGCTTGGATCGCCTCTATCTTCGAAGGATCGACTGCTATTCCTTCGCAGCTCACAACATGACAAAGGAATGCTACTGACGATAGCCAAAAACTCGCACTTGGAGATCTTGGCATATAGCTGATTCCTCCTCAGGTTGCTCAAAACTGCGCGCAGATGCTCTGCATGCTCCTCTTCCGACTGAGAGTATACCAAAATGTCATCGATGAAGACGATCATAAATTGATCCAAATACTCTCGGAATGTTCTGTTCATTAAGTCCATGAATATCGACGGTGCATTAGACAGACTGAACGGCATAACCGTGAACTCATAGTGCCCAAAGCGGGTACTGAACTCTGTCTTGGGAATATCACACTCCCGAATACGAAGCTGATAATAGCCGGACCTTAGGTCTAGCCTAGAGTATACCGTCGACCCAACTAGTTGGTCGAATAAGTCGCCGATTCTCAGAATCGTATAACGGTTTTTCTCAGTCAGCTTTTTCAACTCTCGATAATCGATACATAGACGCAAGCTCCCGTCCTTCTTTTTCACAAAGAGGACCAGTGCACTCCAAGGTGAAGAACTTGGACGTGCATAGCCTTGCTCTAGTAGCTCTTGCAACTGAACCTTCAGCTCTGCCAATTCCTTTGACGCTATTCGATACGGTGAGCGGGCTACAGGCTTGGCACCTGGCACCAGCTCAATACAAAAATCAATCTCTCGCTGTGGTGGAGCCCCAGGGAGTTCGTTAGGAAACACATCGGAATACTCCGCTACAACTGGGACATCACTCAAACTGCACTTTGGCTCCGAAAGGTGAAGAACAACTCCGCGCCTTTTCTCACAGCCCTAACCACCTGGAGAGCAGACATCATCATCTTGCTCGCTCCTCGCATACCCGCGAATGTGGTTTCGTCTCCGGTGTTCTTTCTCAGTGTGATTTCCTTTGAATTTCAATCAATTCATGCTCGCTGCTCCGAGAGCCAGTCCATGCCAAAGATCACGTCAAATTGAGCTAGCGGTAATAACGATGCTTCCAAGTCGAAGTCCTGATTTCCAATCCGCACCTTCACACGAATCTTCCTATCCGCACCCATGTGAGATCCATTGGGTAGCACTACTTCCAATCTATCCTCTACTAAGGTAGATGGCACACCGATTCACACCACGAAGTCCTCAGACAGAAAAGAGTGCGATGCACCCGTATCAAATAGAGCTCTCGCCGGATAGTTGAAAATTAGGACGAACCCTAATTGCACACAAATCAACATAAAGTCGCACAATAGTATCAATCATAAATAGCTGTAAAAGCTAACTTCTAATCCATACCTGTGACGATGTCAGTTTGTCGTATGTCTTCTTGCTGGCCAAGCGAGTAAACACTTGGCTGGGTCGGAATGTGCTGGGAAGCATAAGACTCCGCATCTTTACCTTTTTCCGCATGACCCGCAGCACGAGCATAGTCCATCGCTTGGTTTTCTGGTCTCGGGGGACCACTGTGACACACACGTGCTTTGTGTCCCACCTTTCCACAAGTGAAACATGTAATTGGACCATGTGCGGTCGTAGCTCCCGACACATTTGAGCGAGTTGGTTCCGCAGACTTGAACTTCCTTTTGTTCCTCCTGAACTCAGATTTGGATTGAGAGGCCGGCGCATGGAATTCAGGCTTCTTGCCTTTTGCCTGCACTCTCTTCATGTTCAACTCCAGAGATCTGGCGGCTTGCACCATCACATGGAAGCCAAGCGTCATTGGGCCTGCAAGGAGCGGCCTCAACTCATCCCGAAGACATTCATAAAACTTGTTCGTCTTCATTTCCTCATCTTCCACCAAAAACCCCACATAGCGGCCCAATCTAGTGAACTCGTGCAAGTACTCGTCTACTGAGTTATCGCCTTGAGTTAACTTCAAGAACTGGTTCTGCAACGCAATGCGTTGGGCAGAGGGAATAAATCTCTGAAGAAACGACTTTGAGAACTCCGCCAAAGTGATCTCGGTAATATCTTTACCTTCAAACTTATGCGCTTCCTGTTCGGCCCACCAAAGCTTTGCTTCTCCGTAAAGGAGGAAGGTGGCTAGGTGACCATCATAGCTTCCTCCGTTACAGTCACCTTTAAAGTTTTTCTAACTGTTGATAGCCAGTCCTCCGCCTCCGTTGGGGATCCATTCCCCGAAAAGGTTGGAGGATGGAAACTTAGAAAGTGCTGAAGTTGTTGATCACACGCTCGCGCAATAACTACTCGCTCAACTCGACGGTCCACCCTTGGCTCCACCGCAGGTTCCACTACAGCCACTGGTACAGGGATCTCCACCCTCGGTTCCACTGCGGCAGCTGCCACCGGGGCTACATCCGGAGTAGGCGTAGCAGGCTGTGCAAGCCTTTGAGGTTGAGTGTTGATTATCGCGAGGACCGCTTCAGCGATTACTCTGATCATCTCAGTCGAAGGAGTGGTCACTGGCACCTCAGCAGACTCACTACTTTCAGCGGTGTTACGGTGTCAAGACTACCCCGCAACACTCCTAGTCACCTATAATCGTGCAAGGCACCATTTAGTGACCGAAAACATAGCAAACAACAATCATGGAACGCTCAGGTTCCGCAAACAAGTATGTTTTTCCCATTCCTAAGTGGACATTCTTATTAGTTTTTATCGTTTTAGGTGAGCGCACATCCCATGCACACCACCCCTTAAAAGGAATTCGTCCCGAAATTTGCGAAACTACGGATCGACGCCCTAAGTCCGATACCAAATTGTAACACCCTGCCAGTACAAATAATATAACAGTAGGTCCGGTCGGGACCCCACACCATACTATATACACTAGCTAGGCATTAAAAGGTGATAATCAGAAAAGACATCATTTAGAATTGTCCACCATCCCAGGAATGAAATAAATAGAGTTACGGCCTTAAGGCCTTACTTTTAACAAATGTACAGAAAAACTCAAAACATACTCGGCACGTAGGACGATAATAAATGTAAGCAGAAAAGAGGCTGGCCACAAGGGCCAACACAGCAAAAGGGCCACCAGCCGCTATTTCCCGCTAGGCTCACTTGCTCCTGCAAAAGAACATTTCACCAAGAGGTGGCAAATAAAGCAACGGTCAGCACAACTGACCAAATTATAATGACCCCACCCCTTTCTCAGGGTAGCGGGGCTTCTTCCCTGCAAAAAAGCCGTACTAGCAACATGTAATAATATAAGGAAAGTGCAAACTACACAAGGTGAGGTTTCAAGCACAATCAATCGTCTAGGCTGAGAATCAAAGAAAAAGGGAACCTAGGCATGCACATGATGTTGGTTGGCTTCACCCGAAGGTTCCCCACAACCACTAAGCAACCGCATGAGGCTAACATAATATCAATTCATCACAAACACTCCACCATAAGGACATAGCCTTAAGTGGGGAAAAAGAGCTTTTGGTCAGTCTAGGTAAGACACCTTCCACGACCTCTCCCATGATCACACGGCTTACATGAGGTTTGGACCTTTCACCGATCGGCATGGAAATGGGTTCGGTTCAGCTTTGCCTGTGCTCTAACCGTCGCGATCTATCGCACGACGCGGGTACGGCTTCCCCTCGGCCCGTAAGGGTTTAGCACATCAAGTGCCCACAAAATTAAGCTACGCATCTAATCCTTTCACGTGGACTTAGACTTCGCAAATAACAACCAAGAAGGAGGTACAATACCACTCCTCTTCAAATCTAGTGGCAAAGGCTTACATTCAACAACCCAAGCAAGGGGCTTTCGTTAGGCTCTCAAAAGGCACCTAAAACTCAAGTCCCGCAACATAATAGAAGATCTCACGGAGACATTCTCCGGCACGCATTCTAGGCTTAACCTAAATGCAACGTCGCAATCCAAGCATCACTGATCCGGGCTCACGGCCACGAATAGGCTTCACACAAAATGCCTAAATCTGCACAACTATCGGATTTCTAAATGCAATATGCCGGGGACAGACACAATCGACCCGGAGTTCCGAAGAACTGGAGGAAATCCTACACTTCACCCATTTGGTGAAAGGGATTCCTCAAGCAGGCATAGAAAAAGGAACGAGAGGACAAAACACGTCCTAAGACCGGGAGGAAGAATCGTTACCCTTGGAGCTTTCTTCTTTGCCGTAGGTCTGAGATTTCACTCGGATAGAAAGTTTCGCAACGGCCTACACTTTCCAGATCTGAAAATGGCTCGCGAATCGAAGCTCTGGTAATGGCAGAAGATGACTCCTTCTTCTTCCTCTCTGTCGCTGGTTTTTCTCCCGTCTTCCATCTTTTCACGCTTGAAGAAGATAAGAGTTATGAGTTAAAGGGAGCCTATAAATAGCCCTCTGGACAAACCCTAAAATAACCCAGAAATAAATCCCAACCTTGGATTTAAAGATCTGGATCCGACGGCCGCAAATAGAGAGTCACGGGCCTGCTATATCGCAAATCGCGGATTCTTCCTGTGTTCGACAAATGTCGAACGGCGTTCGACGAATTTCAGTAAAGCTGTGCTCGACAAATGGCAGCAAAACTGCGTTCGACGAATTGCTGAAATGCTGCGCTCGACGAATGTCGAACGGTGTTCGACGAATGTAGAACGACGTTCGACGAATTTCAGTAAATCTGCTAAAACAGATTCGGTTATAAAACAGGGGAAATTCGTCTATATCATATAGTCAAATTAGCCTATAACCAAATTTTCAAGCCTTTAGCTGAATTAGCCTATAGCCTTTAGCCGAATTTAGCCTATAGCTCACAGCACACCAAGTTTTGGGGTGTTACACCAGCAATGGCTGAAAATCCTCCTTCCTGTAGGTTTTGCAAGAGCTGCCGCCAGCCATCCGGCCACCTCCCTGGCCGGGCACCACTACCACCACCTCCGTTGAGGTGGTGGCTAACGCCGGGCGGCGGCACGGCCGCCGGAGGGGCAGTTTCCGGCGAACCCGACCGAGACCATTTCCAAGGAAATTTCAGATTTTGCTCACTTCGATCGGGCTCAATTGAGCCCAATTTCTCACCTATTTTTATCTAAGATATATCCACACAGAGAGAGAGAGAGAGGAGGAACTTTATTGGAGCCCGACGACGATGGCGGCAGTGGCCGGCCATGACTTTTCCCTTCTCCGGCGAGCTTGCCCGTTCTCTCCATTCTCCACCAAAACCTTCGATCCAATATATGATTTCGACTAACATCCACCTTTTGAAGCTAATGGTGGAGTTGGATTTGAGAATGGGGGCTGTATAGGAGCAATTTAAGGAAGAAATTTTCGGCCATGGCCATTAAGGCTTCTTTAGAAAACTGAAATCTCAACAATTCACCTATCATATAGCTTGGAAAAACTCCTAACCTTCTTGTAACAGCCAGGGGAGATGAATCCCCATTAGTTGGGAGATCAATTGGCCTCCCTTGGCAATGAATGTCATTACTCCCTCTCTTTCTCTCTCATCCATTTTTGGGGAAAATGGTGTTTTCTCTCTCCTAGCCGAATTTCTTGAAATTGAATGGTCAATTCAGTAACTCCAAGCCTCATTAGCTAGTGGACCACCTAAATTGGGTCTAGCCCAAGTGAATTGGGCTTGATTACGTCAAAATAGGTTATTTTGACCCAAACTTAGGGTAGAGTTGACTTTCGTCAATTTGACCATTTGGCTGACCCCAATGGGTGGGTAGTGACCCATTGGTCTCCCTTATGGGCTAGGAAGGTCTAGGTCTGGTTAATTTGGCAAGGTGGAGGCCAATTGACCCACAATAGGGCAATTTGACCAAAACAGGGTTAGAATTGACTTAGGTCAAATTGGCCAAATTGGGGGCCCCATTATAGGGCTTTTTGGTATATTGGGTCCATTGCAACCCTATAAGGGTAGGGGAAAGGTCAATTTGGCATGGTGGTGGCCAATTGACCCTAATTAGGCTACTTTGACCAATTTAAGGTTAGAGTTGACTTTGGTCAATTTGGCCTCTTTGTTGGCCCCATGATGGGGCATTTTGGTCCATTGGGTCCCTAATAACCTTATAAGAGTATGGGTAAGGTAAATTTGGCATGGTGGAGGTCAATTGACCCAAATTAGGTTACTTTGACCAATTTAAGGTTAGAGTTGACTTTGGTCAACTTGACCTATTTGGTTGACCCCAATGGGTCCTTGGTGCTCTAAGGGAACCCATAAAGGATTAGGTATGCAATAGTTGGGTCAAAGGGTCAAGGTGAGGCCCTAAAGTCCAACCCTAAGCTTGGTAACTAGAAATTGCTATTTGCAGACCAAGGTGCTCTCCTTCTTCTTGGCTAAGGCCAAGTGGTCTCTTCAAGCTTCCTAGGGTTTTGTCACGACCTAGTCACGACAAAAAAACTCTAGGGGTCTAGTTGTTTGTGGGATGTTACAGCTGATCTTGACTTTTTCTACCACCCCCGCTCGGGTGATGACTTCGAGCTCCACAACCTCATCCACGGCCCCTAGTCGGGATTGCTCCCCCTGATCACTCTCTTTCTCCTCGCCATGAGCTAGCGCTTCAGCCTCCTCCTCCTTTCTCCCTTCCCGAACCTCCATCAGCTCTTCCGCCCCTTCCGCCTGGGCCTTCCCTTCCTCTTCTTCCCTCTCCTTCTCCTCCTCCATCTGCTCTCCTGCCCATTCCTCTAGGGTTTCCCCTTCTCCTACTCTTTTCTTCTCCTCCCTCTTTGATCCTTGCCGGATCCCCCATCTCCCGATCCCACTCTTCCACCTCGGCCATCCAGGAGATGGTGTTCACGGCAGTCACATAGCACTACCTGGCCACCTTCGGATCTCCCCTTATCCGGACTTGGACACCTCCTGTATTGAAATTAAGGCACTCATGGAAGGTGGAGGGGACGCAGCGGAACGCGCAAATGAGCAGCCATATGAAAATGGCGCTGTAGCTGCTGGGGGCATCCACTATGACAAAGCGAGAATTCTTGGACTACCGCCCCCCCCCCCCCAAGACTACATGATGTCCCACTCCCCCCCCCCCCCCCCCCTCTACCTCCTTCCACTCCCCGGAGAATTCAAACAACGGGCCATCCGAGGACAACACACTTCGTGCCTCCACCCGCATCTCATCAAACGCCTTCTTGAAGATGACATTGACCGAGCTCCCGTTATCTACAAGAATCTGCGAAACAGTGATGTTCTCGATCGCTATCTAAATGACCAGTGCATCGCATAACGGGTCTTCATGACCCGGCATGTTCTTCTGAGTGAACGAGATCTTTTCCGCTGGGGGCGGGGCTAAGGATGTCGAATCTACGCCATGACGGTAGATGGTGTGGAGGCTAGCCTTCCAGGTCGCCTCAATCCCTACCCCCCCCCCTGGATCACCCTGATTCCTCCCTAGGTCCCCAGGTCGACCCGGTCTTCACACCTCTCATCCTCCTCATCCTGAGGATGGACCCCTTCAATCCTCACCGCCCGCTGCTCCCGCGGCTCCAGTGTTCGGGATCCCTTCATCTCCAAGAATTCTAGACAGGTGGCCGTTGCGTGACCTTCCTCCTCGTGGAAGTCACAGTAAGGCAATGCCTCCCCCTCCTCTCGGCCTCTACCTCCCTATTCTTCCTCCTAGGACTGGCTCCTCCTTCTCCTACTCCTCGTTCCCTTCCTGGTCTCCCTCAACCAACTGCCATTGCTTGCCGACGTGGGTGGGGATGAGGTGGCCTCGGGTCCTGCCTCCACCCTAGCTGGTGGGGTCTTCCTTGTCCTCCTTGGAAGTTGCCCCCTCCCTGGTGGAAACCCCTTCCCAGGCCTTGCCTCCCCCCTTCTTGCTGCCACCACCCCACCTCTGGGGCCCTCATTTCATCTCTTCTCCTTGCCTCTAGATGCCTAACCTCCGGCTCGCTCAGCCGTTCCAACCTCTTTGTGAACTCGGGGTTGGCTACCTCCCACTCTATCTCCTCCGCCACTCTCTCCATCAGCTCCTTAAAAGACAAAGGAGCCCTCCTCTTGAGGTCCATCTTGAAGAACACATCTCGCATCCCCACTATGAATGAGAGCTGGAGAGTGTACCCTGGCACCTCCTGGATGAGGAGGACCTCCTCCTGAAATCGATCCACATAATGAGCAAGTGACTCCGCCTGCCTCTACTTGATATTGAAGAGGGCCTCGGGGTCATTCTTCCTCTTCTTCGCGGTTGAGAAGCACAGCAGGAAGCCGCAACACAAATCCTCGAAAGCATATATCGACCCGGAGGGTAAGTGGTGGAACCAGTCACTAGCTTTCTCCTTTAGGGTGGTGGCAAAGAGTCGGCACTTGAAGGCATCCGACATAGGTCTGATAGAGACCATGTCTTCGAACCACTGTAGGTGCTGAGTGGGGTCATACTTGTCGGTATACTGAGTCATGGACGGCTCGCTGAACCCCTGGGGGATTGGTGCTGAGAGCAACAACTCGCAGAAGGGACTCCTCCTCTTCACACCTGACCTGCTCCACTCGCCCCATGAGCTCCCCGGGCGAACCGGCTCCTCTCGGTCTTGCAATCATCGAGGGACCACTCGCTGGGATCCGACTGGCTGGGATCCCTCCTCCCAGGACGACGCTCGCCTGAACCCCACCCGCACTCGCCAGACTGGGGAGAGCTCCCGCCCCGCGAGGTCTCGCTCCGGAATTTGGGACACCGCCTCGTTCACTGGCCTCTGCCCCGGGGCATGCTCTCCTACTCTAGCTGGAGGTGTCATATGGGGCGCAAGGGTTGCGAGACCCCCAAGGGCTGTGGCGAGGGCACATTGGAAAGCCCCGAGCAGGTCCCTCTTGAGGTCGGTCAACATCTCCACTGTTGCTGGCGCGCTGGGTGGCGGCGAGCCACAAAGTCCGTCTCTCGCTCGTCGTCTCCCGCCATGTCTCCTCCTTAGAGTTTTCTTGAGCTAGCTGCACTCCACGCTCACCGCACCAAAAATGTTGAAGCCAGGACTTGGCTTCTTTGTGGAGCTCGGTCCCTCGAGGATGAGGGGCAGCTAGCACTTACAGATTCCTTGGAAGGAACCGACCGGAGACTCAGAACTAGACACAGACCCTTGGTCCCAGCGAGGAGGTCCAACCACACACCCGGAAGATCTTTGAGCGCTTCCTCGCCCAAGCCAAAGCTGGGACTGGGCACCTTGGAGATCCCAAGAGCTAATCCAAGATAATCTGGGGAGGAAGAAGCTCAGAATACTGAGATCGGAATGCCCTCACAAGGTGCCCTTCAAGGTCTGTTTATAGTTTTTCAAGTCTGGTATGCTAATAGCGGAATTCCACCTTACACTTTTGCTATACGCTACCCAAAATGGTCTGCCAACAGCCAAACTCCAATGTTTGGAGGGGCTAACTGCAGACCACCAAGGTTTTTTTAGGTAAAAATGATCTTGAACCCTTCCTGGGCGAGCCGCTTATGAGGGCCTCTCACGTGAACTGAGAGGCTAGGCTCGCTCGCCTCCCTGCGAGTAACCAATGAGGGCCTGGCCCGCTCGCCCTCCCGCGAGCGACTGGCGAGAGCCCGACTCGCCCAACACCCTGACTCGCTCGCCTGCTTACTCCTTTCCTCTTCATCTCTCCTCCCCTCCCGGTTCCTTTATCTTTGCTCATCCCCTGGGCAAGAAGCTGACACTATCGAGGAGGTCATTGATGCGGAAGTTGGGGAAGCAGTTCAGTGGTCTGCATGGTCATGAACTCCATCGAGTGGATACAGTCATTCTTCAGAATCTTATTTAAGAGAGTGAGAGACAAAGGGAAATAATGTAGTGTCATAGTCTGAAGAAGAGTTATTGTATTTCTTCATTTTTTGAGTGAACGGGTGGATGTTCTTTTAATCGCGGTCTCTTTATGTTGTACTTTTAAAAAGTAATGATAATACTCAATTTTTTTGCTGTCATCCCACTTGTTCCCATGAATACACATGGATCATGCATTCAATTGTATTTAATAATTCATTGCGTACCTTCATTGTCTTTGTCCTATGAGCACCTAAAATGTCAATGTTTACTTGTATATTGATGTTAACCCATTGCTTGTTGTAATACATGTATGCATAGCGATGAGGAAGTAACCGCGACTTATCAACATGAAGATGAGATAAAATTTGGCGAGCTCTTCAAGATGTGGTAATAAATGGTGCGGTCAACACCACGTGTTACTGCACAATTCCGCGCACCAAGTTGAAATGACTTTGTTATTCAAAAAACATATAAACCACGATAATAATAACCTTGTTCGGGCACCGCAGATGTGTCCGCCCATCAATTGAAGAAATATATAGGGTAGGATGAGGATTTGTATCTGACAGAGCTTGCAACGTGTGCACCTATGTGTTGGAGTTTCTGAGGTGATCTCAAAGCAATCATCAGTTAGTCTTACTGCCAACGCAATATGAGCCTTTAGGGTCGCACATAAAAGTGCTTGAAGAAATTGGAGGAAGAATTGTGTTGTGTTGGTTTGGGATTTCTCGAGAAGTTTAATGTTTCCTGCATTGGGATTTTTCGAGAAGTTATATTGCCTTGGGATCTCTCAAGAAATTATGTCTTGAGATTTCTTGAGGTATCAGGCCAATCCTATGTGACTTATTTTAAATCAGAGTTCAGTTCGCCAAACTGAAGGCATTCGTCGAACGCAGAGTTTAGTTCGTCGAACAGAAAGCATTCGTCGAACGCAGTGATCAGTTCGTCGAACTGAAGGTTTTCGTCGACCGCTGAGACTGTTATTCGTCGACTGCTGAGACTGGAGTTCGACGAACGACGAGCGCGTTCGACGAACGGCGAGCACATTCAACGAACGGCAAGCCTGTTCATCGAACGACCAGCGCATTCGACGAACGGACAGTGCGTTTGTCGAACGGCCAGCGCGATCGACGAACGCTAGCCAGTTCGTCAAACGCAGTTCGACGAGTTTTGTTTTCTTCAGTTTAAGTCGTGGCTGTGCAGATAGCTTCTTTTTGCGCGTGGGTATAAAAGAATGTGATTTAATTTTTTCGAAAGAAAGTGTGAGCGGCGGAAGAGTTCCGCCTGTAGCCCCGGAAGGAAGTGTTCCGATCGGTCGATCCCGCCGCCATTGTCGCCTCTTCCTATAGTCGGACCTAGTAGTCTGTGGAAGACGTAGAGGATAGTTCTAATCCGACCTAGATCTTCTGTGACAAGAGTCTAGGGTTCTCCAGTGCTCGTGTGGACTACTATAGAAGTGCATATCAATTTCTGTGCAAGGAACTCAGCGGCACCATCTTGAATCTGACATTGGAGCACCTTGGTTTGAGTATTGACTCAAATCCCCTTCAGGTATATTTTCTGCACTGTGATCTGGATGTTGTTTTATTTCTTGAATCAGTAAAATCGCAAGTTTCTTAACTCTTTGGGTTGTTCTAGTTATTTATTCCGCTGCGCATATGTGATATGATGTATTATCATTTTTGAAATGGTATTAGAAAAACCCAACAATGGTATCAGAGCTAGGTTTGCAATCTAATGCATGTAAATCAGAAATTTAGAAATGTTCTAAATGTCTGGATTTCTTCCTGGATGTTTGAATTTCGAAGAAATGTTCTAGATTGGAAAAACTCCCAGAAATGCATGTGATTGCGTTGCGATTTCATTATTTCAGAAATTATGTCTCCTTTGCAGTAACCCTCCCTCCAATTGGTTTGTGAAACCAAATGTTTTAGATTTTGAATCTGACATTGAGGGACGAGCTTGTCAACTACATAAGTGGAGTTGTTTTTTCCCGTGTCAAATGCATGTAAATCTAGAGATTTAGAAGTGTTCTAAATGCTCAGATTTAGCCCTTTTTATCAAGCGTTGATAATTTTGTATTGTGCACTTATGGGATGTATTTGGTTGTAAATGTTGTATTTTAAAGTGCACATTGATTAATTGTTAATCAATTTTATAAATAAAATTCCTTATCCAATATTATGGATGCCTTCCGATGGATGGCACTCTTCCTTCCTCGATCGATGAAGTGTGGGCTTGTGATACGATGTTCAGCAAGTGCACCGGTCGCTGTCAAGTAATAAATGTTGGGAATAGAATCCCCGAGTGTCGGTCTCTTGAGGAATGCAGGCTAGGTGAACGGATCGCGTTGTGTGACAATTGTTACACAAGCGGGAACAAACACAACAAGAGGGGTTTTGATTTGGTTTCCTATTGTTAACAACAATAAAAGAAGTGCGGGTCAAAATCACCGCTTCGCAAGGCGAGATGGGTGCAATGGCCGCGATGCCGAGCTTCGTAAGGCGGATGGACGTTGCACAAGCGAGTGAAGTGATCACTAGTGCGGAGAGTGAGGGTCGCAGACACCTCTTCACAAATCGCCGCTAGCTCTTGCTAATGCGAATCGAACACAATGAGTGCGTGAGTGAGTGAGTGGAGGTGAAACGAATCACAAGCAAATGTTGATGAACAGAGAAGAAACAAACATTGCATTTAAACTAAACATCATGATATTTAAGTTCAAATGATTCAAAGAAATACAACAAAGGGGAGAAGAAGAAGATAACCAATGGACGAAGACTAGTGGCCGTTCACGGACGGAACGGTAGTTTGTCAAGCTACCTCCGGACTCGGGCGGACTGTGCTTCCGGCGTCGAGAGATTGTCACGATCTCTCCACGTGCTTCCGTCGTCTTCTACCTCAGGATTGCTGTTCTTCTCACCAGACAGAAATGGGGACAGCTTGCTTGAGTGCTTGCGGATGGTGAGAATGCTTCTGGACGATGGATAAATGCTTAGGATGGCTGGAGACGACTTCCCCTTCCGGAGAAGATGAGGTGGAGGTGGATGGAAGTGGAAAACGGTGGCGTACGGGCTGGAAATCGCGCTCCCGGAGGCGTAGTTATCCCTAATTTGCGGAACAGGTCATTATATAGGCGCTGGCAAAAATACTGCGCACGGTCATTGGCGCACGACCAGTGGTCGTGCGCACTAGAAACTTGTGGTCGTGCGCCTGCCTGGGCGGAGCCTGCAATGTAAGAAATTTATAAAATAACATGTTCGCACGACCAGTGGCGCACGACCAGTGGTCGTGCGCACTATCGTAAGTGGTCGTGCACACTGGTCGAGAGAGAACTCATAAAATAGGGGTTAAGTGCGCACGATTAGCGACGCACGACCAGTGGTCGTGCACAATAGAACCAGTGATCGTGCGCAGTGTTCCTGTACAGAATTGTACCGGGGACACCTGCACGACTCCTGTTCCAACAGAAATGCTAATCAGGCCACTGAAAGTGGCACTCAACAATACGATAAGGATATCAAAAGAGAGTAAGCATAAAAACACACCAAATTAGGCCAAGAAGTGCACCTAGCATAGAACGACAAAAATGACCTAAAACAAGGCTAAAGTGCAGTGGAATGACTAGAAGAATTGCCCAGATGAGTCCATAAATGTGTATATAATTGGGACTCATCACACCCCCAGACTTACCTGTTTGCACGTCCCGAGCAAACGAATTCGGCGGAGTGTGAAAATGGTAGACAACAAAGAAAATTACACAAAGGAGTACGGTGCGAAGTAGCAAAAGCATGCTAATAGAATATTTAGTAAAAAGAGATTCTAACAATGCTAACTAATTTACAAAAGTATTAGAGCGTAAATAAAGATTTATTAATACTCAGTTGGTGAATTGTGAAGAACTTGAACGATCATGCCCGGTGTGAAAGTAACACGCCACGAAGGAGGGTGTTGCACAAGATCGGGGTTCAGGAATAACTCCGCTGAAATCCATCAACGTCGTGAACCATAAGCTTGCACAGTCACAGTCTCTCCACGGCGCTAGCAAACTCACGAGATAAATCAATAGGACTTTAGGATTATATTGGGGCTTAGGTTGCGGTGTGATATGCAAGGATAAAGACGAAGGCTACGCAACCCAAATGAGTCAACGGAACGCTGCACCCAACAAAACCATGAACAAAGCTCGTGTGATACACCCCCAGACTTATCATGAAAACTAGGTGTACACACGGCCTACTTCACAAGTACCAACAGATTTTCTATTACGCTTGGAAGGATTTCTTTTCAATACAATTCTTTTCCCAGATTTTCATTTTAATATCATATTTTTCTTCTTTTTCTTATCCTCCGGTTGGTTCATAATCAGCAAATAAAACTTATTTCTCCTTCACATCACACAGATTCCAAACATCACACCAAATCAAGAATATGAGTGCAGTTAAACAGCTATTTGGTTGCGAAAGTAGGATAAGCTTCAGGATTTGGGGAATGGAGGAGGAGCTGAAACAAAGAAGTGGTAGGCACAAATGTTGGCTTGCAAAGGTGAGCGAATAGGACAGGGAAAGACAAGGCTCAAACTAGCCAAAACGTGGCCTACATCACATTTAACTCAAAGAATCGCTCTCACCCATGCTTCAAGAGTCGTTTGGGGCAAGTTCTTAGCCCACGAGAAAGGTAAACCTTCCTCCCGACTCGAGCAGCACACAACTAGTGCTCGTATACACACAACACCGGGTTATCGCCAATTTTGTTCACATTCACCATTTGAGTATAACAAAACTAAACTACGCAAAAATACTAGTCATAAATTAAACGCATAGAGATAATCTAGTTGTACTCAAATTCTACTATAGCATGCGGATGCGACTAGAACACTGCATGAGTCAACATCGCACTCCAAATAGTAATTCCTAAGCTAACACCCTAATTCACATTCCAAACCAAAATAGTTTATTCGAAAACAAAACAAATAGGCAAGCACGCGCTTATGTGGGTGAGGTGGTGTATGAAGCATGAAATAATAATGATGACAACGAAAAAATGTTAAACAAACTTCTAGCATGCGGTGCAACTCGTGCGCATAGTGGATAACAACGTGCTTTCCCCCAGACTTAATCTAAACATTACATCACAAAAACTGAAAGCTAGGAAGGGGAAGTGTTACCCAATGCTCAGAATTGAGCATACCAGACGATTGGCGTTAATTTCAAGAGCAATCCGCAGCATCCGCCAATGACAAATAATCAAAGCACACCTGCAAGCAACACACTAAAAGCAGCAAAAATATATAAAAATCGAATTAAAACATGTGATAAAAATAAAAATTAGGAGATCTGGGTTGTCTCCCACCAGCGCTTTTATTTTATGTCCTTAAGCTGGACCAAATACCTGTATTAAAATTGTTTATAGACTGCAGAAATTAAATAAAAGTGCATAAAAAGAGAGTTTCACAAACTAAGAACTAAAAAATCAGCTGTAGGCGCTCTTATAGTGCACGTCTCCCGTAGCTTGTAAGCGGGAGGTGAAGGCTTTAGGGCCAACACTGGTGTCACCCAGTGTTCCCCTATCCTCCGCCCTCTTACCACGGAGAGCGGCAGAGCGCGCATCGCGCAGACGCTTCTCTTGTTTAAGTTTAGCAACAGTCGGAGACTGCCAACGTTGAACATTTTCAGATTCTCCCATCTTAGTAGTGGGTGGCGTCACTTCCGTCTCCGCAGTGATGACCGGATCAGCCCAAGAGATGGAACTCTTAAATTGTTTATTACATGATTCAATGCAAGAAAATAATGGGATGCCGTCCCGAATCAAGTTCAGCTCAATATGTTTAGGACTGCTGTCCTCCTCCCTCTTGGAATCATAGTCTCTCCGAAAATCCACTTTTTCCTCTCCCTTGACTGGTACTCTTCCTTTTCTCCTTCAAATGATCCATTATCATTCTTATCCCATGCACAACTCAGTGATTCATCAAAAATAAAAGGAGGGGGCGAATGGATGTTTCAGTTATAGCCTTGGGGCAAGTGGGCAATGGTACCTTATTAGGTAGGAGGACACATCCCGCAGAAAAGGCAAGGGTGGCACCGCTCTCTTTCAAGAACGGAACGCCCAAGATAGGAATGGAGTGATTCTCACGTGGTCCTAACACTTGAAAATCAGCAACCACCAATGTCCCCTTAACTATAACTTCTACATTTTTAACTTCCCCTTTCGATTGTATGACGGTACTGTTTGCGAGCACAAGAGATTTCCGATCCTCCGTGTTAATTTCAAGTTGCAATTTATCAACATCTTGCAAAGCAATGACGTTGCGGGAGGAGCCAGAATCACACAAGGCCTTAGTATCAATTTTATTAATGGAACAAGAGATTACTAACTCACGCGGATGACCCACTTCCGCATCGCCGAGACTCTTCCCTTGGTCTATTGGGTTTTTTTCAGTATTACTAGGAAGAGTCCCATGCGACCGCTCGGTTAGCACTTGAGCCAATTGGCCCAGTTGCGTTTCCAAGTTCCGCATGGATGCGGTTTGGTTAACCATGTTTGAGTTAGCCGCTTGCATAAATTTTTCCATCATCTCCTCCAAGCTACTCTTTTTGGGAGCTGGGGGGCCTTGGTTATATTCCGGGTGAGGTGGCCTTGGTTGGCTCCCGGAGGCGTAGGCATCGTTTTGATGCTACCCCGGTGCCCATCGTTGGCCAGGTGCGTTGGGGTTCCATGAGAAGTTTGGGTGACTTATCACTCCCGGATGATATTTGTTATTAAACGGCGCCCCCTTAGATTGATTACCAACAGAATTAACAGATTCGTTTAAAGAAAAGTGCGAGAAGTCACCTGATAGATCATTGCCCGAGCATTCATACGCGTGGTGTCCGCCGCCTCCACATCCTTCACACGTAATAACAGCAGCCGGTGCAGATGTAGGCGGAAGTGAGTCGACCACGAAGAGACCACGGGCGCTACTTGGTGCATTTCTCCCGGCAGTCCAAAATGTGCTGTGTGAGGCGGTGTCTCGCAGAATTCGAAGAGCCTCCTCTGGAGTATGGTTCATTAGAGTACCACCCACAGCAGCATCGATCATCGCCCGGTAGTTGGGCTCGATCGCGAAGTAGAATGTCTCTACCACGTTCCAAGTTTGGAGCTCGTGGCTCGGGCAGCGGCGGAGAAGATCATTAAGGCGCTCCCACGCCTCGGCAAGGGTCTCTTGGTCAGCTTGGCGAAAGGTGGCGATCTCCCGCCGCAGGCTCACAATTTTATCAACGGGGTGGAATTTGGCCAGGAACTTGGATCCGAGATCATCCCAAGTCGCAACGGTCCCAGGAGGAATAGAATGGAGCCACACCTTGGCCTTGTCGCGAAGTGAGAATGGGAACTGTCGCAGCTTGACTGTATCGTAAGGAATCCCAGCGTAGCGGAAAGTCCTACAGATATCGGAAAACTCGGCCAGGTGCAGGTGCGGATCTTCACTGGCCATCCCTGAGAACTGAGCATTGTTCCGGATGATGTTCAAGATCGCAGGTTTGATCTCGAACTGGTTGTTCATAATGTTGGGACCGAACCTAGGATACACACTCCCAGCTGTCGGAGTGGTATAATCTCTCATCATTCGGGGTCGAGGCCTAACTACCTCTTGCTCATCTCCAGGATGGTGCTGCTCCACGTTGGGCACTCTTGGTTCAACATCATCTGGGTTTATGTTGTCACCCATTGCCGCCTGTACGGCTGCTGCACGCATTCGTGCGCGAGCGGTCCGTTCGATCTCGGGATCAAAGGGTACAAGTTCCCCCGCGGCTTGTCTCTGCATGCACAATCACAACCAAGAGAAAACAAAACAAAGAAAATCAAAAACAACTGCTCTTGTAACAAAAGTTCACAACTCACGACGTTACACGCCTGACCTTTCCCCGGCAACGGCGCCAAAAACTTGATACGATGTTCGGCAAGTGCACCGGTCGCTGTCAATAAATGTTGGGAATAGAATCCCCGAGTGTCAGTCTCTTGAGGAATGTAGGCTAGGTGAACGGATCGCGTTGTGTGACAATTGTTACACAAGCGGGAACAAACACAACAAGAGGGGTTTTGATTTGGTTTCCTATTGTTAACAACAATAAAAGAAGTGCGGGTCGAAATCACCGCTTCGCAAGGCGAGATGGGTGCAACGGCCGCGATGCCGAGCTTCGTAAGGAGGATGGACTGTGCGCAAGCGAGTGAAGTGATCACTAGTGCGGAGAGTGAGGGTCGCAGACACCTCTTCACAAATCGCCGCTAGCTCTTGCTAACGCGAATCGAACACAATGAGTGCGTGAGTGAATGAGTGGAGGTGAAATGAATCACAAGCAAATGTTGATGATCAGAGAAGAAACAAACATTGCATTTAAACTAAACATCATGATATTCAAGTTCAAATGATTCAAAGAAATACAACAAAGGGGAGAAGAAGAAGATAACCAATGGACGAAGACTAGCGGCCGTTCACGGCCGGCACGGTAGTTTGTCAAGCTACCTCCAGACTCGGGCGGACTGTGCTTCCGGCGTCGAAAGATTGTCACGATCTCTCCACGTGCTTCCGTCGTCTTCTACCTCAGGATTGTTGTTCTTCTCACCGGACAGAAATGGGGACAGCTTGCTTGAGTGCTTGCAGATGGTGGAGAATGCTTCTGGACGATGGAGAAATGCTTAGGATGGCTGGAGACGACTTCCCCTTCCGGAGAAGATGAGGTGGAGGTGGCTGGAAGTGGAAAACGGCGGCGTACAGACTAGAAATCGCGCTCCCGGAGGTATAGTTATCCCTAATTTGCGGATCAGGTCATTATATAGGCGCTGGTGAAAATACTGCGCACGGTCATTGGTGCACGACCAGTGGTCGTGCGCACTAGAATCCTGTGATCGTGCGCCTGCCTGGGCGGAGCCTGCAATGTAAGAAATTTATAAAATAACATGTTTGCACGACCAGTGGCGCACGACCAGTGGTCGTGCGCACTATCGTAAGTGGTCGTGCACACTGGTCGAGACAGAATTCATAAAATAGGGGTTAAGTGCGCACGATCAGCGGCGCACGACCAGTGGTCGTGCGCAATAGAACCAGTGATCGTGCGCAGTGTTCCTCTACAGAATTGTACCGTGGACACCTGCACGACTCCTGTTCCAACAGTAATGCTAATCAGGCCACTAAAAGTGGCACTCAACAATACGATAAGGCTATCAAAAGAGAGTAAGCATACAAACACACCAAATTAGGCGAAGAAGTGCACCTAGCATAGAACGACAAATATGAGCTAAAACAAGGCTAAAGTGCAGTGGAATGACTAGAAAATGGCCCAAATGAGTCCATAAATGTGTATATAATTGGGACTCATCAGCTTGCCAAAGCAAGGTGCATTAATCTATCTTGGTAAGGGTGCAAGCGGATAATTGTGATATCCCACTGTTAACATCGGGTCTAACTTAACTGGTTGACCTCAAAAGTTGAGTGCCTAGAGGCATTGGGCTGGCAAGCACCATATGATGGATGCGAATAAAGAGTTATTCACCAACCATACAAGAGTTGCATAGTGATGCAATTGGCAAGTGTTGCCTACCTAAATAACCGCATTATGAGTGGAACGCCAAAGCAGACTAGTTGTGTTGGTAAAATACGGATCTTGTCCACTAAGAGAGTAGCTCGCATAAACTCTTTGAATTGATATTAAGGGTTATCAATTTGAATAAAATAGTGGGAGTATTTAATTAAAGTCCTTATTAAAATAAAATATATTTTGAAATATAGTAATAAATAAACTTTGCATTATTTTGTGGAATTTTCATGGCAAATACTTCACACTCCACGTTGTCCCTAAGAGACATCTTTGAGAAGGATAAGCTCAATAGGACTAATTTCCTAGACTGGTTCAGGAACCTGAGAATTGTTCTCAGGCAAGAGCGTAAGCTCTATGTCCTTGAAGAAGATCCCCCCGAGGAGCAAGTCTCTATTGCACCTCGTGTAGATAAAGATGCTTATAAGAAGTATGGAGATGACTCCTTGGATGTAGAATGTCTCATGCTCGCAACCATGAACTCTGAGCTTCAGAAGCAACATGAGAACATGAGCTGTTACGAGATGGTGGAGCACCTGAAGAAAATGTTTCAAGGGCAAGCTCGCCAAGAGATATTTGATATATCCAGGGCATTATTTCTGTGTAAGATGGGAGCTCGGGACCCAGTAGGAACTCACGTACTCAAGATGATTGTGTATATAGAGAACCATAAAAGACTGGAGTTCCCATTGGGCCAAGAGTTGGCCACTGATCTGATCCTGCAATCGTTGCCAGACAGTTATGAGCAATTTGTCTTAAATTACAATATGAATGAAATTGACAAGACACTGCTCGAGCTCCTAGGCATGCTGATAACTGCCGAAATCAATATGAAGGAGGCCAAGCCTTCCAGCCCCATACTGATGGTGCATAAGAGCAAGGGCAAGGTCAAGGGATTCAAGAAGACGAAGATTGGATTTAATTCTCCTCTTGATCCCAAATCTTCTGCACTGAAAAAGAAAGGTCTGGCCAAGGAAGGGAAGTGCCACCATTGTGGTAAGGCAGGGCATTGGAGGCGGAACTGTCCCCTCTACATCGAAGATCTGCAGAAGAAGAAGGGAAGTATGACTTCCACTTCAGGTTTATTTGTTATAGAAATAAACTTTTCTGCTCCTTCATCTTGGGTATTGGATACCGGATGTGGTTCTCATATTTGTACGAATGTGCAGGAACGGACAAGGAGAAGAATGCTGGGTAGAGGAGAGATAGACCTGCGTGTTGGAAATGGAGCAAGAGTTGTTGTCGTTGCCGTTGGTGTTTATCGTCTTTCTTTGCCCACTGGGCTTGTAATAGAATTAGATAACTGTTATTTTGTTCCAGCCATAACTCGAAACATTATATCTGTGTCATGTTTAGACATGAGAGGATTTTCTTTCATTATTAATAACAATAGTTGTTCTATATTTATGAATGATGTTTGTTATGGTGTAGCCCAACTGTTTAATGGTGTATATGTTTTGAACTTAGACCATCCGATCTATAACATTGAAAATACTAAAAGACTAAAAACAAATGACTTGAATCCAACGTATCTCTGGCATTGTCGTTTGGGCCATATAAATGAGAAACGCATAGCTAAGCTCCATAAAGATGGATTATTTGACTCATTGGATTATGAATCATTTGAGAGGTGCGAATCTTGCTTATTAGGCAAAATGACTAAAGTCCCTTTCACTGGTTATACTGAGAGGGCTGATGATCTTTTGGGTGTAATACATAGTGATGTATGTAGACCCATGAGTTCTATGGCTAGAGGTGGGTACTACTACTTCATCACATTTACTGAAGATTTCAGTAGATACGGATACGTGTTTCTTATGAAGAACAAATCTGAAACCTTTGGAAAGTTTAAAGAGTTTAAAAATGAAGTAGAGAACCAACTGGGAAAAAGGATAAAAGCACTCCGATCTGATCGAGGTGGCGAATATCTAAGTCATGAGTTTCGTGATGATCTGAGAGAATGTGGTATTGTATCACAGCTCACTCCGCCCGGAACACCATAACATAATGGTGTGTTTGAGAGGAGGAATCGTACTTTGTTAGACATGGTACGGTAGATGATGAGTCATGCAGATTTGCCCGTTTCCTTTTGGGGATTTTCTTTAAAGACTACTGCTTTCACATTAAATCGTGCTCCAACGAAAAATGGTTCTAAAGACACCATATGAGATATGGACTGGGAAGCGTCCTAGTATGTCTTTTATTAAGATTTGGGGCTGTGAGGCATACGTGCGATATAAAATGCCTGACAAGCTGGAACCCAAGTCGGATAAATGTTATCTTGTGGGATATCCTAAGGAAACCAAAG
Source organism: Dactylorhiza incarnata (assembly GCA_033032865.1). Taxonomy (NCBI): domain Eukaryota; kingdom Viridiplantae; phylum Streptophyta; class Magnoliopsida; order Asparagales; family Orchidaceae; genus Dactylorhiza; species Dactylorhiza incarnata. The sequence continues at coordinate 2,679,689 of JAWHQI010000324.1, read as the reverse complement.
GGTATTACTGTTGGATCATATGACGCCCTTAGAGGGGGGGGGGGGGGGTGAATAAGGGTGTGTCTAAAAATTAATTTTTACTTAGTAATTTTTTTAAAGAGATTTTACTTTACTAAAAAAAGTACTTATAAATACTTTCAAAACAATGCAACTTTAGTATTAAACCAAAACACAAATTTCTAAGATAAAGATTATGCCACCAAATATGTAATTAAAGAAAAAGACATAATTATATTAATCATGAAATTTGAGTACAATAAAAATGATCTTAACAATGCTTAAGATCAAGGCACAATTATGTTAATAAAAAAATTCTACAATTTTGGTTTACCAATCCTTCTCCCAAGGATCGGAAGGCTATCGCTTGCCTTTCCCAAGACCAAGCCCAAGCCTATCCTCTAGATCTTCCCAAGATCTAGACGTAGCACACAAGGCCACGATTTCCCACCAAGCCATGCAAGGACTTGGACGCTCCGCACAAGGAAGCGATTTTCCCCTAAGCCGCGCAAGGACTTAGATGCCGCACGCAAGACGACGATTTCTCTACCAATACAAAATGAAAAGTATGTGAATGAAAATACAATATGAAAAGAACAACTCCGTAGAAGATTAGATCTCTGAACGGATTGTTGAAGCCTCGAGATGATCGATGATGTAAAAGCGCGCCCGATCTCGTCTTCAATCTTCAATCCTTCTTTGCACAAATGGGAGTTGAAGAGGTTCTGGAGCTCTCTGGTTCATATGCACTCAGGAAGGGACTTGGAATTCTCAAAGCTTGGAATGCACGAAAACAAGGAGGCAATTTATAGAAAATCGCTGTCGCCTGGGCAACAGTGACTGTCGGAATTTTCCGACAGCGTTAAACTGCCGCTGGAGTGGCGTCGTGCGGGCAGTTGCTGTAACCGTCGAGCTTTCGCCTGGGCGACATCGATGTCGGATTTCTGACAGTGCAAAACTGCCGATCGTGGGTGGTGTCGTGGGCAGTTGTTGTAACCTCCGAGCTGTCACCTGGGGACATCGCTGTCGGAATTCCGACAGCTCAAAACTGCCTTTCGTCGATCTGGCGTGGAGGGAAGTAGTCGTAACTTCACTGCTATCGCCTGGGCGACAGCGGCTGTCGGAATTTTCCGACAGTGAAATTTCCCACATTCATATTTAGCTCCAGCAGAAATGTGAACATCTCATACCTGTTATCTGCACACCATTAATAAAAAAATAGAATCAAATACAAACGGGACTTTGTTATTATCAAACCGGAGGAGTGCGGAACGCATGCTCCAACAATCTCCCCCTTTTGATAATAACAAATCTGTATATATAAAAAAAATCATGTCTATTTAGATTGTTGATTTTAACATTTGGTGTGTGCACAAAAATAACATGATATATTTCTCTTAAAATAAATAATCTCCCTTTAGATGAAGGCTCCCCCTAAATGAATGCTCCCCCTAAATATATGCTCCCCCTAAATATATGCTCCCCCTAAATATATGCTCCCCCTAGATATATGATGTATTGTGTAGGTGAAATATTTAGGTGGAATAGATTTTTTCTTTTTCTTTTTATACGTGTTAATTCTCCCCCTTTTGGTATTAGCAAAAGTTAATATTAGATAAAAGAGTAGTTCGTAAGGGAAAGTATATAGGATATAAAAATGAAGAGTAAGCGGAAGCACTTTGTTGGAAATGATTGAAGTTCATGAAATAATAGGAATATGCCATAGTATGAATAAACCCATGAAGTGACGGTATAGCCATATGAAGTAATGAAAGAAAATAACTTAAACATGAGTAAGGTCATTTGAAAGTATCATAGAAAGACACAATAGTGTATAGAATTATGGAATATTTTCGGTCCAATTCTCATGAGATGTATGTTTATATAACATAATGATGTGTACATGTGATACTTAGATCAAACATATGAAGTTATTTAATTTTCATGATCATTGAAATGTAGAACATAATAAAAGCATTTAAAGTCAACTTTGACTTTGAAGATATAGCACAAGAGGAATAGAAAACCATTTTTCTTTTGCACAAGACACTTTATAATTCTTTCCAAGGTGCTTAACCTCACAATGCTCATTAAGACTTATCAGGAGGGTAAGTAGTGCTTGGTGGAGTATCCTTGTCTTTATTATAAATTTTTTTTTTATCACAGATGTTGTGATATCTTAATTTTGATATATTGATATTTTTTTTGTAATTGACCAAGGATCTCCGAATTCACTTGAATCGCAAAAGATGATGTATATTTTGTTGTGCTAACAAATCAAGGTTGAAAGTTGTATTTAAGAAGTGCTATTTTATTATGTTAAAGCAAATATGATCCATGTATATATTAAATAAAAAGACATACGTATTGATCAAAAGAAGTGAACGTGATAGTTCATTATGATAGATAAACAATTTCTCATACTTAGAGGCATGCGAAAACAATTTCCATTGGTCAAAACAACTAAGTAGGAGTGTCAATACGATGATAGCTTGGAAATGAAATCATGTAAGAGTCATTTTTTTTTAAAATAAAAAACACATGGTTTGTCATCAAGTCATGAGGTGAAGCATTAATAATGACATATAACTATTGTAAATCATCAAAGGGACCCAAAATTGAATTTTTAGCAAAAATGGAGCTGTCGGAAATTTCCGACAGTCACTGTCGCCTGGCGACAGCCAAAATTATAAATAGGGCTTTGGACCGAGTCAAACCCTATTGTGCTTCATTTTTCTGGACTGTAGAGCGAGAGAGGGCTGTCGGAAGTCGGCGACAACTCTAGATGTAAGGTATGGATTTTGGATTTTTATGTTTTTGACTCAAATTTGTTAGGGATTTTTGATTTTGAAAGTAGAGAAGAAGGAAAATGTTGTTTTTATCTTGATTTTTGGTGATTTGGTGTAGGTTTTTGAAGTTGTGTTTTTTTTTAAAATGTAGATCTATTTTAAAGCAAGTGGATCTTGTTGGATCTTTGTTAAAAATGTTTTGATTTTGGGATTCTTGTGGTTGGAGGTTTGCTTTTGTTCATAGTTTAATTTTAAAAATGGAAGATTTTCCTTTTGAAAGAAGGTTGAAGATGATGAATAGTAAGGATATGGAGAAGATTTTGATTTGAAAAACAAAATTTTTTCTTAAAATTGTTGTTGAAATAACCTTGATTTGAGTAGATCTGGAAAGGTATGTAAAAAATTTCGAGAGAAGTTCACTGGAGAGCTGTCGGAAATTTCCGACAGTCACTGTCGCTTGGGCGACAGTGTTCCAGTGCACAGCACATGTTTAATCAAAATTTTTTATGTTATTTGCAGAATGGCTTCCAGTTCCAAAGCTCGAAGGAGTACTTCGGAAGATGCACATAGTTCATATCAAGTTTTTCCTGGGGTGGAGAAAGCTATTGTTGGAGTTGCGAAGTATGTGGAATTTGATTCACCGAAGCACGATCATATCTATGATCGGCTTGCGAATGCAGGTATTCTCTCAATAATCACCCCAGAGCCATTCTCTTCCTTTTTGATTCGCGAGTTCTATAATCATTTGGAAGATCCAAATTGCACTAATTTGGATGGAGGAGTAAGATCAAGAATTCAGGGTCAAAATGTGGAAATAACACATGTTGATCTAAGAGAGGAATTCGGATTAGTGATTAGTGAAAATGTGGCGGATATAGTGGAGAGTTATAGAAAAGATAGAGATTGGACTCTTGTAAACATGAGTTTACAAGGGAATCAAAAGAAGACTCTAACCACTGAAGTTACGTCACTCAATCTGGATGCTTTCTTAGTTCAAGATATCTTAAGGAATTCAGTCATGTTGAAGAGTGGAGATACAAGAAGTATTATGGCTCAGTTGACCCTCATTACTTACTACATTATGGAGGATGAGCTTTTTGATGTGGCGGACTTCATACTCTCCCAGATTCGGTATGCGTATAGATTAAAGCATCCAAGATGGGTGAAGGCTCATACACTGCCAATGGGGGCGATAATTCAGCGTATACTTTATAAGAAATACGGATGGATAGCGCAAGGTTATTATTTGGATGATTGTTATCTGGAGATTTATTATACGGGTTCGATGAAAGTGAAGAAGACGCCGAAAAAGGCTCATCCGGGAATTGAGATTCGAGAGCCGCCATTGCCTAGGGCAGGATCACTACGAGAGTCCATTGATGATTTACGTGAGTCATTAGAGGATCACAAGAAGGAAGTGAAGAAGGACCGTAGTCGAATGCAGAAGTTTATGAAGTTTCTCGTCAAAGGTCTGAAGTTGAAGCCAACGCCGGAGGAAGAGGTCAAATGGCAAGTTCCGGACGAAGAACCGCCACGCCATCGGTGAGGCGGACTCACCGTGGTAAAGCCGTGAGACGAGGACCTCCAAAAGATTGTCTAGAGAGCAGCGGGGCTGGATTTGAAGATTCTGATTAGTTTCATCAGGCTGTTGCTGCTGGTTGTTGTCGGAAATTTCCGACATCCACTGTCGCCTGGGCGACAGTGAATTTCTTCAGATTTCTATTTCTTGTTTAATGAACTTGATCCTTATGATTTTTCTACTGTTTTATTGGAACAATATTGATGTAATATTGATGATGTTTGAATTTTTGTTAAGTCTTTTAAAATTCTATGGTTTGATTTTAAAATTTAGGCTTTTTCTTTTTAAATTGTTTAGGTTTTGTGATAATAAAATTTTTTTTTAAATATTTAATAGGCTTTAAATAGTGATATATTCATTGTGAAATGTCTAGAATTCCCAATTCTAGCCTAAGCATAGAAAAACGGGAATCCGGTAACGGCTTAGTGAATATATCCGCTAGTTGATTTTCCGTGCCTATAAAGTTGATTTTTATATTATCCTTCTTAATATGATCCCTTATAAAATGATGTCGGACATCTATATGCTTAGATCTAGAATGTAATACGGGATTGTTAGTTAAGTCTATAGCACTTTTATTGTCACACTTTAATTCTACACTACTTTGTTGCATGCCAAAATCTTCTAATGTTTGTGACATCCAAAGAGCTTGAGCACAACAACTACCTAGTGCAATATATTCGGCCTCGGTAGTAGAGAGGGCAACAGAATTCTGTTTCCTACTCGAACATGAAATAAGTGAAGGGCCGATAAAGTGACAAGTGCCACTAGTGCTTTTCCTATCTAAAGAACATCCCGCATAATCGGAATCTGAAAAACCATGTAAAATAAAAGAATCATTATGAGGATACCATAAACCTAATTTTGATGTTCCTATGAGATATCTAAAGATACGTTTCACCGCTTTTAAATGTGACTCTTTAGGATTAGCTTGAAATCTAGCACATAAACAAACGGCAAACATAATATCAGGTCTAGATGCGGTTAAATACAATAAAGACCCTATCATACTTCTATAAAGGGTTTGTTCAATTGAAACACCACTTTCATCTTTTCCTAATTTTAGTGAAGTACTCATAGGAGTGTTTGCATGCTTAAGGTTTTCAAATCCAAATCTTTTTAACATATCATGAATATATTTGGTTTGACATATAAAAATTCCATCATGTTTTTGTGTAATTTGAAAACCTAGAAAATATGAAAGTTCTCCAACCATACTCATTTCAAATTCATTTTTCATAATTTGAACTACTTCATTACACAACTCTTCATTAGTGGCTCCAAAAAATAATATCATCAACATAAATTTGTGAAATAACTAAATCATGATCAATTTGCTTAATTAAGAGTGTAGAATCAGCACTTCCTATTTTATAATCGTGCTTTAACAAATATTGAGTTAATCGATCATACCAAGCACGAGGCACTTGTTTTAATCCATAAAGCGCTTTATCTAATTTATAAACATAATTTGGATATTTCTCATTTATAAAGCCAGTGGGTTGTTCTACATAAACCTCTTCTTTTATATACCCTTTTAAAAATGCGGTTTTGACATCCATTTGATATAATTTAAATCTTTTAAAACAAGCAAATGCAAGAAATATCCTAACTGCTTCTAATCTTGCTACGGGTGCAAAAGTTTCATCAAAATCTACACCTTCAATTTGTGCATAACCTTTTGCAACTAATCTGGCTTTATTTCTAATAATTCTAGATTCATTATCCATTTTATTTTTAAAAATCCACTTAACACCAACTACAGGACGATTTTTGGGTCGTTCTTCAAGATTCCAAACCTTATTACGTTCAAATTGATTAAGTTCTTCATTCATAGCTAAAAAAAATTCATCATTTAAAGCGGTGGAACATCTTTTGGTTCTATTTCAGAGACAAAACAAAGGTTTGAAAATAAAACATGTAGCGATGAACGAGTACTAACCCCTTTTTGCGGATCTCCAATGATAAGCTCCTTTGGATGATCCTTTGAAAATCTCAATTCACTTGGAGGCACATATTCTTCTCTTTCTTCTTCTCTTTCTTCTTCTCTTTCTTCTTCTCTTTCTCCTTCTCTTTCTTCTTCATTTTCTCCAAGTTCTTCATCATCATTCTCCACCGAAGGAAGGGGATCATCTTCTTTTCCTGTTATTTTCTTTTCTACACATGAAGCAAACTCATCAAACCTAACATGAATGGATTCTTCAACTATTTTTGTTCTTTTGTTAAAAATCCGATAAGCTTTACTAGTTGAAGAATAGCCAATAAAAATACCTTCATCACATTTTTCATCAAATTTTCCTAAGGAATCTTTAGAATTCAAAATAAAACATTTACAACCAAAAACTTTGAAATAAGAAACATTTGGTTGTTTATTAAAAATTAATTCATAAGGAGTTAATTTTAAAATAGGGCGAAGCATTACTCTATTTATTACATAACATGCCGTGCTAACCGCTTCAGCCCAAAAAGATTTTGGTAATTTGAATTCAGATAACATTGTACGGGCTAACTCTTGAAGAGTTCTATTTTTCCTCTCCACTACACCATTTTGCTGTGGTGTGCGTGGAGCAGAAAATTCATGTTTAATTCCTAACTCCGTACAAAAAGAAATAAACCTTTCATTTTCAAATTCTCCTCCATGATCCGATCGTATGCGTTTAATTTTTAACTCAAATTCATTTTGAATACGCAAACATAATTTTGAAAATTCTGAAAATGCTTCGGATTTGGAGGTTAGAAATAAAGTCCAACAAAAACGAGAATAATCATCAATCAAAACAAATGTGTATTTTCTACCTCCTAAGCTAGAAATTCCAATTGGCCCAAATAAGTCCATATGTATTAATTGAAGTGGCCTAGTGGTAGAAATAATGTTTTTACTTTTGAAAGATGATTTTGAAAATTTTCCTTTTTGGCAAGGTACACATAGTGAAGAAGATAAATTTCCATTTAGCAAAGGTAAACCTTTAATTAATTTATCTTTTGAAAGTTTTGAAATTAACTTGGCACTAGCATGTCCAAGTCGCCTATGCCATAAATCTAATTCATCATTTTTTGATAAAAAACAGTTTAAGGTAGAATTTGAAAAATCAAGAAATTTAATCATATATACATTATGACATCTAGGTGCGGTAAAAACAATTTCATTTGTTTTGGAATTAATAATTTTCCATAAATTTGTAGAAGATTCAAATAAAACATTTAAACCCTTATCACATAATTGACTAATAGAAATCAAATTATGCTTTAATCCTTCTACAAATAAAACATTTGAAATTGAAAAATTTTCGTTACCCACAACTCCGATGCCGATGATTTTTCCTTTTCCATTGTCTCTGAATGTAACAACTCCTCCTTTCTTCATCTATAGGCTAAGGAACTTTTCTTTATTGCCCGTCATGTGCTTTGAACAACCCGAATCCAAGTACCACACGTCTTCTTTGTCCTTAGCCTGCCAACATACCTAGAAAGAAGAGGTGAGTAAAGATCTGGTTACCCAAGTGGTTCCACCCATAGTATAGGTAGAAGCCTTAGGCACCCAGATTTGTTTGATTTTACTTTTTCCTTCTTTCCAGCAAGAGTCCGTAGTGTGACCAAATCTATTGCATTTGGCACATGTAATGTATTTAGAGGAGTACAACTTTTCTGGACTTTTACTGGATGAGGATGCAGTATTTAACAATTCATTAATTTTAGAATTTTTAAAAGTGAATTTTTTGGACTTTTCACTATCGCCGGCGACAGTGGTTGTCGCCGGGCGACACCTTCCAGATGTATCCAAGCCCAAACCTTCCAGATCCATGGCGTTGGTATCCTAAGATCATATCCAGTGATCTTCGGCCCATTCCAAATTTTTTCATGGCTAGTATTAAGTCATGAATCTGGTTTTTCATTTGTGTATTCTCGGATACTAGATTTACACATCTACGTTCAAAAGATTTCTTTCCCTCATGGACTTTGGAGATTGAAGATTTCAGATCTCTCTCTAAAATCTCATTCTTGTTAGTAAGAATTTTTATTGTAGAATGAGATTTGGAAAAAGATTCTTCAAGTTCATTAATTCTTCCCAAAAAGTGATCACACTCTTGGCAAGAGATATCTCTTTTTCCAATAGTCTTAATTTCCCTTAACAATTTTTTGTTTTCTTTAAGTAAAATATCATTTTCAGATTTAAGAAGATCATTGTCTTTTAAGCTTTTTTCAAAAAATTTGCAAGTCTTTAAAAATTCAGAAAACAATTCATCATAGGTTGGAGGAGTTACCTCAGTGTCGCTTTGGACACTGCATTCGTCATCAGATATGACGCTCTTTCCCATTAAGCATATGTTGGCCTCCTCTTCTTTACTTGAGTCGGAACTGCTTGCATTCTCAGAAGTAGTATCATCCCAGGTTTCCGCCTTCAACACCTTCTTCGACCCTTTGTGCTTCTTTTCTTTAAGTTCCTTCAAGTACTTTGGACACTTGCTTCGAATGTGTCCTAACTTCTTGCAGTGATAGCACTCCGGTGGCGGTCTCTCTTCCTCCTCATCGCCTTCCTTTCCTTTTTTCTTCTTAAAGGTCTCCTTCTTAAAATACTTCTTAAACGAATTCCTTCTCTCCGGATTTTTCATAATTTTTCTAAATTTTTTAACAAATAAACTTTCCTCATCTTCTTCATCCTCCTCAGAATCACTAGTTTCTTCCTTCTTAGATCTTAGAGCCAACCCCTTCATCCTTGGCTCTATATACTCTTGTTGTTGAATTTTCAATTCAACTTCATGAGTTTTCAAGTTCCCAATGAGGCTCTCCAATTGTAAGGTCTTAAGATCATGTGACTCGGAAATTGCAGTCACTTTGGGATTGAACTTCGGGGGAAGTGATCTTAAGATTTTCCTTACCAAATCTCCATTTGAGAACACCTTTCCTAGCACCTTTGAGTCGTTCACGATTTTTGTAAATCGTGTGTACATCGTGTCAATCTTTTCATCTACCTCCATTTTGAACCTTTCAAATTCAGATTCCAGTTGAAATAGCTTTGAATCCTTTACCTGCGAAGTACCTTCATGAGTGATTTCTAATAAATTCCAAATTTCAAATGCAGTATTACAAGCACAAACTCTATTAAATTCAGTGCGATCTAGTGCGCAAAATAAAGCATTCATGGCTTTTGCATTGTTTTTACATTTTAATTTATCGTTGTCATCCCACTTGTCTTTGGGCTTATCCATGGTTACATCTCCTACAACAAATGTTAGAGAAGTGTAACTAGATTCTACCATATTCCAGACTTCTATATCTAGCGCAATTAGAAAACAACGCATACGTGTTTTCCAATAATTATAGTCTGTGCCCGTAAAAAGTGGTGGCCTACTAATTCCTTGCCCCTCAACGAACGCGTGATCGTTGGGCGCCATTACTCCCGGTTGTTGTAACCTTCGAGCTGTCGCCTGGGCGACATCGATGTCGGATTTCCGACAGTACAAAACTGCCGATCGTGGGTGGTGTCGTGGGCAGTTGTTGTAACCTCCGAGCTGTCGCCTGGGCGACATCGCTATCGGAATTCCGACAGCTCAAAACTGCCTTTCGTCGATCTGGCGTAGAGGGAAGTAGTTGTAACTTCTCTGCTGTTGCCTGGGCGACAGCGGCTGTCAGAATTTTCCGACAGTGAAATTTCCCACATTCATATTTAGCTCCAACAGAAATATGAACATCTCATACCTGTTATCTGCACACCATTAATAAAAAAATAGAATCAAATACAAACGGGACTTTGTTATTATCAAACCGGAGGAGTGCGAAACGCATGCTCCAATAATTACTTCTACCTGCCGTCCGAGGTAAAAGTGTTTGTCGTAAGGACTGGCGTCTTTTTGGAGAAAGAGTTCTTATCCAGAAAGACTGCAAAGGTGGAACTTGAAGAAGTACAAGAACCACAAACAATAGCTGAACTGATTTTAGAACCTGAGCAAGGACTACAAGTTGTTGTAACTAGAGAGCCTGCTCAAGAAACACAAGTCCTGTGTAGATCTGATAGACCAAGATTTGAGCCTGAGAGATATGGATTTCTCGTGTCTCAAATAGGTAATGTGTTGCTTATGGATCAGGATGATGAGCCTGCAACCTATCAAGAGGCTATGTGTGGACCTAACTCTGGGAAGTGTCTTGATGTCATGAAATCTGAAATGGACTTCATGTATGCAAACCAAGTCTGGACCTTGGTGGAACCACCTGAAGGGGTATGACCCATAGGGTGCAAGTGGGTCTTCAAGAAGATCACCGACATGGATGGGAATGTACAGACATTCAAAGGCCGGCTGGTGGCTAAAGGTTTTAGGCAAATTCATGGTGTTGACTATGATGAGACCTTTTCCCCTGTAGCCATGGTCAAGTCCATCAGAATTCTACTTGCTATTGTTGCGTATTATGACTACGAGATCTGGCAAATGGATGTCAAAACGGCTTTCCTTAATGGAAACCTCCTTGAGGAAGTGTACATGACACAACCCGAGGGTTTTGAATCTCCAAATGAAGCCACTAAAATATGCAAGTTGAATCGATCCATTTATGGATTGAAACAAGCTTCTCGAAGTTGGAATCTTCGTTTTGATGAGAAAATCAAAGAGTTTGGTTTTATTAAGAACGAGGATGAACCATGTGTTTACAAGAGGATAAGTGGGAGCATTGTTATTTTCCTGATTTTGTATGTGGATGACATACTATTAATCAGAAATGACATTCCGACCCTGCAAGCTGTTAAGAACAGGCTAGGGGACTGCTTTTCTATGAAGGACTTGGGTGAAGCAACTTATATACTTAGTATTAGAATCTATAGAGGTAGACCGAAGAAGTTGCTGGGTTTGACCCAAAGTACATACATTGAGAAGGTGTTGAAACGGTTCAACATGCTTGAGACCAAGAAAGGATTCTTACCCATGTCACATGGTGTGAGTCTCTCTAAGGACCAGTGCCCAAAATCTTTGGAACATAAGGACCACGTGAAGTATATTCCATATGCTTCGGCAATTGAATCAAGCATGTACGCAATGTTATGTACTCGAACCGATGTCTCTTATGCTTTGAGCATGACTAGCAGATATCAGTCTCATCCTGGTGAGAGTCACTGGATTGCAGTCAAGAATATCTTAAAGTACTTGAGAAGGACTAAAGATGAATTCTTTGTTTATGGTGGAGAGGAAGAGCTCGTCGCAAAGGGTTACACAGATGCTAGCTTCCAGACTGATAGGGACGACTCAAAGTCCCAATCAGGTTTTGTATTTTTCCTTAATGGAGGAGTTGTAAGCTGTAAGAGTTCCAAACAAGAAATAGTTGCTGATTCTACAACTGAGGCCAAGTATATCGCTGCAGCAATTGCGGCGAAGGAGGCTGTATGGATTAGGAAATTCATTGGCGAGCTAGATGTAGTTCCTAACATTGTGTTAAATTTTTTGATTTGAATCGTTTAGGAGTAAGCAGGAGTTGCATCAACTGAGTTATAGCCAAACAACCACAAAGCCACACAACAACACAATAGACTTTATTGAATCACAAAACTTCATTACAATTGGAGACATACATGGCGAGACATGATTCATAAGAATCACGAAGGAGAGAGGAACAAAACACACCAAAAAACAAATCTGGCGACCTGACAAGCAGAGACCGTACAGACTGCTGAACTCCAGAGACAGCTCGGCATGTCCTGAGACCGCTCGAACAGAATACATGCAAGATTACCTACACTGCAAGACCGCCACCTCAGACCGCACGAACTAGAGCTTATTGAACTGAACAGAGAACAGAAGCTATCGCCAGACCGCAACTCAGATCGCCTAACCACAGAAGGTCGCCTGATCGCTGAGCTCGCTATGAACAACACACGAACAACATAAACCAGTCCGCAGACAAACCGCTGCCGAACTGTTTATTCAAGCCACTGGGGAATCACCAAGGAAGGAGACCACAACCTGCTGACCGCAAACCTACTAACACAACAAATAGTCAACTCGCTTCCGAGACCGCCCGACCTCAAAGTTGAGACCGCACAAAACAACCTTGGCTCTAGTTCTTACAGTTCTCATCATGAATGACAGGCCCTGCACCCCTATTTATAGGTGAGAGGACGGATGTCGTCACCTCCGCAAGAGAGGTTCAATCACCACCCATCAGATCGCGAGCGATCTCATAGAGCAGACCGCGCGAACACACCTCTTGGACAACATCCTATCCAAGACCGCAAGTCTGCAGCAGACCATGCACATGCCGCGCAGTCACAGATCACACCTTCCTTTGATCACCTAGAGCAAACCAAGAACATCTGGCCGACTTCAGACAAGTCGCCAGATCACCCAGCATAAGCCGCCCGGTCACAGCGGTTACTCAAGAACAGACTGCCCGGTCTTCTATAAAGCAGATAGACCAACCACGCAGATCAAACCGGGAAGAGACCGCAATATTACAAGAATAGACCACCCAACCACAGCAGACCGCCAGAGCCAGACCGGCAGAGAACCAGCGCAGAGACTGCGTGGTCTCTGCGGTCACCAATATTTAGACTGCCGGCACTTTCCACTTCACTTCAATAAGTTCAACACTCCCCCTTGAAGTGAGAAGTGGAAACTAGCCCGAGTAAACTCCGCAATCGATTAAACGGTCCCTTCGCCAGCGGCTTTGTGAAGACGTCGGCAACATTGTCCACACTCCGAACATGCTCGACCATAAGAGATCCTCCCAACACCTTCTCACGAATGAAATGATGCACAATCTCAATATGCTTGGTCCTTGATGCGATAATTTCGACAAGTGCACCGGTCGCGCAAGTAATAAATGTTGGGAATAGAATCCCTGAGTGTCGGTCTCTTGAGGAATGCAGGTTGGGTGAACGAAATGCGTTGTGTGACAATTGTTACACAAGCGGGAACAAACACAAAAAGTGGAGTTTTGATTTGGGTTTCCTACTGTTAACAACAATAAAAGAAATGCGGGTCGAAATCACCGCTTCGCAAGGCGAGATGGGTGCAACGGCCGCAATGCCGAGGTTCGTGAGGAGGATGGACGGTGCGTAAGCGAATGAAGTGGTCTCTAGTGCGGAAAGTGAGGGTCGCAAACACCTCTTCACAACTCCCCGCTAGCTTTTGCTAACGCGAATCGAACAAGATGTGTGCGTGCGTGAGTGAGTGAGTGCGTGGAGGTGAAACAAATCACAAACATTCATTGGAGGACAGAGAAGAAATAACCATTGCATTTAAACCAAACATCATTATATTCAAGTTTAAAATGATTCGCAAAAATACAACAAATGGGAGAGGAAGAGGACAACCAATGGACGAAGACTAGCGGCCGTTCACGGCCGGAATGGCAGTTTGTCAAGCTACCTCCGGACTAGGGCGGACTGTGCTTCCGGTGTCGAGAGACTGTCACGATCTCTCCACGTGCTTCCGTCGTCTTCTACCTCAGGATTTCTATCCTCCTCACCGAACAGAAATGGAGACGGCTTGCTTGAGTGCTTGCGGACGGTGGAGAATGCTTCCAGATGATGGAGATGTTGGAACACGGTCTTCCGCATCTCCTAGGTCGACACCCAATAACTAACAAGAGTCTTTCGATATAAAATTCCTGCAATCGGATAATAATGCACTATTTTCAGCCTGAATCTTTTCTTGTCTTTGACACTGATACGAAACTCCCCTGTTGAAAGATAGAGAATTAAAGGGTCCATCCAAGATGGCCTCTGGTCAATCATTATAACTGTCTTTTCTTCAATTGCAGGATGAAACAGGTCCTAGGTAGTTCCTCCAGATAGCAACCCAAATTTTTCGAGCTGATAAGCCTCAGAATTATCTGTTCTGGGAATATGTTGAATCGTGAAACTTTTGAACCTCCCAATTTTTCTTTTACCAGCACTTGATACTTTTTCAAGACAGGTTCTCGAGTTTCATACGTACTGTTCACCTGAGAAGCCATGACTAGAGATTCTATTTTACCTCAACATTCTAAATACCTAGTTCCCTGGCGAAGCGCAGACCTGCCAAAAGAGCCTCATACTCGGCTTGATTGTTAGTAACTGGAAAATGAAACTTTAAGATTTGATTTAATCTTAAACCATTCAGATTGTTTAATACTACCGCCCTCCTGATGAGTTTTTACCTGAAGCTCCATCGACGAAAATGGTCCAAGGGAGAGGTCTCCTGACCTAAATTTCAGGGTTGATATCTACTGCATCAACCATGATGCTATCACCTGCGATTTGATCGCCATCTGAGGCATATAAGAAATATTGAACTAACTTAGCTCTATGGCCCACTTGGCCAACCTACCTGAATGCTCTGGCTTTTCTAATACATTCTTCAGAGGTAAGTCTGTGACTACTTGAATAGAATGAGCCTGAAAATACCGTATGAGTCCTCTTGCTGAGATAATAAGAGCTAGTTCCAGCTTCTCTAGGATTGGATATCAAATTACTACTCTTTTTTAGGATCCTGCTAACATAGTAGACAGGGAACTGCTTTATCTTTTCTTCTCTTACTAGTACCAAGCTAACAGCATCAGCTCCAACACCTAGATACAAGAAGAGGTCTTCACCCTCTCGGGGGCTCTGAAGAAGAAGGATTGAGGTGAAATTCCTCTTTAACTGATCAAAAGCCATATCACACTCTTTGGTCCACTCGAACATAGAGGCCTTCTGAAGTGTCTTGAAAAATAGAGCACTTTTATCTCCTGAACGAGATATAAACCTGCACAGACCTGCCACTCTACCTCCCAGCTACTGTACTTCCTTTGGAGACCGCGGAGGTGCATTTCTAGAATCACTTTTACTTTATTAGGAGTAGGCTCAAGTCCTTCCGGGGTCAAGAGATGACCTAAGAACTTGCCCTTGCTAGTTCCAAAAACACACTTCAAAGGATTCAGCCTCATATTGAAGGTTCAGAGAGTTATGAATGTCTCTTCGAGGTCTCTCAAATGAGCTGAAATCACCTTACTTTTGATGAGGAGATCATCAACATACACCTCAAGATTTCTACCCTTCTGCTTTTGAAACACAGAATCCATCTATCTTTGATAGGATGCGCCAACATTTTTAAGCCCGAAAGGCATTACGCGATAACAAACACATCCATCATTATAATGAATGACATATGAGGTATGTCGTACTTATGCATTGTAAATTGATGATAGCCTGAGAATGCTTCTAAAAAACTCATAACAGGATATCCAACCGCGGAATCAACTAAAGAATCTATCTGAGGAAAGTGGTAGCAATCTTTCGGGCAAGCTTTATTAGGGCGGGTAAAATCTACGCACATGCGCCATTTACCACCTGGCTTTTTCACCATTACAATATTTGAAAACCAATCAGGGTACTAAACTTCCTGGACAAAGCTAGCTCGAAGAAGCTTCAGTACCTCCTCCCTGATTGGTTGATCAAACTTCTCAGCAATTACACGCTTCTTTTACTTCATGGGCCTGTAGGATGGATCTATATTCAGATGATGGCAAGCTACATCAAGATCAACCCCTAGTATGTCACCTGCTAACCAAGCGAATACATCTAAGTTCTTCGGGAGACAGGAGATCAAATCCCTCTTTTCCGCTTCAACGAGCTCTCCATTTATGGAGAGTTCCTTTTCTTCACCTTTGGCCTCAATAGGCACCTTCTGAACTACCTGGCCAGGTTCCAGGTGAGCCCCTTCAGACTTCACTCCCACTGCAAACTCCCCTGGTAGATCTTGGGCTGGTTCCTCTAGAGCCTTATCCAACAAGGACCTCAAAGACCATCTCTTCAGCTTCTGAAACCTCTTCCATAATTACTGCCTTGGGGGGGGGGATATCTCCATGGCGTTAACCGTTTTGTCATAACATTCTCGAGTGAGCTTTGGGTCACTCCGAACCCTAAACTGCTTCCCTTTGACAGTAAACTTCAAAGCCAGATGGTAGGTAGACATGATGACCCTATATTCATTAAGTATAGGTCTCCTGAAGATGCAATAGTAGTTTCTAGGTGCATCTACTACTACAAACTCTACGTACTTGATCACACCTCCCATCACCATAGTGAGGGTTACATTCCCTTCTACTTCTTTCTTCTCCACCGTGAACTCATAGAGAGATCCCTCTGTAGTAAGAAGGGGCTTCCCAGACTTGAGGCCTTCGAAGGTTGGCTTGAACAAGAGATTTACGGAGCTGCTAGTATCAATCATAATTCTATCCACAGTGAAATTTTCAATCACTTCTTTGATCACTACCACATAATTAAGACGATTGCCATTGGGGGCAGTTCTTCTTCACTAAACACAACCACTTCCAGCTCAGGAGCTGAGGTTGAGGCCACAGCCACCTCCGACCTGAAGACCCTTGAAACACTAGACTTTTTCGAGGACTCCAACCCTGCTCCCCCATGGATGCAAAAAAGACAACCGAACTCTCCTTCCTCGTTGGCATCCATGCACTCGCTTGCAAAGTGAAGACTACCGAAGAGACCGACATCTTCCACTTCCTCACACTCCCAACTCACCTCAGCCACAAACTTTGCCTTCTTCACCTTCTCCTCAACCCTTTTCACTATCAAATCCTAAAGTTTCCCTTCCTTCAACAACTTCTCAATCAGAAACGTGAGAGCTCTGCAATTCTTAGTCTGATGACTCATTTCTTTATGATATTGACAATATAAAGTCGGGTTTCTAGACCGGATGTCAGATTTGATAGGTGCTGGTTTATTGAAAAAGGGTTGCTTCTGAATAATTTCTAGCACTTCACTGATTGGGAGAGCAAGATTTGTAAAAGCATCTTGAGAGTCATCGAACTGCCACCTGGGGTGAGTAACTAGATGGAGGTGAAGGAGAGTTGGAAGATGAGCTGGAGCAGGCTGATGCCACTGGTCAAACTATTAGTGATTAACGGATGGACGGTGGTGGCGGAAATTCCTTCCTGGGGGGGCTGGAGGCTGGTAGTCCTGATGGGCTGGTTTCTGGAAAATGCTGAGGAGATAAAGAAGAATTGCTTGCTCCTTAATAAGCCAAGCTGGAGATATTGGAGACATATTCTGGATTGCAGATCTCTCCATCGATGAACTTGTTGGCGATGGATATCATCTCCTGATAGGAATTTGGCTCTCTGGTGGTCAACTCGAACTTCAGCGGACCCTCTCGGAGGGCATTAATGAAAGCTACTTTATGCAGAATCAGACCAACATCCCTTATACTCAGAATCTCTTCATGGAAATGTGATACGAAGCGATCCATAGTCTCTCTTTCACCCTGTCTGATCTTGAAGAGGGCTGCAGGGCCACTCTTTCTTTTCTTTGAGGTAGCAAACCATAGAAGAAGTTTTCTCCCAGGTCTACAAAATAGGATATAAACCTGGAGAGAAGGTATAAGAACCACTCCCTAGCCTCACCTCGCAAAGAGGTTGTAAACAACTTGCAATGGAGGCCTTCAGTCAGAGTTCTCATCGATACTACAGCTTCGAAAGCTTGCAAGTGAGAGACTGGATCATCTCTACCAGTGAAGACTGGGATCCGAGGTTCTCGAAACCCCACGGGAACTGGCTCCCACCACACTTGGTTGACAAAAGGAGATGGATCCTCCCAACGGCAAGATGGGGGATGAGCAGCATCCTCCTAAAAGCTTAGAGCTCGGGCTGGACATCCCTGGGCAGCTTCCTGGAAAAAATCATGCTGAGCGACAAACTCCTCCCCCTGAGATCGTAGAGGAGCTGCGGGCTGAGGGGATGAGTGGTCTTACACGTGACCGCTGACAGGCAAATTGCCGATTGGCATGGCGACCTCAGCAGTCTGAGGGACGAAATGTAGGGAGTTTGCCACCAAGGCCTGACTCATCGTCTCTATCTGCAGAGTGGTCTCTCTCTGGGCTTTAGCGAACTCTTGTCGGGTCCACCCTAAAGCCCACTCAAAATGTGACTCGAGGTCTTCCAAGGTCGGGCGACTTGGACCTGAGGGACTGCTCAATGGCTGACTTTGCAACTCCCGATCAGACATCCTAAGACTGTCGAGTTCGTCGGTATGTTCTAATGTAAAGGTAGCGTGTTTGTTTCTTGGTACAAAAATTGTACCTCTACAACTTGCACTGAGGGGAAAAGGGAAAAACTGAGGATGACTGGTTACTAAGGGCCTAGAATAGCTGAGGAGTATGTCGCTTGGCAGTGAGACCGGGAAAGGAACCTTAAGGAGAAAAAAAACTAAGACCGCTTAGGCTGATACTACGATCTAGACCCGAAACAAAAGTCCTTTTTAGGGACCCCTACCCCCTTATTTATAGACGCGGAAGCCTGCCCAGATGGGTAGGTATTAAAATCACTGGCTGCCCATGATATAAGAGGGTTAGGACAGAGGAAAGAAGCTACCTAGTGTGTAAATAACAGAAAAGCTCAGGGTTTCAAACCATGCGGTCTGACGATCTCGAATAGTCTTGACTGTTGAGAATTCGAAGATCTGTTGCCAAGGACGAGACAAATGGACTGGAAAAACTGAGACCGCCGTGACCGTCGGTTTGGGTGAATTTCCTTATGAGCACTCGAGATCGTGAACTTACGGGCAAACAACTTATACATTGTAGAGATCACACAAAGCAATCTAGTACAACCACTAAAATTGTAGAAAAGACATGTAAATATGCATTAAAGTTCAAAACTTATGAGTACAAATTTTATAAGAGATAATGATGTGTACAAGTAGTACCTTTGATAAGAGTATACAAATGATTTAATCAAAACACATACTACCATAAATGGACTTTAAACAAGGGCAAATTATCGTGGCTAAAAGTCCAAAATCGTGGCTAAAGACTTTTAGCCACGACCAGCCCATGAAAAATGGGAGTGGGCAATGAGAGCGTAGCAAAAAGTATTTGCCATGCTCATTCTGTGGAAAATACACTTTTGCCACAACTTTTAGCCACGGTTGTAAACCGTGGCTAAAGGTCCTGGTTTCAACGACTATTTGCCATGATTTTTCTAACGTGGCTAAAAGTCCATCATTTGTCACGATACTAAACTGTGGCAAATACTTATCAGATTTAAAAAAAAAAGTATTTGCCACTATTTAAAACTGTGGAAAATACTTACCTGATATAATTAAAAAAGGTATTTGCCGTGGTTTAAAGCTGTGGCAAATACTTGTCCAAGTTATTTAAAAAAAATGTATCTATCACAATTTAACAAATAATTCAATGCATTTAAAAATAATAATGTTATAAACATTCAAAAATTCAGCTATACACAGCCAAATTATATTCACGACCCATAATAATATTAGCACACAAACATATTATTCACTCACCTTGGCCTTCCTAACCATCTCATGTCAAAATAAAAGTCCCTTCCATGAACTTTAATCATGCATACACAAATTTTAGTTGACCATATGAAAAGTATCAAAATATCCAAATATTTCATTGATATTAAATAGTATGACGTTCAGTATTAATCCACATGCATATATAAATTGCCTTAGATTTGAGTCATCCACAAAAAGCTTGTTGCATGAGAGTAGTTTTCTGCAATCCTGAATCAACATTCTTCTCACCACCTTGAACCACAAGAATGCTACTGATGAGTCCTGATCATATACACTTTTATGGACTCATCTGGGCCATTTATTTAGTCATTTCACCACACTTTAGCCCTGTTATAGTTCATATTGATCAGTCTATGCTAGGTGCACCTCTAGGCCCATTTTGGTGTGATTTCATTGCTTTTCTTCATTAGTAGTTTTCATGCGCTGTTTGGTGCCACTTTCAGTGGCTGGATTTGTGGTTGTGCTGGAATTGGAGTCGTGCAGGTGTTCCTGGTGCAATTCTGCACAGGAACACTGCGCACGATCACCGGTTCTATTGCGCACGACCACTGGTCGTGCGCCACTGATCGTGTGCACTTAACCTTTTTCATGAGTTCTGTTTGGTGCAGTGCGCACGACCACCTACGATAGTGCGCACGACCACCGGTCGTGCGCCACTATTCGTGCGCACTTATCATTAATTTTATGAGTTCTGTCTCGACCAATGCGCACGACCACCGACGATAGTGCGCACGACCACCGATCGTGCGCCACTGGTCGTGCGAACATATTATTTTATAATTTCTGTCTTTGCAGGCTCCGTCCAGGCAGAGCGCATGATCACAGGATTCTAGTGCGCACGACCACTGGTCGTGCGCCAATGACCGTGCGCACTG
Organism: Dactylorhiza incarnata; assembly: GCA_033032865.1. Taxonomy (NCBI): domain Eukaryota; kingdom Viridiplantae; phylum Streptophyta; class Magnoliopsida; order Asparagales; family Orchidaceae; genus Dactylorhiza; species Dactylorhiza incarnata. The sequence goes on along the minus strand of JAWHQI010000324.1, from coordinate 2,659,163 downwards.
TTTATTCCAGCGCCTATAAAACGACCTGCTCGCGATTTTAGGTGGGATCCCGATTTTCAGCGCCGTTTTCCGCCCGGTTCCGCCCAGTTTCGCCCCTCCACCGTCGCCCACCATATGGAGGTGCTCCGGGCTTGCTCTTCACGCCAATCTTGAGCCGGAGTTTCCTCTCGGCCTCCTCCTTCATCCAAGTGCTCCAAGGAAGGTTTAGCCGCCATCGCCATCAAGTAAGACGAAGTTTGCAACCTCTACCGGATCGTGACACGAAGAAGACGGGTCCATTGGAGAGTCGTGACAGCTCTCTCTACCCCGGACGTAGTTGCGGACCGAGCTTGGACGCGGATTGACAACCCGGCGATTCCAACCGTGAATCTCCAACGAGCCTTCGGATTCGGTCGATTTCTTGCCTTGTTCTCTTCTTATTGATGTATATGTAGCTAGAACCAACATTTTGATGAAGTATATTCTTACTTGTTAACATTAGTATGAAATCATGTCTATGTGATTGAGTAATCTTGTTATATTGTCATTCGAGGTGTGCCCCGTGGTGTGGATAGTTGGTTGTGTTGTGCCGCCCTAACAATTGTTAGTGGTGTGCTTGTCGAAGAGGTGCTTGCGACCCTCATTCCGCTAACCTACTCGTCCATCCGCCTACCGAAGCGTGGCATAGCGGCCCGTACTCCATCCCGCCTAACGAAGCAGCGCGCTCAAGGCCTGCATAGTTCGATCCGTTTGCCTACTCATCCATCCGCCCTTACGAAGTAGCGCGTTCAAGGCCTACGTAGTCTTCCATCCCGCCGAGCGAAGCTTTGCATAGCGGCATTGCATAGGAGTAGTTATAGTATTTTCTTTTATTTTCCAAAAGCCCAATCACCCTGTTTCCGCATTCCATTCGACTCAAGGACTTCGATCTCAAGTCCTTCCTCGAACGTTAACTCCACCTTACTGTGTTCCTTGAGAGATTCGATACTCGGGGATTACTCCTCGTTTTATATTACTTGAACGATCGGTACACTGCCGTTTCGTGTCGCAGTCGAGCTACCGCCTATAGCGGTGTGTGAGATTTGCGCCATCAAGTTTTTGGCGCCGTTGCCGGGGAACACAGTCGTGTGAGTTTTCTTGAGAGGGAGAGCCGAGAGATAGTAGTTCTTCCAGTGTGTATAGCCGCTTTATTATTTTTGTTTGCTTTTTAATTATCTTTTGTTTGTTTTTATTTTTTTTCCTCCCCTACTTTAAAGTTTTAGGCAAGTTTTATTCAAGGAGTTTTTCTAGTTGTGTAGATTTCCTTGCAAAGAATTTCAGTTTCTTTTTATCTGCTTTGAATTTTGAAAATGTCGTCATGGGATATTTCACCTAGCTTTAATGACAAGATGGTTTATTATTTGGACCAAATGAATGAGTTAAATGCTAGGCAGTGTAGGAACATTGTTTGCTTGTTGTGTCGAGGAGAGGGTCATGAATTGAAGGACTGTCCGCGTCTTTTCAATCCTGACTGCCGCTCCTCCACTCATGACGACATTGTCCCTATCGCTCATTCTTTACCCATGGAGGCAATTGTGCCCTCTACCCCTGAGCTTGTCTCGTGCACGGACTCCTCACTCCCTATTTATGGCTTCACTCCCAGTGATGATGATCACTCATCTGTTAGCCAACAAGGAGAGGAATGGGAGCTCCTAGATGCACCTGAGTATGATGAGGAAAGTATTCTTTCCATCGGTGAGGCTCTAGCAGATCTTTTTGCGGAGGAACCAAATCTTTGTGTTCCTCCAGTTTCTTTGCGAGATTTTTCTGCACACAATTTTTATGATCCTATCGAAGTGAAGGAGTGGGGTGATGCTTCTGACTTGGAGGGTGCTCCAAAGTGGGATGAGGATGTCATTTTCCCTGACGGGGAGAATGAATATTTTGAACACGATGGTGCACCTCGGTGGGATGTGGAGGATACTCTCTCTGATGAGGAGGTTTGCCCTTCTTCATGGGACGAGGAGGTCCAAACCACCACTGAAGCCCCTGAGTTGTCAAGTTCCCCTCGCTATGATATTTACGATGATGATAGAGATCTATCCTTGGATCTTGCTGGGAGTGAAACCGGGATCACTCCCCAGATTGTTGATGATTTACGTTTTTCTTCTCATTTCTTTCTGGACCCCCCTTCTTCTTCCGAGCCTGTGCAGGTTGAGTCTTTACAGGTGCCCCAGGAGGACTTGGAGCTTTTTGCTCAAGTCAATGATGAGAGTATCCTCTCATGTGAGGAAGTTTATTCCCCCTCCGTTGAGGATGCTCCACTCATTGCCTTTTCCTCCTGCTGCCTCCCTGTTGATGATACCTTGCTAGGCAAGGATGTGTTTTGTGAGATGAGTGAGGACCAGGCCTCCTCCTTTTCTTACATTCTCTACCCTCTACCTGTGAGGAGCAGGTATCTATATTTAGGTAGAGGGGTGACTGTTCTATCACCGTATCGGTACCCGCTACCGACACGGATATTAGGCCAGTTACCTGTCCACTTCTCCTTCCATAGGCCCATTAGCTAGAACTCTTAAAGTTTGAATAAGTCGTGCTGGGATGACAATAACCCCAGTAGTTATCTTACTTTTCATGCATTTTATTTTATTCAATCCTGTTTAGTTAGCTGTAGTATTGTAGTTTATCTTTTTCTGTTTCTTTTGTTTTGCGGAGCTGACCCCTGCAGGTACTTCTTCTGGATGGCGGATGCTGTAACTTAGTCGTGGTTTAAACGCCAATTTTCTGGTATGCTCACTTGATGAGCATTGGGTACTCTCTTTCCCTTGCCCTATTTTGATTTTCATGTCATATATTATGTGGGTTGTTTAGTTTACGTCTGGGGGAGAGTAGTTCTGTTACCCGCTCACGTGCACTATTGCACTGCATACTAGAAGATTTCATTTACAATGTTTTGTTTATTTTCATTGCACACCACAACACCCACATGAGCGCGTGCTTACCTATTTGTCTTAGTTCCGAATAAACTATTTTGGTTAGGAATGCGAATCGGGATGATAGCTTAGGGATTACTATTTGGAGTGCGATGTTGACTCGAGCAGTGCTCTAGTCGCATCCACATGCTACAATAGCATTTGAGTAAAACTAGATTATTTCTATGCATTTAATTTATGACTAGTATTTTTGCGTAGTTTTAGATTTATTTTACTCAAGTGGTGAATGTGAATGAAATTGGTGATAACCCGGTGTTGTGTGTTTACGAGCACTAGTTGTGTGTTGCTCGAGTCGGGAGGAAGGTTTACCTTTCTCGCGGGCTAAGAACTTGCCCCTAGCGACTCTTGAAGCATGGGTGCGGGCGATTCGTTGAGATAAATGTGATATAGGCCACCTTTTGGCTAGTTTGAGCCTTTGCTTTCCATATCCTTTTCGCTCACCTTTGCTACCCAACACTTGTGCCTACCACTCCCTTTGTTCAGCTCCTCCTCCATTCGCCAAGGCCTAAAGCTTATCCCACTGTCGCAGCCAAGTATTTGTTATATGCACTCATGTTCCAGATTTGGTGTGATGTTTGGAATCGTTGTGTTGTGAAGGAGAAATAAACTCTATTTGCCGATTGGCATGGCGACCTCAACAGTCTGAGGGACGAAATGTAGGGAGTTTGCCACCAAGGCCTGACTCATCGTCTCTATCTGCAGAGTGGTCTCTCTCTGGGCTTTAGCGAACTCTTGTCGGGTCCACTCTAAAGCCCACTCAAAATGAGACTCGAGGTCTTCCAAGGTCGGGCGACTTGGACCTGAGGGACTGCTCAATGGCTGACTTTGCAACTCCCGATCAGACATCCTAAGACTGTCGAGTTCGTCGGTATGTTCTAATGTAAAGGTAGCGTGTTTGTTTCTTGGTACAAAAATTGTACCTCTACAACTTGCACTGAGGGGAAAAGGGAAAAACTGAGGATGACTGGTTACTAAGGGCCTAGAATAGCTGAGGAGTATGTCGCTTGGCAGTGAGACCGGGAAAGGAACCTTAAGGAGAAAAAAACTAAGACCGCTTAGGCTGATACTACGATCTAGACCCGAAACAAAAGTCCTTTTTAGGGACCCCTACCCCCTTATTTATAGACGCGGAAGCCTGCCTAGATGGGCAGGTATTAAAATCACTGGCTGCCCATGATATAAGAGGGTTAGGACAGAGGAAAGAAGCTACCTAGTGTGTAAATAACAGAAAAGCTCAGGGTTTCAAACCATGCGGTCTGACGATCTCGAATAGTCTTGACTGTTGAGAATTCGAAGATCTGTTGCCAAGGACGAGACAAATGGACTGGAAAAACTGAGACCGCCGTGACCGTCGGTTTGGGTGAATTTCCTTATGAGCACTCGAGATCGTGAACTTACGGGCAAACAACTTATACATTGTAGAGATCACACAAAGCAATCTAGTACAACCACTAAAATTGTAGAAAAGACATGTAAATATGCATTAAAGTTCAAAACTTATGAGTACAAATTTTATAAGAGATAATGATGTGTACAAGTAGTATCTTTGATAAGAGTATACAAATGATTTAATCAAAACACATACTACCATAAATGGACTTTAAACAAGGGCAAATTGTCGTGGCTAAAAGTCCAAAATCGTGGCTAAAGACTTTTAGCCACGACCAGCCCATGAAAAATGGGAGTGGGCAATGAGAGCGTAGCAAAAAGTATTTGCCATGCTCATTCTGTGGAAAATACACTTTTGCCACAACTTTTAGCCACGGTTGTAAACCGTGGCTAAAGGTCCTGGTTTCAACGACTATTTGCCATGATTTTTCTAACGTGGCTAAAAGTCCATCATTTGTCACGATACTAAACTGTGGCAAATACTTATCAGATTTAAAAAAAAAAGTATTTGCCACTATTTAAAACTGTGGAAAATACTTACCTGATATAATTAAAAAAGGTATTTGCCGTGGTTTAAAGCTGTGGCAAATACTTGTCCAAGTTATTTAAAAAAAATGTATCTATCACAATTTAACAAATAATTCAATGCATTTAAAAATAATAATGTTATAAACATTCAAAAATTCAGCTATACACAGCCAAATTATATTCACGACCCATAATAATATTAGCACACAAACATATTATTCACTCACCTTGGCCTTCCTAACCATCTCATGTCAAAATAAAAGTCCCTTCCATGAACTTTAATCATACATACACAAATTTTAGTTGACCATATGAAAAGTATCAAAATATCCAAATATTTCATTGATATTAAATAGTATGACGTTCAGTATTAATCCACATGCATATATAAATTGCCTTAGATTTGAGTCATCCACAAAAAGCTTGTTGCATGAGAGTAGTTTTCTGCAATCCTGAATCAACATTCTTCTCACCACCTTGAACCACAAGAATGCTACCATCCATAAAATACTACCACAAGAATAACAAAATAAAATGCTACCATAAATAACCATCCATATACACACACATACAAATAGGCATCCATTGTTAATACTCTTGAATCCACAAGAATCAAGATGACATAAAATTTTATCATCAATTTAGTTGTAGGGAAAAAACTTATACCTAAATGGAGGAAGCAAGTAAGTCGAATGTACAACCCCGTGTTCTCCAAAGGGTAAAATGGAGAATCGGGCAAAAGCGAAGAGGGTAAAGGCTCGCCGACTCATAGCGAGCGAGTCGCGAGGGCGAGGAAAGGCGATCCAAATTTACCTTTGCGAGGAGTATGGTGCGAGGGCGAGGCAGGTGCAGGTTCATCGCTTTGGGGTGCATTTAGCAATGGCCAGGGGAGTGGTAGCTCGCCGCCTCGCATAGGCGACCTAGGGTTGTATTTATAGCCCTAGGGGGCTAGCGAGTGGTGCCTTCACAGGCTGCTCGCATAGGGAGACCTCGCGAGCCCAGTTCGCGGGAAGACTGGCGAGTGGCGCCTTCACGGGCCATTCGCCTAGTAAGGGTCTAGGGGCGAATTTACCCAAATACCCCTTGTCAGCTGCCGATAGCCATTCAGAATAGCGGAGTTTGGCTATTAATAGGCCGGTTTGGGGTGCTTTTAGTAAGACCAAAAGGCATATTTACATTATTAGTAGACAAGTAGAGGAAAACTATATATACGACATGAAGGGCACCTTTGGAGAGGATCCATTTTTAGGCTTCTTCCTCCTAAGGACATCGTTGCTTAGCTTCCCAGGCTCTCCAAGGTGCCCAGCTTTAGCTTTGTCTTAGGAGGGGAAGCACTCTAAGATCTTCTGGGTGCTTAGGGATGGTGTTTAGTTCTAAGTCCTCAGTCAGGTTCCTCTTTGGGATCAGTAGGTGCTAGCTGCCCCCTCTTAAGGGTCTGAACTCCTCGTTGGGCCGGTTAACGATTCCAACACCTAAAAGGTGGAATAAGGCCTTGTAGACATTGGAGGAAGAAGATCCAATGAGTTTCAAAATTACCATCTCCAACAATATATATATATCTTGACAACCTTAGTCCCTAGTGAAACTAAGAACAAGTAGATTCACTTGATTCAAAAGTAATAGAAAAAAATAAGATGAACCATAAATTGACTGATGTTAGCATCATAGTGCACATTAACAGATAACATAAGCCAAAGAATAAGAGAAAAAGTTTACCTGGAGCATGTTCATGATGAAAATCAAATTTTTAAGTATACACATGCAAATTAACTTTAGTGTTTAGCAGAGACATATGTTAAGGTTTTACAACAAATTAGAGAAATGCTTCAACTATAATAGCACAAATTGACAAAAAGTTGGGCACCTATTATAAATCCCAGTGCTTGATATGACTCAATTGCAACAAACATTGTAAAATCAAAGGTCTAGACAGCAGACAGCTAACAATAGGAAATAAAGGAACCATAGCCCACACGGTGACAAAACCAACACTTGCTGCCACTATAGCAACAAGTACAAAATATTTTTATTGAACCAGCATATGGGTGTCACACTAACTAAAATCAGAAAAAATGCATCATAACCCAATATTTTAATGCTAGCACATTATTATTGCTGAAATCTGGGTTGAAGTACCTACAAGGATGAAAGTAGGCACATTCTATTGGCCTTTCACCGGCAGAGGTTGCTCGCCTCCTTCGCGGTTATTGCGGAGGATGTGCGTAACATGGGGCTTAAAAGATTGATGACAAAATTATGCACCATAAATATGATGGTAATGTTGAGTTTCTTACCTGGAGTCTTTATCATCACCCGTACTAGCACCGTACCATAGATAACTTTGTTGAACAGGTAAGTCAACCTAAATATTCAAACAAATTACACTAAGAAACTGCACAACCCAAAATTCAATTGTGATAGACAAAAACGCTCAATGACTGGTGCACTTTTTTAGAAAACAATTAATATCTATTATACAATGCTTTCCAGATTATTTTATAATATGAAAATAAAAGGAAAAAATTCATAGAATACATTATGTTTTTCTCAAAAAAGGATTCAATTAAGCTAGCAAATGCAATGCTAATGTAAATCATAACACATACCTCTAACAGGAGCACCATTCATCAGGTCAAATTTTGTCGGGTTTAGGTTTCCATGTACGTAATTGACCCCTTGATTCACGGCGCCTAATCTCAAGTTCCATATCTTTTATTTTGATTCTCACTAGAAGAAAATCTATCTTACCAACTATAACATCTTTCATATGATACCTACACAAAATTATCTCTAATTAGAATAGAAAAAGGAGCCTTCATAAAAAAAATAGTGTAATGATATTTCATACTTGCTTTTATTGTACTTAATTTCAATGTTCAAGCAATCTTCAATTCCAACTTACAAGTGCAAATATAGACCTGATATCAATAAAATACATTTGACTTCATCATAAGAGTAGTAGTAATAATATTAATAATAATAGTGTTTAAAACAAAAAAGATGACCTTAAATGCATGAAAACCAAGAGAAAATATAGTATATACATATAATAGATAAAACAAAAAAGTAATGTAAAATAAATAAATGAAATTTCTGAGCACGGCCTTGTCAAATAATTCATACATTTAAAGTCAAAAAAAAAATTTATTGCAACATGTTCATAAAGTTCACATTGATCAATAGTTGAGAATATAAAATTTTTATGGTAATGGGCTAAAAGCTATCTTAAATTGAAGCAATCAGGTGTATGAGCGGAACGATCTGATTCCTACTTCACTAACACAAACATGTTTACTCATAATTCCACCATTGGACTAACATTATGTTAAACTTGACCAATTACGTGTTGGAACATGGTTTTCCGCATCCCTTTGATATGAGAATAACAAATCCTGCTTATATTTGATCGTGGTTGACATTGTGTTTTTAGCATGCAGGCTTGAACATATATGACACTAGGATGCTACATTATAGGTCTGGACATGCCCACAAGCTGAAAAGTGGAATGATGTCTAATGCCAGGCGTTAGGAATTAACGTCGGCGTTGACTCCCATTCCCACCAAGACAAATGTGGCAAGGAGGGAAGCTGTCATTATTGAAGGAGCACTTTAGGAATAATCTGACCTAACGCCAGCGTTAGCCTCAACGCCAACGTTAGGGTTTTCTAAAATGAATGTTTCCTAAAGTGCAGTATCTGCTTCCTATTTTGAAGATCCGAGCCATCAAAACATTTCTATACTGGTTCAATGCCATGCGTTAGACTTAACGCTGGCGTTAGCTTCCAGTCCTATTAATTGGTGGATTTCGTCTTCTTCAACTACTGATCATATAGAGCCCTATTCCAGAACTTTTGAAACTCTGCAAGGGCCATATTTTTCCATGCCACCATCTCCCACACAAATTCAAGAGAAGAATTCAAGGAGGATGGGATCAACGCTTACACAACGCGAAGATTGCACGCTTTGACTTCGAATTAATTCAGCGAGTCTTCGCCATCTCCAGAATTCTTCATAGGGAGTTTTATTTGTGTTTTGTATTTTTGTTTGTAACGCTTTTATTATAATCGTGGAGTAAATTCGCCTCGTGTTGGCGACTAGGTCTGGGTAGGACTTAGGCAGGAATTTGCCTCATGTTGGTGACTAGGTCAAGGGAGTAGTTCTAGGGGTGCTCGAGGCTTTTCTGGGGATAGAAAGGCTAGAGAGGCTTGAGGCCATATCTGGAGAGAGATCGACTAAAGCCAACCGGTTCGTAGGGAGAAAAGTCGGTAAAGAAAACAAAAAGGGTATTTCATATTTCGCCTTGGATTTCTAGCGTCATAGAAATCAGATTTTGTAACCAAGATTTTTTTAATGATAATCATGTCTTTTTCTGTTTAATAAAATTGATTTACTACTCTTTGTTTTTTACTCACTCTTATTCAAATAAAATATCAAAAGTTTTCTAGAAAACTTAAAGTATTCTAAAACGCTTATTCACCCCCCTCTAAGGGCGCCTCAAGATCCAACAAGTGGTATCAGAGCGAGGTTATTCCAATACGGTCTAACAACCGGGAATATTGGCGCTCCGTGATCTCACTTTCCAAGAGGGGCAAGAAATAAGTAGACTTCCACTTTTCACCGGAACCGACTATAACAATTGGAGAACGCAAATGTGTTACTTTCTAATTAATTTAGATCTAGACGTCTGGGCTAGTGTTGAAACACCGTATACCACTCATACTTATGTTGTTGGAGAGGTAACCATAGAAAAGCCTAGTGATAGATGAGATGATGGGAATACATTTAAATGTAAAAATAATGCTAAAGCTAAGATTGTTTTATTTTGCGCATTAGATATGACTGAATTTAATAGAGTTTGTGCTTGTGAAATTGTTTATGACATTTGGAATTTACGAGAATTAACTCATGAAGGTACCTCTCAGGTTAAAGACTTAAAGCTCTTCCAACTGGAATCAAAGTTTGGAAGATTCATAAAGGATCCAGATGAGGACATGGACTCGATGTACACACATTTTACCAAGATCATAAATGCCTCAAAGAATCCAATGGTGACAGCTATTTCTGAATTGCATGATCCAAGATAACTCCAGATTGAGAGCCTCATTGGGAATCTCAAAACCCATGAGGTAGAACTCAAAATTCAAGATGAAGAATACAACAAAGAGCCAAAGGAGAAAGCCTTGACACTAAAGTCAAGGAAAGAGGATGACAACAAGGAAGAGGATAGGGAGAGTCTCTTTTTGAAAAATTTCACAAAGTTCATGAAGAATCCAGAAAGGAGGAATACTTTCCGTAAGTACTTCCGAAAAGGCTTATCCTCCAAAAGAGAGAAAAAGGAAAAAAAAAACAAGCTACGACGATGAAGAGAAACCTCCTCCCGAGTGCTTCCATTACAGGAAGACCGGGCGTATAAGAATCCAATGCCCAAAGTACTTGAAAGAACAAAAAGAAAAGTAGCATAAAGGAAGAGAAAAGAAGAAGGTTTTGAAGGATGCAACGTGGGATGACTCTTCATCCGAAAGTTCAAAGGAGTCAACTTCAAGAGATAGTGATGATGCAAATATGTGCCTCATGGGGAGGAGCCATGAATCAACAGACGACGATTGCAGGGTCTAAAGTGACACTAAGGTAATTCCTAATACTTATGATGACCTTTATATTGAGTACATGAAAACATGCAATTTTTTAGAAAAAGTCTAAAAGATCTTGATCTTCTAAAAACTGAAAATAAAATTCTTTAACAAAAAAATCAAAAATTAAATTAGGAAATAAAAACTTTGGGAAAAGAGATAGGGTCTAGCCAAGAAATTGATCATAACTTAGCAAGAAAAAAAGATCTAGAAAACGCTATTTCTAAGGCTCTCTCCAATATCGAATCTCTCACAAAATGAAAGGGAGACTTAGAAAGAAGTTGTAAAAATTCTCCTTCTCAAACAGAAAATGAAAAGAAAAATTTTACAAAGGGGTGTGGAAATTTAGTAAGTGAAAATTTCTCCTTAAAAGACCTAATCGATGATCTTAATATGGCAATAAACAAATTCGGGGTTGGCAAAAAATCACTGGACATGATTTTGGGCAACCAGTGCCATGGTTCTGCAAAGTTTGGGCTGGGTTATGGTTCGGGAAGCTACAGCCCAGCGTTAACTTCTAACGCTGGCATTTGCTCTAGTTCCAGAAACAAAAATTCTTTTTATAATACTTATTCTATCACCGCTTCTACTTTTGTGTCTACCAGTAAGGGTCAACAAAATTCTCTGAAAAAGGTCTCATCCCCTTATATTGCATGTGCAAATTGTTTGTTGTTTGGCCACACTATGGACTCTTGCAGGAAGAAGGGAAAGCGCACTTTAAAACAAATCTTGGTACCTAAGGTCACCACCTATATTATGGGAGGAACCTCATGGGTATCCTGATCTTCACTAACATCTTCTTTTTAGGTGTGTTGGCTGGATAAGGACAAGGAAGACATGTGGTACTTGGACTCAGGTTGTTCCAAGCATATGATGGGCGATAAAGCAAGATCCTTATCCTCACAAAGAAGAAAGGAGTAATGGTGGCATCCATTGACAATGGAAAAGGAAGAATCTTAGGCATAGGTACAGTGGGTAACGACTCCTTCTCTCTTGCAAACATCTTATATGTAGAAGGCTTAAAACACAACTTAATTTCTATTAGTCAACTATGCGATAAAGGCCTTAATGTTTTATTTGAGTCTTCTTCTAATTTGTGCAAAATTATAGATCCTAAGACTAATGATATTGTACTCACTACACCAAGAATTCATAATGTCTTATTAATTTCTTTTCATGATCTATCACATGTATCACTAAAATGTCTAATTACAAAAAATGAATAACTAGATTTATGGCATAGGCATCTTGGTCACACTAGTACCAAGTTGGTCATAAAATTGTCAAAAAATAAAATAATAAGGGGTTTACCAATGCTTAATGGAAACCTATCAACTTTATGCCCGCCAAGCCAAAAAGAAAAATTCTCTAAAACATCTTGTAAAAACAAAAATGAAATGTCCACCACTAAACATCTACAACTAATTCACATGGACCTATTTGGGCCAATTAGCACTTGTAGTCTAGTGGTAAAAAGTACACATTTATATTAATTGATGATTTTTCTAGATTTACTTGGAGACTATTTCTTACCTCCAAATCCGATGCTTTTTCTGAATTTACAAAATATGCAATCGCATTCAAAATGAATAAGAATTAAAAATTAAGTGCATTAGATCGGATCATGGAATGGAATTTGAAAATTATAGTTCCACCACTATTTGTAATAATCTAGTTATTAAACATAAATTTTCTGCTCCACGCACCCCCCAACAAAATGGTGTGGTGGAGAGGAAACATTGACCCTTCATGAACTCGCATGCACTATGCTATCCGAGTATGGGTTGCCTTGATCCTTTTGGGCCAAAGCCGTAAATACATCATGTTATGTCATAAATCGAGTCATGCTTCGCCCAATCTTAAAATTAACTCCATCTGAATTATATTACAAAAGGAAATCAAATGTATCTTATTTTCATGTTTTTGGATGTCAATGCTTTATCTTAAACACCAAAGATGCTTTAGCAAAATTTGATGAAAAATGTGATGAAGGAATATTTCTTGGTTACTCTTCAACTAGTAAAGCCTATAGGATATACAATAAAGGTCTAAAAAGGTTTAAGAGTCCATTTATGTGAAGTTTGATGAATTTTTTCCTTGTATAGATTTTAACAGTGCATGAAAAGAAGAGGAACCAACTTTACCCTTGGAGGATGATAATGTTGAACAACTTGGAGGTGACAAAGAATTGGAGGCGGTATAAGAAGAGTTCATGCCTCCAAGTGCACTTAGATTCACAAAAGATCATCCAAGGGAACTTGTCATTAGAACCATCAAGAGAGATAATGACACGCTCTTCCATTCATGAATCCTTCTCTAATTTATGCTTCATTTCTGAAATTGAACATAAAAATGTCTCTACCGCACTAAATGATAAATTTTGGTATTTAGCTATGCATGAAGAATTAGAACAATTTGAATGTAATAACGTTTGGAATCTTATAGAAAGACCATCAAATCATTCGGTAATAGGCTTAAATTGGATTTTTAAAAATAAATTAGATAGTGAATCTAGAATTACTAGGAACAAAGCTCGCTTAGTAGCACAGGGCTATTCACAAATCGAAGGGGTAGATTTTGATGAAACCTTTGCACCCGTAGCTCGCTTAGTATCCATTCGAATTTTTCTTGCCTTTGCAAGCTTCAAAAGATTGTAACTCTTTCAAATGGATGTTAAAAGTGCCTTCTTAAATAGAATTATTAAAGAACAGGTTTATGTGAACACCCCCCCCCCCCCCCCCCCCCCCCGGTTTCATAAATGAAAAATACCCTAATCTTGTTTTTAAACTAGATAAAGCACTATATGGTTTAAAACAAGCGCCTCGTGCGTGGTATGAAAGACTAACTTCATTTTTATTAAAACATGATTATCAAATGGGACGTGTCGATAATAGACTTTTTATCAAACATGTTAATAATGATCTATTCATATTACAAATTTATGTGGACGACATCATTTTTGGAGTCACTAATGATAAATTAAGTAATGAAGTTGTATGTGTGATGCAAAAAGAATTTGAAATGAGTTTGGTAGGTGAAGTTACTTATTTTCTTGGTTTTCAAATCAAATAATGAAATAATGGAATATTTATAAATCAATCTAAATATGTTCATGACATGTTAAAAAGATTTGGATTTGAAAATTTATAATAAGCCTCCACTCCTATGAGTACCTCTCTAAAATTAGGAAAAGATGAAGCTGGAATATCTATTGATCAAACACTATATAGAGGAATGATAGGGTCATTATTATATCTAAGTGCGTCTAGACCCGATATTATGTTATCAATTTGCTTAAGTGCTAGATTTCAAGCTAATCCTAAAGATTCTCATTTAAAAGCGATCAAATGAATTTTCAGATATTTAATCGGATCATCTAATCTAGGCATATGTTATCCTTATAATGATTCATTTATTTTACAAGAATATTCTGACTCTGATTATGCTGGGTGTACACAAGATCATAAAAGCACAAGCGACACATGTCACTTCTTAGGCCCCTCACTAGTTGCTTGGTCAAGTAGGAAACCAAATTTTGTTGCCCTCTCCACCACCGAGGCCAAATATGTCGCACTAGGAAGTTTTTGTGCACAAGCCCTTTGGATGATTCAAACACTAGAAGACTTTGGGGTGCATCTAAATAATATTTAATTAAAATGTGACAACAAAAGTGCAATAGATCTAACAAACAATCCCGTTCATCATTCACGATCCAAACACATAAATGTGCATCATCATTTCATTAAGGATTACATTAAGAACATGTGAGAGTTAGCTTCATAGGCACAAAATCCCAACTTGCAGACATATTAACAAAACCTCTCCCCGATGCTCGTTTCAACATGCTTAGACTAGAATTGGGAGTCTTAGATATATCAAATTGAGTCTATAAATTTTTAGTATGGGTAGCAACCAATAACACCTAAATATCATGAGAAAAGTAGTTTTGGGATATCACCCCATCATATTTCCTAGTACTGATGCAAACCCTTCACAGGATAGACCTCGGGAAGTCCTAGATCCACTTTAAATTGCTAAGTCCAACTAAAGTCTCACAAATCAAAAGTAATTATAGACTTAGGCATTCTCCTGCAATAACTAAAAAGAAAATTATCATATATCTTAAAACATGAATCTATCGGCATCACCATCATCAAAATTGTACTAAAAACACAAACGCTTGGCGCTATAAATAACGCCCCGCGTTAGCATTTATCTCCAAACATAACAAATCTTTCTTCCTATTCATTTATATACTTATATATATCTGTGTTTGCATCTTAATTACTTTTTCATTGCCAGAAAAAAAAACGAATAAAAGTAGAAAAACCATTTTTAAACTACTAAAAATATGCGTAAATAGCCTTCTAATCATATCCAATTTCTCTGAAATTTCTACACTAAGAAGGTGTACATACATACATTCTCTTCCAAAGAATTTTTTTTTTCAAAATCCTTAAAAAACAGTGTCATGTTTGGGAGTTGAGTAGTTAACGCCAGGCGTTAGCTATTTTGACCGAATTAAAATTCTGTTTTTTCTAACCTATTTCAAGTATTTTTCTAATGCATTTTCTCAGTTTCTTTTCTCTGCTTTGAAATTATTCTGTTATTAATTTGTTAGTTTTTAATCCAAAATACAAAAAAAATATTTCAAACATCCAAAATGCCCCAAAATATGTTTTTGTCATTTGTTTTGTTTTAAATACTTAAAAAATTATGGTTTGACTATAATACATCACAAGAGCAAACATCTTAGTTATTTTGTTTCAAATGGTCAAAAAAGATTTTGGCATATACACAAATATTGTCTTCAATGACTAATTTTAATTTCAAATTTCCTAAACATTGTTCTATCTTGTCATGCCTTGACCGTAATCTAATTATATGCAATGAAATTGTCTATAGAAAATTGTGTATGATTGCCTAGCATGCCTCTAAGTATGAGTAATATTTTATGCTAATCAATGATTCATTCACTCACTTTTTTGGTAATCTACATGTGCTCATAATCTTAGTCTTGCATGATTGTGTAGTGTAAAAGTTTTAACATATTAAGTTATATGTCTAACTTACCTACACCATCTTTCAAACATTAAATTTCTTGCACGTATAGAAGTGTTATTTCAATATTATTAGTGTTTCCAAAAACAAGTGATATTTTCGAATAACCGCCTCTGATACCTTTTGTTGGATCTGTAGGCACCCTTAGAGGGGGTGAATAAGTGTTTTAAAACTTTTTATACTTAATTGAGTTTATTCAAATACATTGATAGTATTTATTAAAATATCTCAATTTAAACACTGCAGTAAGCTTCTTATGAAAGTGGGTTGTATTTGGCACGATAGATGTGAACTCTGGTACTACCGTTAGTGGTAGCATTACCGTTTGGTGTTAGTGACAGAGAATGCCTTTTCATTTAGATTTCAAAGATCAGAGATTCCAAGACAATATTAGAGAAAAACATATAGTACTATTGCTTTAAAAATCATTACAAAATCTTATCCCAATGACGCTTGAGATTCAGGGGAATGCAAAAAACCCTTTTGCTTTTCAATACTAACCCTTCTCCGAAGGACCAATTGGCTATATCCTATCTTGCACTAGATGAGGCCTCGAGCTGCCCCCTAGATCTAACCCTAGACCAAGTCGCCACACCCACACAGTGAATTCTCCCTAGTCCTCGCAAGGCTCTAGTCACCAACCAGGCGGCGAATTCTCTATTGACAAAAAGAGTTACAAATAACAAAATAAAAAACATAGATGAAACTCCCTCAAAGGTTAAAACTTGAAAATGAAATATGCGTGATTGATCCTTCTTTAAGTCCTTTAGCATTCACGAGCGTTGACGAAGTTCTCTTGGCTGTAAAGAGGAGGCTCTCACGAAATACATGAGTTGTGGCTTGGATGCGTCATCAAATCAGCAAATCAAAACATAAGAGAACTTCTCTATAAGTAAACTTGGATCATAGCACCTGCGATAGTGTTACCGTCGGGCGGTAGCCTCTTTAGGCAACAAGCTGGCACGGGAATCGAGTCATCTTTGGCATCATTCTGTCTCCAAATTTGGCATCTCCTCTTACCGCGCTGCGGTAAGGTTAGTGCACCACGTTAGCTTTATTTCTTTCCTAGACGTCAAATTTCCCTCCTTTTTTGCTCTTCAATCAGCATCATGATTGCGGAACTTCAATAAGTTACCACCGGTCGTTAGTAGTAATGCGTCACAGTAGGAGTTGTTATATTCAGTCCCGATGACATTCCTTTTTTGATGAATGTTTCCTTCTCGATGATGATCTAAATATACAAAAGCTACCGCCAGCGATAGTGTTTGGGCGTTGTGGTAACTAACAGAGTGTCGTATCTATAGAGGATTGTCGTCTTTCTTTTTTTGTACTCATAGGGGCTTGATAGCTGAAGTTCCTACACACTATAATCACATGGCAAGTATGATCAAATACAATGGGATTTGTTATTCTCAAACCAAGAGATGTGGAAAGCATGTTCCAACATCTCCAACTTGGAGGTAGTGCTCCTTGATTATCTGCAATCTCTATTTCAGTTGGTTGTTATCCAGGCATTATTTCTTATTGTTCTCCCTGGATTTGTTCTCCATCTTCACGGACTAAGTCTGAAGATGTAGAGTCTTCTTGACTTATCTCTTTTATCTTCAAACATGTTTCTGCAATATTAGAAGAACTTGACAAGCCTTCATGAATCATGCTTGTCTCAACAAATACAACATGTATTGATTCATCCACAATTTGAGTCTTTTTATTGAATATCCTATAAGTTATGTTGTGGCTACTATATCCAACAAAGATCCCCTCAAAACATTTTGAAAGTGAGTTTAGTTCATAATATTATTAAAGCTCTTGTTTAAGTTTTACTTCAAAGTAAATGATATATATATAAGTGTTTGCTGAGTAATAAAATCAAACAGTAAGTAAGCATAATAATCAGCACAGCAAAAAGTAAAACATAAAACAAAGCAAACAAGCAAGGCACATCCAGACGACACAAGATATATAGTAGTTCCCCTCAACCTGGGTACATCTACTCTTCTACCCACTGGTAGGAATCCATTGGAGGTTCTTGATAAGGTGCCCTCGCACTAAGGTAATTTTGATAAGGTGACCACACACCATAGAGCTTTTGATCAGGTGCTCAAAACCAAGATGCAGGTTTTTGCTAAGGTGGCCTGTCACAGGGAGTTAACTTTTGAAGGGAGTGATAACCCTTTACAAGATGGGACAAATAAAGAAAACAGAAAAGTTATGGTGTTCTTCTCTTTTGCTGAGAAGACTCTTGAAGATGATGTTGAAGAGAGCTCCCCCTGTCTGATTTAGTTTAGATGGCAGCTTGTGGATGGAGCTTCTTTTCTAGATTGCAAATCCTCTGTTCTTCTTCTTGCAGTTTTGATCCATGTGCAAAGTATATAGATTTGGTGTCTCGGGATGTATATGCTCTGCAAGAAAGAGTTTTAGCAAAAAGAAGATATAATGTAATTTGAATCTGCTTCTTCTTTTTGCTCTGTTTCTTTTCCTCTTTCTTTTCCTGTATAGCAAATATAATATGTTCTGTCTCTTGATTTCTCTTCTTTTCTTCTCTCTGAATATATAATCTGGAGATCTTATGGCTGATTTGAATTCTTGCCGACAAGATAGGAAAGAGATAATATCCCTTTTATTTCCCAAATCCTCGAGAACATAAGTTGCCATCTTTGGCTTTGCTGCAACGGCTCTATTAATTCTAGCTGCAATGGCTATTTCAAACACAGGAAAGGGAGCAATATATGTAGCAATATATAAATAGAATTAATAAAATATTGCTTTAATAACTCTGACAACATATATATAATATTTTAGACGAGCTGAAAGATATTAACATAATGCTGCAGATATTTCGTCGAGCTGAGCTTCCAGTTCGTCGAGCTCATCATTTGATTCGTCGACCTGAACATTTGATTCACTGTTCTGAACATCTGCTAAATATTCGTCGAACGCAGACTTGAGTTCGTCGAACGGAAGGATTCGTCGACCACTGAGCCTGGATGATTTCGTCGACCGCTGAATTATTGAGCTGTTCGTCGAACGCAGACTTGAGTT
This sequence comes from Dactylorhiza incarnata, assembly GCA_033032865.1. Classification (NCBI taxonomy): domain Eukaryota; kingdom Viridiplantae; phylum Streptophyta; class Magnoliopsida; order Asparagales; family Orchidaceae; genus Dactylorhiza; species Dactylorhiza incarnata. The sequence goes on along the minus strand of JAWHQI010000324.1, from coordinate 2,640,562 downwards.
CGTCAAACACAACTTTTTGTCGAACGAAGAGACGGGCTGGATAGTCGACCGCTGAATATTGAGCTGTTCATCGAATGCAGATGGCTGTTCGTCGAGCGCAGGGCGCCATTCGTCGAACGCAGAGAACATATGTTATTTTTAATTCTTCTCTTATTTTTCAGCCTATTAATAATGTCTCTTTTAGCCTTCTTTCTTAATAAGATTTGTTCTAAGTTATAAGATAAGTTATGATAGAAACTTAGACACAAAAGGTGGATCCTAACTCAAATCAAAACTAAGGATCCAACAATCTCCCCCTATTTGAGTTGGGATCCTAATCCAAATTAAGACTAGATTCTAACAATCTCCCCTATTTGGTTTAGGATACCTAAGCATAAAAAGTATTTGAAGCTTTAGGGTCAGAGATTATTTACTTCTCTTAAAATACATTTAAGCAATTTTAGATTTCCTAGATTTTGATTTAATAAGAATTTTAAATGAAATGAATTGCTAGGTGTTTATTGAATTCTAAGAATTTTAAAATCAGAAATACAATGCCTGATAGCTTCTTTCTATAGAATCCCCTTAATCAGAAGAGACTCACACTCAAAGCTCTGATCATTTCTGATCTATGCTATTTGAGTAGAATGCTCAAACTAATTTTTGGAGAAAATCTGGAAGAATGTGAAGTTTATCTGACTTTGTTTTAAGATAGAAAAATTCAAAAGAATCTTAAAATTGCTGTTTAATTATAATTTGAGTAAAAATGTTAAGTAGCTTAAGAAATTGCCTTATAGATAGAAATGTTGGCCTTTTTATTTCATTAAAGTACAAATTTGAAAATTTATTTTGATGTTGCTGAACATAAAATTTTCCTTTTTCTTTAAAAGTTTGTTTAAACTTATCAGCTTTAATGAACTTATTTTTTAACCAAATGTTTTGTTCTGCTGATATTTTAAAGTTTTCTTTAGGTTTGTTATATTCAGAAATCAAATTAGTTATTTTTGTTAACTCTTTTATAATTTCCTTTTTAGATTTGTAATTTTTCAGCAATTATTAAATCTGTACATGATGAATTGAAAACAGATTTAACATCAGAGGTAGAAATAAAATTTGAAGATACCTCTTTTACCTTTTCTGGTTGAGATTCAGCATTTGATATGTAATATGAACCATATATGGCCATCATACAGAAATTTCTGGCCTTTTGTTCTTCTTTTTCTTCTTCTTCAGTTAGACTGAATGATGGTTCTGCATCAAACATACAGTTAGTGGAATAAGTAAAGGTGGATTAATTTACAATCCTTGAGAGGGAGTTCCAGATGCACCTTGCTGAAGTGCAATCAGCCACTTTTTGAAGAATGTCTGTTGACATTGATTTAGCCAATATGTTCAAGGCCATGGCATCAACACTTTTCAGCTTTTCTTGATCATCAGATGAAGAGATTGAAGATGGAATTCCTGTCAACATGGAATTGTAAATATCTTCATCTATGACATTAATATATAATTTAATTCTAGCTTGCCATAAATTAAATCTATCCAAATTACAAATAGGTGGATTTGAAAATGAAAAATCTGATTGTGCCGTTTAGAAAAACCCTTTTAAAAAAAATTAGAACAAAGTGATCTTTGTGATTTCAGGTGTTAGCCTGTGTGTAAAATCAACCTACCTCTGATACCAATTGAAAGTGGAGGTTAGATCTTAAATTAACTCTAGAGGGGGGTGAATAGAGTTTTAAAACTTATTCCCTTAGTTTTATTTGCGGAATTAAAAATACTTATATAAGTATATGTGTATAGAGTGAGTGATAAATAAAAACTGAAATAAAATAAATAAAGAAAACAGCACACAACACAGACAACTCAGAAATTCACAGCACAAAAGACACAAGGAATTTTATAGTAGTTCCCCAATAACCTGGGTACGTCTACTCTTCTTCCACACATGGTAGGATCCACTAGGATTTTTGATCAAGTGCCCTCACACCAATGAGCTTTTGATAAGGTGCCCAAAAACCAAGCAAGATTTTTTGATAAGGTGTCTTGCCACCAAGAGGTAAACTTTTGAAGGGAGTTTTAACCCTATACAAGATGGGATAGAGAGGGGTTTAGATGTTCTTCTCTGTCAAGATGCTGAGAGAAGACTCTAGTGGATGTTGATGTAGAAAAGAACTCCTCTATCTGATATGAGATGTTTGCCAGTTGATTTGCTGGAGGTTTTCTTGAAAGAAATTGATCTTCCTGTAGTCTGGTAAATCTGAAAGACAAGAATGCTTCTCAGATTTTTGTTGCTCTTTTGAAGATCTAAAAACTTGCAGCAGAGATCTGAGAGATTGATCTTGATGATGTTGTTCTCAGAAAATGAAGGTGCTGCTTTGAGGAAGAAGAAGACTGAAATTTATTTTCTCTATCTGTGCTTGTTCTTCTTCTTCTTTCTTTCTTGATTCTTGCAGCAGAAATACTGAGATGGTGTTGAAGATGTTCTTCAGAAAGTATGTGCTGCTGCTGGAGGAGGAAGATGAAGATCTATATGATTTTTGTTCTTCTGTTCTTCCTGTATATTCTCTCTTTCTTTTCATATTCAGAAGATCTGTTCTATGTTATGTACTAATCATGTCGAGTAAAACTGTTGTATATCTTCTTCCTTATTTTCTTTTGAAATTTCTGACAGACATTAAATGCAAATCCCTTATCTTAAGGAATATAATACGTCTGAAGGAGCTATTTTTAAAACATAATCTGCTGTGCCATTTTATCTCTTTCCTTTTCCACGAAATGTCCTTTTCCGAGGAATGTCAACGGCTATAATCTTGGAATAATAAAGAAAATTTATTTTCCTTACTTGATCTGATCGAAAGAGTCGTTGCTGTTGTCGATCTTAGTTCAGAGAATGAAAGAAATATAATCTTCTGAAACTTTCTGAACTTACATAAGATTTCTTCGATCTGTGCAAAATTCGTCGAATGCTAGATTGGTCGACCTCAAGATTTTCGTCGAACACAAAATTTACTTCGTCGACCTCAATTGAATCTTATTGGAATAATTAATTTTGTTGATCTGTGAGAACTTTCTTCGATCTGAAGGTGTTCGTCGAACGGAGACTGGAGTTTGTCGAACTGGAAGGATTCGTCGACCGCTGAGCCTGGATAATTTCGTCGACCGGTGAGCTTGAGTAAAATCATCGACCGTTGAGCCGGGTTCTGTTCGTCGATCGCTGAACCAATCTGTTTGTCGACCTCTGAACCGCTTAGACGGGATCGTCGACCGCTGAGACGGGCTAGATCATCGAGCGCAGAATGAATACCATTCGTCGACCGTAGAGCGCCGTTCGTCGAACGCAGAATGTAATTAGTTGAGCGCTGAGATTTGAGATGTTCGTCGAACGCAGAATATAAGCCGTTCGTTGAATGCAGAGAACATGCCATTCTTCGAACGCAGAGAGCTTTCCGTTCATCGAACGCATATAGCTTATCGTTCGTCAAACGCAGATAGCCATTCGTCGAACGCAATATGGAGTTCGTCGAACACAGAATCTGAATGAATTCTCTAGTTCTAACAGCCAAAACTCTTGACCCATAAACTATACATTGGGGTCAACTTTGTCCTTAGTCAACATATAGTGATCCTAGCCCAAATCATAAATAGTGTTGTTCCAACACATTTTTCAGCAAATTTGGTTAGATATGATTTTATATTGTTTAGTACAAAACACTTACTTCCAATGATCCTAAAGTAGGCTAAATTTTGTTTTCTACCCTTCATTAGTTCATAAGGAGCCTTTTTGTGACATTTGGTGATAGAATCTCTATTATGCACATGGCAGGCAGTGTAGATAGTTTCAGCCTAGAAATATTCTGGTAGTGAAGAGACACTTAGCATGGTTCTCCCAGCTTCTATGAAAGCTGTATTTTTCCACTCACCATCTCCATTTTGTTGTGGGGTTCTTGGAGAAGAAAATTTTTGAAGGATACAATATTATTTACAGAAATTTTTCATGAGTTCAGACTAAAATTATGTGCCATGGTCACTTCTGATTTTCACCACAGTATTAGTTTTTCTCATCTGAATTTACTTGACAAAGGACGCAATGTTGTCCATGGCTTTCAGACTATTCTTGAGGATGAACACCCATGGATACCTAGAGAAGTCATCAACTATCACAAGAGTGTATAACTTCCTTCCTAAACTATGAATTGGCATAGGACTAAATAAATCCATATGTAATAGATATATGCATCTTTCAAAATCTTTGGAGCCTATGCACTTAAAGGTAGTCTTTGTCTGCTTTCCCAACTGGTAGGCATGACAAATACCATCTTTAATGCATTTATGGTTAGGTTCATTTCTAACTAAATCTTCTGAAAATAGCTTACTGATTGTCTTATAGTTTATTTGAGCAAATCTCTTGTGCCATTACACACAATGAGAGTCTCTCTCATTTGATACAAGATTTACAAGTGAAAAGAATCTAAACATAAGAAATTCAAACAATAAACATTTCCACTCCTAGTGCCTGATAGGATTGTCTCAAAGCCAACAGAATTTTTAATCAGACACTTATCCTTATGGAATTCAAAGACATAGCCTTAAATCACATAGCTGGCTTATGCTTATATGGTTGTGTTGCAACCCTTCCACATAAGCCACTTTTGAAATTGAAACTATGTCATTGGTAATCATACCATAACCTTTGATAGTGCCTCTATCAGATCCACTAAAGATTACTATGGCTCTATCTTCCATAGGGGTGAACTTATTCAAAAGACTTCCTGTTCCAGTCATGTGCATGGAACATCCAGTGTCCAAATACCATATTGGCATTTTGTTGGTCTTTGGATATACCTGAAAGAATAAATTAGTTCACCTTAGGAACCCAAATAAGTTTGGGTCATTGGTTCATATTAGCCTTGATTGCAGGATGCATAATAACAAAATTATTAGCAAGCTTCACATTCTTTGCCCTAAGCAATGTTGGATTGTACCAATAGTCTATGACAATTTAGCCAATCTTGCCACAACACCAACATTCAAATTTATTGTACCTCCTCTTCTGAATCACCTTCTGAGTGGAGTGATAGTGTTGATGATCAGAAGAGCGGGCTGCTTTATGACTAGAATTTCTTAGGCTAATCTTATGTCAATGCACAGAATTGAAGGTTGACAGCACAGTGATAGGTTTCACTTTAGGGAATATCCTTTGAGGAAGAGCCTTTCCCATTCCTTTGGCTAATGGTGTTGTAGAGCCGAGTACAAATGGTCCATGACCTTTAATATAGATCTCCTCATGGGGTGCCTTGAGAGCACTCAGTCCACTAGTTTGCTCTGTTCTTAGAGTTCTATGGATTTATTCCACTAGTATAGCATCCATTGGAGAGATATCCATAGGTTAGATCATTGTAATATGTATTGGAGGGAAAAAACTATTTTTGGAATATAATTTTATCTTTGGAGGTCTCTTCCTTTTCCTTAATATAGTGAAGCCCTCCTCTACATGGAGTTGAGAAGTTATCTATAATAGGGAGTACAGTTTTTGGCTTAAAAAGGCTTATCATAAGCTTCCTTTCTATAAGAAGCTTGTGCTGTAAAACCATGCTGGCTCTTTCTCTTTGAACTAACAATTTGCTATGAGCTTCAAACATCTTTTGAAATACCATAATCTTTTAGGTCAAACTTGTTATTTCTTTGGTTTTTTCATCAACTTGGGATTTGAATGGCTCAAGAATTTTTATATTTTCAGCCTGAGCTTTGACCAAGGCTTAACTTTTATTTAGTGCATTTAACGGAGCACCATACTTATTTATTAGATCACTATATTGATCGGCTAGTTCAGAATCACTCCAATCATCAACTGATGAGTTTGCTTCTAATCCAGCATTAGACTCATGGTTAGATCAAGAATTTGATAGAGAGGCTTTAATATGTACCTTATCAGATCTATTCCTCTGACTCACTTTCTGACAGTGATAAAGGTGCCCTTATGCACACTCTTGCAACAGGATAGTCAGCCTCCTACTTATCTTCTGAGATTGTAGTGAGCCCAATGTAGGCTTCCTCTTCTGATTCAGATGAGCTTGAGTCACTCTCACTCAAGGTATTGGGCTTCTTATTAATGAAGCTCTTCCCAGGCTTCTTGTTTTTATAAGATCTTTTCTCATCAGTTCTTCTTCCTACTTTTCTTTTATCAGGACATTCAGCTATGACATGACCTGGTCTATTGTAGTAATAATAAACATTATCAGATGAAGACTATTTGTTTTATTTTGGAGCATACTCGTCCTTTTTGGTATTTTGCTTTGGCCTATCAAGGCTATTGTAGTTCTTCTTTGAGCTTGATGAGGATGAAAGCCTATTTTTCCACTGCCTCGTCTTGTTGAGCAACTTTTTAAACTTCCTGGAGAATTAGGGCAGTTCTCCATCTATAAGGTCTGAGATTGAAGAGCAGGTCTAAGATACTTCTTCTTCAGCAGCTCTCTCCTAGAGGCCTGAGGCAGTTCTCGATATTCCTCCTAGAGCTTTCAGCCTTGAAGGCTATAGATTTCTCCCTGAAAAGAGATCTGGAAGACTCTTCTTCTGCCTTCCTTGTATTCAGCTGCAACTCATGGGATACACTTGCCATACAAATTTTAGTGTTGGATGTTAGCCAAGTTCCCTATCTCCCTTATTGCACAAATCTTGAAATCCAACTCTTTGTTGAGGGACCTCAAGAACTTATTACTGAGATCATAGTTGGAGAACTCTCTCTCATTGTTCATTAGTCCATTGACTATCTTAAAGAACTTCTCATAGCAGTCAGCAATTGAGTCCTTCTTCTCCTGCATGAAGGCCTCATATTCTTGATTAATAAGAGATTTCCTATCATCTCTTACTTCCACAGTGCCTTCCAAGTTGACAGTTAAGGAATTCCATATTTCCTTAACAGTTCTGCAGTGAATCAGATTCTGGAAAGTGGAGCCATCTACGGTACTCACTAATTATATTCTAGTCCCTTTTGTCCATGGTGTCCAGAACTATTTCATCCCTAGTCATTTAAGAAAATTTCTTTGGAACTTGCAGATTTACATCAATACAGGAGACTTTCATGTGAATGAAAGGTCCTTCTTCAACAGTTATGAATATTCTAGGGTCAAATGCTTCCATGAACAGTCTGAACCTTTCCTTCCAGATTCCGAAGATTTCTTTTTTTACATATTGGCATCTTCATTGAACTAAGTTATTTGTAGTTTTATCCAGAAGTCATGGTGAGTAGACTGTCTTCCCCTGATGAGGATATTGCTAAAGTTGTTAAGCCCTTTTTGAACAACTTGTCTCTGATACCACTTATAAGTTTAGGGTAGTCTTTTTCGATTGTTAGAAAATATTTAAGAGAATCACAATAGAAAGGGCATGCACACCACGAAGTACACAGTGATTTATATTGGTTCTCCGAGTTGGGCACGTCCACTTCCCCCTCCGCATTTTGATAATGCATTATTTAAAGTTATATTTATATAATATTTTAGTAGTAATTAATTAGTTTTTATATAATTTTAGTTTAATATATATTTAATTTACTTTATTTTGTGTTTTCAGGTAATCTGAGGATGTTAATAACAAACTTGAGCTCACAGCAGTGTTCAGGAGAAATAGAAGAACAAATCTGCAAAATTCCTCAGTACACGCCCCAGGTCATGGGCGTGACCTGTGGGCGTGAACTGTGTTCACGGTCCGTGACCAACTTGCAACTTCCAGACCACACCGCCACGTCTGATTATTATTACATGCACCAGGTCATGGGCGTGACCTGGGGCGTGACCTTCACGGGCGTGACTTGCCCGGCATGCCTTCAATACAAGCAGTTTCCTACGCCGAGCTATTCTAGCTTACACGCCCTTGGTCACGGGCATGACCAAGGGGCGTGACTTCTCCCACAACTGCCAGAATTACTCCCACTTGCACCGTTTCCCGCCATATTCCAGACTCAGTCAAGACACACCCTTGGTCACGGGCGTGACCAAAAACTTGATTAGAGAAAATCGTGTTCTCCAATCTATACTCGATTAAGGCAAGTGTACCTATCAAAATATAGCATAGGATATAAATAATATCAAGGTCGTATTAGACTCGGGGCTGTCGAGTACTTTTACTTTGGCAACAAAACTATTATTTTTTCGAATAGTATTTTATTACTGATAATTCATAATTAAAATTAAAATAAAGAAATAAAGAAAAGAAAAAAAATCTTGATCAAAGCACGCTTGGAATGAAAATCAAAGGAGATAAATTCTACTTCCAATCCAATCCTTGACCGTGGAGATTCCCGTATTATGGACGCGCCTTGGTCGAGGACTACGCCCAACTAAGATTAGGTTGATCGACCGAACTCTCGTTCTATAATTGAAACCCCTAAAACATGTTTTAACGAGGTGAATCCCACTATAGGATTTGACTCCTATTCAGATGATTTACGTCATCCTCTCTCGAGGGTTGTGTGCAACTCTTTTTATTCCTGAGCGATCGATTCGTACTCATGAGCTGGTTCGGCTAACTAGAATACGAAAACAGATTTGCAGTCATACATAGACATATGAAATAAAGATAAATCAAGAATAAATCGAAGGAGGAAAAAAATAAAAACGAATAAGAAATTATTTCATCCAAGACTTGCAAATTTCAAGATCTAAAAAATTAATCAAAATGACATGAAAGTTAAAAAAGAGGAAATGAATGGAAAAAGACATTTCTTATTAAAAGGAAATTGAATTACATAAGGATTGAAAGCTTTGCATGAAATGAAAACTAACACTACATTGCATAAATTGAAATTACATAAAATTAAAATCTAAACTAATACAGGAATTGAAAAGAACAATTCTGCCCCAAAAGGGGGCAGAAGGAAAGAAGTTTCGACCCAAGGAGGGTGGAAAAAAGGGATGCCCAGATATCTGGAAGAGCTGCCTTTTTATAGGCAAAAGTGGGGTTATACGCCCTTGGTCACGCCCATGACCAAGGGCGTGTAATGGGCGTGATCGAAGCTGGAGCGAGAGAGGCGCCTTCTGGAGTTACTGCAGGCGTTACATGCGTGTCACGCCCTTGGTCACGCCCGTGACCAAGGGCGTGAAATCTTAAAACAGATGCTGGCGCGGGAAATCTTTGGAGGGAAGGGCGTGACTCTAGCGGCAAAGGAGTTACACGCCCATGTCATTGGAGCTACACAGGCGTGACATTGGCGATGCATCCTTGGGGCGTGATCTGGGGCGTGATCTGCTGGCAGGGAGGTTACACGGGCGTGACATTGGAAGTCACCGGCGTGTACGTGGCGAAATTGCGTCATGGCTTCAGGACATGGCCGGCTGAGCTGGGGGCAGGGTTCACGGGCGTGACAATGGGAATTCACGGGCATGACTTAGCAGGTCACGGGCGTGACATTCAAATTCTTCTCAGAATGAGCCCAGGTTTGCGGCAACAGGTCTGGGATGAGTTTTATGTTGACATGCCCTTGGTCACGGGCGTGATTTGGGGCATGTACTTGCATTTTTCGGCAAAAACTTCAGAAATCCTGAAAAACATAAAACAAACTTAAGTTAGTGAAAAATTATGAATAGAAATGATTATTTATATAAAATAGACATTTTATTTATAAATTCAAATTATTATTAGCCTAAAAACTATAATAAATTTAGATAAAAATACTACTCATCAAATACCCCCATACTTAAGCTTTTGCTATTCCAGAGCAAAAGTATGATAGATATTCATAAGACATTAATAATATTTCTAATTAAACTAAAATTTCCTTTAATCAAAAGAAAGCTTAAAAATAAGATTGAGATTTAAGAGATAAGTCCTAAATTATGAAAATAAGGTAACAAGAGAGAAATGTTTAGCCAAGAATTCTCAAATTATTTAACTAGCCGACAAAATTAAGTAATTTGCGAATCTAAATTAGATTAGAATTATAAAAACTCCAATTTTGAAGAGGCTTACGGAAAAATTCAAACTACTACTTATGCTCTCCCAATATTTTAATTTGAGTCTAAAATCAATTATATTGGCTAAAGGGGTTTGGATAAACATGAAGCTAGCTTTGATTGTGAGTGATGAATTTTATCCTCTCACCCCATCTTTTTTTTTCTACTTGTACATACATGTTTAGGAAAATGATGAATTTTATCCTCTCATTTTCCATGACATATAATCTTTTCATAATAAACTTCATAAAGGGAGGTGCATATATTTAGGAAATAATGAATTTTATCCTCTTATTTCCATGACATATGATCTTTTAATAACTCTTTTTTTTGGGTAGGGCTAAAATAAATTTTAGATTAAATTGAAATATTTTGAGAGCAACTATAGTAAATTGAAATTTCCTAAGGATCTAAAAGCACGAGGTAAAAATAATTAAAATCTAAAGTTGTTAAGCACAACTACTACAAAATTGAGACTAATTAAAATAAAAGAGAAAAAGTGCTAAATAAATTACTCTAATCAAATTAAGATCATAATAAATTCCTTAAAACTAAATCAACTAAAAATTAAATTCTTACTAACCATGATAAAATAGAAGATTAGCCAATTAAAAATAGTTAAAAATGCTTATAAATAAACTCTCAAATGTTTTATTTTAGAAATAACAAAAACCAAAGTAAGGGGTTACTTGATTATTATTATTTTTTTGTTGAGATTTTTATATATATTTTTGTTTTCTTTTGGAATTAATTGATAAAAATTTTAAATATTAGGAAATATACCCCCATACTTAAAATTCAACATTGTCCCTTATGTTGAAAACTAAGTATGAAAAAGAAAAGAAAAAAATGGGAAAATAAATTTTTTTGATATGTTTTAATTTGTCTTGGACTTCCCAAGGTCAACCCGGTGAAGGGCTCGCAAGGTACTAGAGGCTGTGATGGGAATTCCAGCCCAAAGCGTCCTTTCCAAGAATTTAATTATAGCATAATTTTTTCATTTTTAGAAATTTTTTTTATTTTATTTTTTATTTTTTTAAAATAAAAAGAAAAAGAAAGATAAAATTAATAGAGTTTCCCCTTTTAGAAATATCGACAAAAATTTCCCCGGCAACAGCGCCAAAAACTTGATAGAGAAAATCATGTTCTCCAATCTATACTCGATTAAGGCAAGTGTACCTATCGAAATATAGCATAGGATATACAGAATATCATGGTCGTATTAGACTCGGGGCTGTCGAGTACTTTTACTTCGGGAAAACAAAACTATTTTTTATCGAATAGTATTTTATTAGTGATAATTCATAATTAAAATTAAAATAAAGAAATAAAGAAAAGAAAACAAATCTTGATCAAAGCACATTTGGAATGAAAATCAAAGGAGATAAATTCTACTTCTAATCCAATCCTTGACCTTGGAGATTCCGGGATTATGGACGCGCCTTGGTCGAGGACTGCGCCCAACAAAGATTAGGTTGATCGACCGAACTCCCATTCTATAATCGAAACCACTAAAACTTGCTTTAACGAGGTGAATCCCATTATAGGATTTGACTCATATTCAGAAGATTTACGTCATCATCTCTAGAGGGTTGCGTGCAACTCTTTTTATTCCTGAGCGACCGATTCGTACTCACGAGCTGGTTCGGCTAACTAGAATATGAAAACAGATTTGAAGTCATACATAGACATATGAAATCAAGATAAATCAAGAATAAATCGAAAGAGGAAAAAAATAAAAACGAATAAGAAATTATTTCATCCAAGACTTGCAAATTTCAAGATCTAAAAAATTAATCAAAATGACATGAAAGTAAAAAAAGAGGAAATGAATGGAAAAGACATTTCTTATTAAAAGGAAATTGAATTACATAAGGATTGAAAGCTTTGCATGAAATGAAATCTAAAACTACATTGCATAAATTGAAATTACATAAAATTAAAATCTAAACTAATACAGGAATTGAAAAGAACAATTCTGCGCCAAAAGGGTGCAGAAGGAAAGAAGTTTCGACCCAAGGAGGGTGGAAAAAGGGATGCCTAGAGATCTGGAAGAGCTGCCTTTTTATAGGCAAAATTGGGGTTACACGCCCTTGGTCTTGCCCGTGACCAAGGGCTTGTAATGGGCGTGATCGAAGCTGGAGCGGGAGAGGCGCCTTCTAGAGTTACTGCAGGCGTTACATGTGTGTCACGCCCTTGGTCACGCCCGTGACCGAGGGCGTGTAATCATAAAACAGACGCTAGCACGGGAAATCTTTGGCGGGAAGGGCGTCACTTTTGCGGCAAAGGAGTTACACGCCAGTGTCATTGGAGCTACATGGGCATGAAATTGGCGATGCATCCTTGGGGCGTGATCTGGGGCATGATCTGTGGCGGCACAAATCTCACACACCGCTATAGGCGGTAGCTCGACTGCGACACGAACCGGCAGTGTACCGATCGTTCAAGTAATATAAAACGAGGAGTAATCCCCGAGTATCGAATCTCTCAAGGAACACAGTAAGGTGGAGTTAACGTTCGAGGTAGGACTTGAGATTGAAGTCCAGCGATAGGTGGAGTGCGGACGAAAGGGATTTGGTTTGCGAATAATAAAATAAAATATTACAACTACTCCTATGCAATGCCGCTATGCAATGCTTCGCTTGGCGGGATGGAAGACTACGTAGGCCTTGAATGTGCTACTTCCTAAGGGCGGATGGACGAGTAGGCAAACGGAATGAGGGTCGCCGGCACCTCTTCGACAAGCATGCCACTAGCAATTGCTAGGGCGGCACCTCAATAAGCACATATGAACTAAATGATTCAAAATAAATGAAATGAACATTAAGCAATATTGTTCATAGCACACATCATCAAAATATAGAGGGAACTAGTTTATACAATCAACAATATTAGGAAGGAAAAAGAGAGTAAAGGAGTCTACCACATCCGAAGCCTTGCCGAAGATTCACGGTTGGAATCACTGGGTTGTCAATCCGCGTCCAAGCTCGGTCTTCAACTGCGTCCAAGGTAGAGGAGGGCTGTCACTTCCTCCCAATGGCTCGTCTTCTTCGTGTCACGATCCAATCTCCTCCGATACACGATCTCCTTGCTCGATGTTGGAGATCTATGGGCTAGAAACCTCCCCTTGGAGCTCAAGGATGATGGAGGAGGCCCAGGGGGTGGAGAACCTGTGGAAAGGGCGAAAACGGCGGACTGAACGGAGTTCCCGATCGTGATCCCGCCCTAATTCGCGAACAGGCATATATATAGGCGCTGAAACGAATACTGCGTACTGTCATTGGCGCACGACCAGTGGTCGTGCTCACTGGAGTTCTGCGATCATGCGCGCTGCCTGGGTGGAGCCTGAAAGGAAAGAAATTTATAAAATACATGTTCGCACGACCAGTGGCGCACGACCAGTGGTCGTGCGCACTATCGTAAATGGTCGTGCGATAAGCCCAAACAGAACTCATAAAATGGGCATTAAGTGCGCACGATCAGTAGCGCACGACCAGTGGTCGTGCGTGCTGGAGCCAGTGATCGTGCGCAGTGTTCCTTTGCAGAATTGTACCGGGAACACCTGCACGACTCCTGTTCCAGCATACAACACCAGTCTAGCCACTGAAGGTGGCACTTAACACTGCATGAAAACTAGAAATGACGATGAACAAGAAATAACATCAAAACGGGCCTAGAAGTGCACTTAGCATGGAGTATTAAATAGGAATGATAACATGTCTAAAGTGAAGTGCAAAGACTAGAAAATTTGCCCAGATGAGTCCAAAAATGTGTATATAATTGGGACTCATCACACCCCCAGACTTACCTGTTTGCTCGTCCCGAGCAAATCATCTCAGGGCGAAGAAAAAGAGAACTAGTTGGCTAGGCAATTGTATGAACGAAGTACCATGCGAAGTCGCATCCTCATGCACAAAGAGAAATAGTAGAAAACAATTCTACGTATGCACAGTAATTTTTATTTTCTAGAAACGTAGAAGACATATTACTCATACTCCTAATGTGAATCACAGTGAATCATCCGGTTACGTGTAGAACGAAAGTAGACGGACAGTGAGGTGAGCATTGCCAAAGATCGGGTCTCGGGAGGATCTCCAAAGGAATCCACCAATGTCGATGACCATACGCTTGCCCGTTCACACTCTCTCCACGGCACTGGTTTGACTCAAGCGCGCAAATCAATAGGACTTTAGGATAAAACAGGGCTTGGGTTTAGGTGGGGTATAACAATGGTAAACAAGAAGGCTAAGCACACCAAACCCAAATGAACAAGTACAAACACAGATAAATCACCCTATGCCCAAACATAATCAAATGGGTGCACACACCAACAGGCTTAGATTTGATAACATCGGTGTGTGCACCGCCTACTCCAAAATACAAAACATTTTTATATATTTTCCATTTTTTCTTTTCTTTTTCGTCTCCCCTTTTTTTTAACATTGCATTCATTTTTTTTCACATAATAAATCCAGCATAAATACCATTTGGGCACAACCACATATCACAATATGAACACCACTTCAACACCCCACATTCAAAATATAAATAATAAAGCTCAATCATGGGTGTGCTAATAGGGTTGGCTATTTGGCTTTGGTGACGTATAGTGGAGCTGAATCAAAAGGAGGGGTAGGCACAACTGGGTAGCGAGGGTAATGTGGTAGGAACGGGTACAAGGCTCAACCGGGCCAAAATGAGGGCCTACATCATATTTGCGCGCTTGACTAACCATATACCCATGCTTCGAGAGTCGCTTGGGGCAAGTTCTTAGCCACCGAGAAAGATTAACCTTCCTCCCGACTCGAGCAATACGAGGCTACTGAACGCCTACACACAATTCTACGCCACCGTTTGATTCATAACCGGATTCACAACTAGAGTACAGTAAACAAAATTTACGCTAATTGAAAAATAGAAACTAAAAGCATATAAAGAATTTTAATTTACACAAACTCTAAGTGAACATGAGTGTACGACTAGGGACACTCTTGGAGTCAACATTTTACTCCGCAGTACAATCCTAAGCCTACACAGCATTCTTTACATAGCGCACAAGTGATAAAAAAAACTCGGCACGTGCAAAAATTTAAGCATGTTCTCAAGTGGGTGATGCGGTGCGCGATGCAAATGAACAAAACCAAATATCATAATAAAAGCTTCTAGCATGCAAAAGATGTGTGACCGTGAGTGGGTAACGAAGCGCGGTTCTCCCCCCAGACTTAATCTAAGCAATACATCATAATGATATGACAGTGAAAATCAAAATCGAAAGCTAGGGAAGAAGTTACCCAATGCTCAGCAAGTGAGCATACCAGAAGATGCATGAAAATCTGAAGCAAACCCGCCATTCAGAATTTGCAGTAAGTACCTGCAGGGGTGAGCTCCACAAAAACAAAAGAAAGCAGAAATGCTAAAACTGAACAGAAATTAACTAACTACTCTAACTAGGAAAATGAAAATGCAATAAAAGTAAGATAACTACTGGGGTTATTGTCATCCCAGCACGACTTATTCAGGTTTTGTACAGTTCTAGCTTATAGGCCTATGAAAAGAAAAGTGCACAGGTAACTGTTCTAATATGTGCATCGGTAGCGGGTATCGATACGGAGACAGAGCAGTCACCCCTCTACCTAAATATAGATACCTGCTCCTCACAGGTAGAGGGTAGAGAATGTAAGTGGAGGAGGAAATATCCTCACTCAACTCACCAAAAACATCCTTGCCCAGCAAGGTGTCGTCAACAGGGGAAAGTAGGAGGCGAAGGC
The DNA here is from genome assembly GCA_033032865.1 of Dactylorhiza incarnata. Taxonomy (NCBI): domain Eukaryota; kingdom Viridiplantae; phylum Streptophyta; class Magnoliopsida; order Asparagales; family Orchidaceae; genus Dactylorhiza; species Dactylorhiza incarnata. The sequence goes on along the minus strand of JAWHQI010000324.1, from coordinate 2,624,865 downwards.
AATGAGTGGGGCTTCCTCAACGGAGGGGGAATAATCCTCCTCACATGAAAGGATGCTCTCATCATTGACTTGAGAAAAAAGCTCCAAGTCCTCCTGAAGTACCTGTGAAGATTCAACCTGCACAGACTCCGATGAAGGAAGGGGATCAAGAAATAAAGAAGACGAAGAACATAAATAAACATCAATCGGGGGAGTGATCCCGGTCTCACTCCCATCAGGTTGGGTAAGTAAAATAATGTTGGAATTGTCATCAATGCCGCAAGGTTCAGCGGGATCGACAGTGGCCATGCCCAAGATTTGGACTTCCTCCACCAGTGTTGAGTAAAGCTCCTCTTCACCTAGAAGGTTGTCCTCCTCCATAGGAGCAGGCATAACACAGAAATCGCCAGCCTCATCCCGCGACACATCCTCAATAATGTTGTCAGAGACGAAAGTAGTATGCACAACAGGGGGAGGAATAGTGGTTGGATAAATGTCAAGCACTGATTCCTCACAAAGAATCGAATCCACTAGGGGTGGTGGATGCACATGGAGAGTAGGCTCAGCAATGTTGGTGCATAGATCAGCCGCACATTCGGTGACCGTATCCATGCCATTCCCTTCAAGATGTGAAGGTGACAAAGACACATAACCGGATGTTGAAGGTGTGTCGCCAGAGTTAGGAGTTGGGACGATCCGGATATCCGACTCATCATCCTCATCCAATTGGCGAAGATACTCGGCACAGTCCTTCAAGACATGATCAGTGCTCCGACAAAACTGGCACTGCCTAGCGGGCTTCTTTGGCACAGTGGGTACTGAAGCCGAAAAGAAGTAAGACGGCAAAGGCTCAGCAGAGTAGCCATAAGACTTACGCGCACCATATGGAGTACCAGACGAAGTCGGTGCTCCATATGCTGGGCAATAAGAATTATGCCTACTATTCTTCGTAGGGCATTCATCACTAGAGTGGGAGGTAGCTCCACACCAACGACAATGGAAATTAAGATGTGCCCACATAGTGTGAAGATAATACGATTCAAAATAAAAATGCTATTGTGCAAAATACTACACCTAACAAAAATTACTAAAGCAACCTAATTAAAACAGGAAAATGGAATAAAAAGAAATAAGACAAAGAAATGCAATTTACAAATGGAAGGGCTTCTCTCTCGGGTTCTACCTTTCCAGAAAACTCACACGACTGTGTTCCCCGGCAACGGCGCCAAAAACTTGGCGGCGCAAATCTCACACACCGCTATAGGCGGTAGCTCGACTGCGACACGAACTTGCAGTGTACCGATCGTTCAAGTAATATAAAACGAGGAGTAATCCCCGAGTATCGAATCTCTCAAGGAACACAGTAAGGTGGAGTTAACGTTCGAGGTAGGACTTGAGATTGAAGTCCAACGATAGGTGGAGTGCGGACGAAAGGGTTTGGTTTGCGAATAATAAAATAAAATATTACAACTACTCCTATGCAATGCCGCTATGCAATGCTTCGCTTGGCGGGATGGAAGACTACGTAGGCCTTGAACGCGCTACTTCGTAAGGGCGGATGGACGAGTAGGCAAACGGAATGAGGGTCGCTGGCACCTCTTCGACAAGCACGCCACTAGCAATTGCTAGGGCGGCACCACACACGATGGTGGAATGGAAATTAGATGGGGGCGCACCTCAATAAGCACATATGAACTAAATGATTCCAAATAAATGAAATGAACATTAAGCAATATTGTTCATAGCACACATCATCAAAATATAGAGGGAACTAGTTTATACAATCAACAACATAAGGAAGGAAAAAGAGAGTAAAGGAGTCGACCACATCCGAAGCCTTGCCGAAGATTCACGGTTGGAATCACTGGGTTGTCAATCCGCGTCCAAGCTCGGTCTTCAACTGCGTCCAAGGTAGAGGAGGGCTGTCACTTCCTCCCAATGGCTCGTCTTCTTCGTGTCAAAATCCAATCTCCTCCGATACACGATCTCCTTGCTCGATGTTGGAGATCTTTGGGCTAGAAACCTCTCCTTGGAGCTCAAGGATGATGGAGGAGGCCTAGGGGGGTGGAGAACCTGTGGAAAGGGCGAAAACGGCGGACTAAACGGAGTTCCCGATCGTGATCCCGCCCTAATTCGCGAACAGGCATATATATAGGCGCTGAAACGAATACTGCGCACGGTCATTGGCGCACGACCAGTGGTCGTGCGCACTGGAGTTCTGCGATCATGCGCGCTGCCTGGGTGGAGCCTGAAAGGAAAGAAATTTATAAAATACAAGTTCGCACGACTAGTGGCGCACGACCAGTGGTCGTGTGCACTACCGTAAATGGTCGTGCGATAATCCCAAACAGAACTCATAAAATGGGCGTTAAGTGCGCACGATCAGTAGCGCACGACCAGTGGTCGTGCGCGCTGGAGCCAGTGATCATGCACAGTGTTCCTTTGCAGAATTGTACCAGGAACACCTGCACGACTCCTATTCCAGCATACAACACCAGTCTAGCCACTGAAGGTGGCACTTAACACTGCATGAAAACTAGAAACGACGATGAACAAGAAATAACATCAAAACGGGCCTAGAAGTGCACTTAGCATGGAGTATTAAATAGGAATGAAAACATGTCTAAAGTGAAGTGCAAAGACTAGAAAATCGTCCCAGATGAGTCCAAAAATGTGTATATAATTGGGACTCATCAATCTGCTGGCAGGGAGGTTACACGGGCGTGACATTGGAAGTCTCGGGCGTGTACTTGGCGAAATTACGTCATGGCTTCAGGACACTGCCGGCTGAGCTGGAGGCATGGTTCACGGGCGTGACAATGGGAAGTCACGGGCGTGACTTAGCAGGACACGGGCATGACATTGAAATTCTTCTCAGAATGAGCCCAGGTTGGCGGCAACAGGTCTGGGATGAGTTTTATGTTGACACTCCCTTGGTCACGGGTGTGACTTGGGGCGTGTACTTCCATTTTTCGGCAAAAACACCAGAAATCCTGAAAAACATAAAACAATCTTAAGTTAGTGAAAAATTATGAATAGAAATGATTATTTAGATAAAATAGACATATTATTTATAAATTCAAATTATTATTAGCCAAAAAACTATAATAAAATTAGATAAAATACAACTCATCAAAGGGGCATGACCCACATATTGATGAAATTTGGCGGTTTTGCTCCCAACTTTCCCGGGCTTTCAAGACGCACGTTCCACACCTTACACACCCTAGGTCATGGGTGCGACCTAGGGGTGTGACTTCCAGAACTTTTTCCTATAAATTCCTACTGCTGTCATGAAGCTAGGAATCCAGTCCATGCTTAGATTTCTTCATTTTCTTATTGTATTTCCTTTATACAAATTTACTTTATGTTTTGCAATTTTAATTCATAGTTTAGAATTTTCATTTCTTGCAATTGTAATTCTCTTTTCATTGTTATAAAATTGACTTTTCTTCAATTATGTTTAGCTAATTTAATGGCATTTGATCAGATGAATTCCTAAGTCTTTTGTATTTCGTAATCTCTTATTCATAGTTTGGATTTAGACATCTATGATTTACCGTTGATGTGCAATTATTGGTTTCATATTTCTAGGGTATGGTAACCAAGTTTTGATCCGTATTTTAGTTGATCGAGAGATCCGTGAATACGTATAGATCACCCATCGGTAGAAGGAGTTGCATGCACTCCTCGAGAGAGGACGACACAAATCTTTCGGATTGGAGTCAAATCCAATAGTGGGGTTCACCGCATAAAGCAAGCTTAGAGGTTTCAACTGGCTTAGGGGTCTTAATCAATCAACCTAAGGTTAGGTGGTAGTTCTCTCGATAGAGGCTCTATGATATTTTGGGAACCTCCACGGTCAAGTTTGTCTAAATCAACTTCTTATGAATTCTAGATTTACAAAATATTTTACTTAAGAAGGATTCTCGATCAAATGTTTTTGTTCTTTAATTATTTAATACTCAAAACTCTATTTTATTACCGATAAAATAATATTAATTTGCATAAGTAGAAGTACTCAACAACCCCATGGAATACGACACTTGATATTTATTTTTAAATATCATATGCTATGAACGATAGGTGTTCTTGCCTATAATTCGTAGAATTTGGAAAATAATTATGTCATAAATTTACGTATCACCTATCTAGCAATGAGCTAACCTCGACAAACTTCAACCAAAACTCAGATCCTTAGATCATACAACTCCGAGACCAAGTATCCCTCCTTAGATCCAAACAAAAGATCCTACAACTAGAGTTTACCACTCCTACAACTCGGATTCAACTTGAATCCTACCACATGAATTGTACCAAGTTCCCTGCCTCAGATCCAAACACAGGATCCTACACTCAGGCCTCAAAGACCTTACACTCAGATTTCTTCAGAAATCCTACAGAAGATGAGGTACAAGATCACAATGATTCTTTAGACTCAAAATGGTTTATCTTGAATAGCGTGAGTCTTCTTGAAGCATATTGTGGAATGGCTTCTTCTGAAATCTTCTTGCAAACAGATGAATTACCTTTTGAATCAGTAAGATGATTTTTCTTTTCTTCTGAAGACTTTATTGATTGGCTTCAAAGTTTGTATCCTCTATTCTTGAGCTCTTTGATAGAGATTATACGATGACAACTGGGAGCTCTTTCTTTTGAATGCAATGATTTGAACATTCGGGTTTGCTATTTTTGGTCGCATCCCTTTTATAGGGTCATTTAATAAAGGTTGAATCATCAGACTCTTTATGTTAGAAATCTCTTGCCTTTAAAGGACAAATTTGATTGTCCCAATCTGCGGCGACATTAAATGAGATAACGCCACAATTTCGTTCAATTTGAATTCAGGCCTTTCCCGTAATTCGACTAGAAGTCAGGTCGAATCGTATTGATGTCTAGTCAAATGTAAACTAGTTGTCTTCACGACGATCTTGGCATTGTATAGATGATATTCTTCTCGACGATATTGGCATTGTATAGACGATATTCTTCTCGGCGATATTGGCATTGTCTAGACTATATTCCTCTCGAGGATACTTGTAGTCTACAAGACAATATTTGACTCCCACTATCTTATAGTCGAATGATCAAGCTTATCAAGTACAATTTTGAGTTCAGCATGGTCACTATCTTCTAGTCGAATGATAAGCTTATCAAGTCGAATTCTGTCACTGTCTTCTAGCTGAATGTTAAACTTATCAAGTCAAATTCTAAAATGGCATGTAGCTCCTCGGCGAAAATTGATATAACCTTTATTATAATGGACTTAGCTTATGCTTAGCTCAATATATTTCTTAAAGGTCGTGTAGGTTACTCAACTTTGTTTCACTTGTCCTTGATGATAATTGACTTAACATTGACGATAATGGGCTTCGTCTAGACGATAATAGACTTAGACAAATTCTTCCTTCAATGAAGATCTTTCAACCACCTTGCTGATTTTCTTCAAGACGATATGAGTATAGTTGGTCCTTGCTATGATAATATAATTTTGGTTAGTATATTACCAAGATGATAATTGGAGGTTGAGCTGCTTCTACAAGTCAAGATGATATTAGACTTCTGCTGAGAGTCTACAAGATTATATTATCTTGAAGCTTAAGGTATTCAAGTCGATATTGATACATTTACGAGATGATATTTGGACAATCCAAAAGGATATGACTTAGTCAATTTCTGATCTTTCTCAATTCAGATACTTTGCTTTAACCCACTTGCAAGATCTTCATTCCTAATGTTAATAAGTGAGTGACAAGTCTAATATAGTCTAGATCATAGGTCGACATGGTGTTTTGCACAATGAGGGATTACATTGGCAAAACTATGTCTGATGAAACCAAGTCTAGCCCTTTGTTAGGCTTGCACTATATAATACTTGAAAACTATCATTCTAAACATATGCATCAAATACAAAGTGTATCTACCCTTGACTTGAGGAGTTCTTCAAATCAGGAAAATTTTAAGTAAGGTTCCCAATAGGGTCGTCCTTTGGCAGGTATGGCATGAGCTGGTAAAGGAGGCAAGGAGGAGGATCATCGAGAAGAAGATGCCACTGAAGAAGAGAGTTGGAGATAATAGACATAGAGAGAGCGGAGAAGTTATCAAGGAAGTAGAGGTCGACACTTTTAGTCCAAGTAGCAATCATGTCCTTGGAGCGGGGATCCTGAAAAGAATGAGTAGTATATGTAAACATGACCAAACAAATTTAGTTATCTTCTGAGAGATGTAATAGAGAGCAAATTGCATGGAAAAGTCTGCGGGTAGAGTGTGCCCTCAAGTTGAAGAGACATAGTGACCTGGATCATACCATTCCCGCACCCAGGGTATGGAGAGCCATTTGCAATCAAAACCAGTGGTGATTGGTCATGTTTTTACAAATGAGAGAAAAGATGAGGATTTCTAGTCATATAATTAGTAGCACTGGAGTTAATGAGTCACTTACCCTCCATGACTACATGTGCACTACCTGAAGAGATGGCAAGAGAGGCAGACTTCTTAGAGGCGGAAAGAGATGCTTCACCCACTTTTGGACGAAGATGGGGATGCTTCACCCATAAATGATCCACATGATGACCTCGCCATCCAAAATTAGGGCAGATGTGCCGAAAAGTGACTCTTCCATGAGAGTAGCCTCCACAGCCGCTATTGCCACCACTGTGAGCTGGATGAGCAAAACTGTCAAGGGGCGGGGAGGTAAGAAGATGACACAAAGAAGAGTCATGACAGCGGATATGCAAGCAGTAGTGGAATTGAGGGTAGGAGAGTTAGCTTCACCCAAAATTTGTTGGTGGATCATGTCGTCGGATTCCAGGAGGCAAAGAAGATAACACACCACCAAAATTTCCTGGAAGTGTTTGTGTTTCTCAGCTAGATTTATGGAGAAGGGGCGATGTTGAAGATGTTTGGCACCAAGAGCTTGTACCACCTGGTAGGCAGCAGCGGGAGTCATGGTTGGGTGGGCCTAGAGATTGGTATATAATGTGTATATATGAGAAGTCTGAGCTCCCTTTGAGTAGAGAGTGGCAAGATGATTCCAGGTAGCCTTAATAGTTTCATCTTGTCAAATGATGGGAAGGCACTCGTCAGAGAGATTATTAGCGAGCCATGTTCGAACTAGAGCTTCGGTGGCATCCCAGACATCATAGGTAGTTGATCCTTTACTGGTGGGTCATCAGTTAGAAGCTGGCGTGTAACGCCCCGGAATTTTCAGAAATTATTTTATTCCTCCGTTGACGTCACCTTTGACGTCTGGGCGTTACTTTTATCGTTGAGTTAGCGGCGCCGTTCACCTTAGGCGAAATTTTCGTTGGGTTCGGCGTTCGTTTAGTTTTTTTTTGTAGTAATATAATAATAATAATATTATTACTATAATAAAATCATATAAATATATATATGGTTCGTTCGACAAAAATCCTTCTGCCCCGTTGATAATAACTTAAAAACAGTGTCTATATTTTCGTTTGCAATAATATATATGTTATGATGAAGTGCGACTTCATAATTAATTGTTCGTCGGCGGCAGCATATGTAGTACCAAGGCCATGTTCACTAATTTATGTAGTTTTTATGGGAGCTGCGAATAAGGAAAGAAATGATGTGCGGATAGCAGTTGCATGGTTTATCTATAATGAGATGATTTGAGGCATGGTTTATCTTTATGAGCTGCTAATGCGATTGGTGTGCTGTTAGCACTTGCTGATAGGGTGCTGATATCAATTCCTGGGTTTAATTATAACTAGGATTAGCTGTTGTAAGGCAGTGGAAGTTTTCATTTATATTTTGACCGACTCCTTTTCTCCCGACCCCCCTTATTTCTCCTCTCATCGGTATCGCGATTAGGGCTCAGCGCCGATCGTCTCCTTCGATCTTCTCCTCTTCCTCTCCTAATCTCACAAAAGTTTTGCTGGAATCAGTGGGTGGTGCTGGAATCGGAGGTCTCTTGGCTTCGTTTGAGCTGGAGCTTGTCCTCGTCGCCGGGGCTAGGGATCCGAGCGGCTCTCTCCTTGCGTGGTCGCGATCAGGCGAGTCGCCGTGTGTAAGCGAGGCAAGAAAACTACTCCTCCCTCCCTTTCTTATCAGCTGGTCCTTTTTTTTTTGTTCTTGTTATTGATAGCTGCAGTTTCCTGTTCATGTTGTTTGAAGTTGAGCTGTGGATTGGCTGGCTATATGCCTATATGTGTTTCCTGGGGGGTTACCTGGGCTCTCTTTTTTTTGGTTTTCAAGATGGTATTGTGGTGTTTTATTTTTTTGTTGACCGGCTGCTATGGTTTATGGGTGGTTTTCTAGTGTGCTGTTGGAATTAGAGGGGGATTCTCAGAGAGATATGTTTGATTTGTTGTGTGCCTGAAGCAGATTATGTAATGTTGATTATTTTGCTGATTTCTTTTCTGAAGTCCACAGTGCTGTTGTGCTGCTATTCCCTCTGGTATGAACGTTGTTTGTTTTAGTAGCTGCTATGTACCCTCCTTGTTGGTCGGCTACTTGTTCTCCTGTCCTTGCAAATGTTGTTAAATGTTTCAGCATTGGGATTTGTTGTTTGGCTGAATTCCTGTATTCCATAGTGCTGTTTGGTTACTCTGAGGCAGTCCAATAAATGATATGCTGTTTGGAGTTGTTTATGATCGTGGGGGGCACTCTTCTTGCAGCCTCCGTTGTATGTTGTTCTCCCTTGATAAAGCCTTGAAATGTTTAGGTCACCCCTAGAGGTCAACGTCGACACTCTAACTGTGATTCAACCCCGATGAATTATGTTCATTAATAATATGAGCATATTTCCGACTGGCATGTGGCAGTTATTTCTTGTTTGTTTGCTTTGAGTTTGGTTTCCTAGTTAAGGTCTGGCTTCCTGGTTATGGTGTATTTACATGAAAAGACCCAAGATAATGTTCTTTTATATGTCTATTCCTAGTCAAGTATTTCTGTCTATTCCTCACTGGATTTAAAATCTGGTTATATAGGCAATCCTTGCTCTCATAGGTTTGGTTTGGGTTGCTGTGTGATGAAAAGTTCTTCTTCGTTAGAGATTTCTCTTCTTCTTTGTATACAAAGAGAAATCTGTTGATCTTAGGTTAGTAGCAGTTGTTTTCTCCTGTTTGTCTTGTGTCTTTTTCCTTGACAAGATGGTCTTCTTGGTTTCTTGATCTCTGCTGTCTTTCCCCTTAGGATCTGGATATCTTCTATACCCGCTTAGTTATGCTACCAGGTAGTCTGATAAGACTTCCTTAGGATTAGAGAAGTTTGCTCGCCCTATGATCGTGCAACTATTTCTTCTTTTATGACGTTCTCCGTCGACTTTGAAGTGAAGTCTTCTAGTCATCTTTGATATAAGTCCTCCTCGTTGACTTGATATAAATCTTTTTTTTTACGTAAACTCTTGTTGAGTTTCCTGCCAAGTTCATCGCTGATTCTGAATTGCTTTCCCTTATATCTATATGTTTTTCTGTCGGGTGTTCCCGGGTATCTTAAGCGTTGTTATCAAACCTTTTAAGTCCTTTTGTCTGAGACTTTTAATAAAGCTATGCTCTATTCTTGAGTTGCCCTGCCCTTGGTTAGTGTGCATCTGTCGTGTCTTGTCGTGCCTTATTCATTGTACCGTTACGAGAAGTTCGTTGAGAGTCAAGTTTAGACTCACCAAGTATTTTCTTTTGGCCTTTGTGTGTTGTTCTGGTGTTGGCCTTTGTGTTAAGTTACCTCCGTCTCGTTCCGACACCAAGCCTTGCATGGTGTCGGGTTGCTGAAATCTTCAGCTCTGTTGTAAGTTAAATATTAATCTATTGATTTATTGCTGAATCCGGTGTTTCCTGATTCTCTCGTTTTGAATTATGGTTAAAACCATTTGTTATCATGTTTTCCCGGTCTGGCACTCCTCCTTGTGTTCTGTTGGATTTATGAGCTAAGTATGCTTTGTTGCCTAATTCCCCGGGATAGTTTCGTTGAATGGTTCTTGATCTCCATGACCTCCGTGGTCTAATGTTCTGAGTGTTCTCAGGTGTCCTGCACTGAGGTTTGTTTTTATACTTATATATATACATATACCTATATATGATTGTGCACCCCTGCTACAGGTGCTAAGTGTGAGTCTGTTGCGCGTGTGAGCTTAAAGTCACCGCCACAGTGCCTCTTTTGGACTGTTGGTTTGGGTGGATTGGAGTCACCGCCGCAGCACTCCTGAATTGGATTCTGGGTGGCAGTGGATATGGGACCACACCCGGTTTTGGGCTGCGGGCGTTAGTGGAAGATACCACCATCGCAGAGCCTTCTTTTGGGGGACGCTTTTCCCTCGAGCTGATCAGTCTCAAGTTTTATTAAGCTTATATGCTTATGTATGGTATTATGATATATTATATGTATAATCATCACCTCTGAGTTGCAGGGACGGACACGTGGTTGGCCATGATTGCTTTGGCTATTGCCTTCTGGTGCAGGCTTTTCTTCTTACCGAGTACACTCGTTTGAGCTGGCTCGGGTTGTTGTAAGATTATAGATGTTTATCTGCTTAGCTTTCCTTCCTGCACTCTTTTACTTCTGATGCTGCTAATCTTGGTTTTCTTGCACCCTCTTGGGCTGAGGCATTCTTTTCTTATGAATGTCTCAGGTTCAGGTTTTTAGCCGCCGCAGGAGTTAGAGCGGCGTCGTTCAGTGTTCCTGTCGAGGCCCTTCCCCTCTTAGGTAAGGGGCAGTTGCTTTGTTGTTGTCTCTCCTTTAGCTGTTTTTCCTCCTTCCCTGCGGGTTCGTGTCAGCTGTTGGCGCCCGCATGGCTTTTTGTTTAGAGTACTTGCTGTTTGCTTTGCTGTTACTTTTGGGTACTTTACCTACTTGCTCTCTAGGAAGCTTTTTGCTAAGATGTAGTAGTTACTTTATTGATATAAAAATGTCATCCTTGCACATCATGATTTTTAACAAATGTCACATATTTTGAAAATCGAAGAAAAATCTTTTCCTACTATACTAAACATAGATATATGCATATCATTTCTGGAAATGCTTATTTTCTTGCTCATGTAGGCTAAAAACAAACCTATTTTTTCCACTGCGTAAATATAGTTTTCTACTTGTGGACTAGATGATCCACCAGACCAAGGGACGTGGTCTTGAGCTAAAATGAAAATTTCTCTTTTAATCCAATCACATATATGTCTTTTGTAAAATTATCGTGAAGAGTGTTTGCCTGAGCGTCTGTAGTCGTCTCCTGCAGGCGTGGCATCACGACGCGCATTTTTCCCTTGCTTTGATATTACGTATTATATTTTTTGGGAAAATGCGGGTTGTGACAGTTGGTATCAGAGGGAGGTTAGCCGGGTTGCTGGGAATTGTCCGATTGGTCCGGTTAACCGCCTGGTGAGAATCGTCATTCATTGCATACACACACCGAAGGGTCATCAGTATGTCTTGGCTGAAGCATGAACACTACACTCATAGCATGATAAGAAGTATACGGGGCATATTATGTAGTATGGGATGCATAATATGTGTTTGTATATGGATCCTCATAGGTGACAACATACGACTGTTATGTAGTATGGGATGCATAATGTAGGTCGCATGCGTGTCCATTAGATTTTCCTTTTCGTTACATGCGATAATATGTAGTATGGGATGCATAAGATCGCATGTGTACGCCGCTCATAGCATGCATTAAGGCCTTTTTAGATTGCATAGCACTGCATATGCATCATAACATAGCATTTGCACACGTGCCAAGCTAAAGACATACATGATGACGCTCGTACACACATGATTTGAAATAAAATTTGGCATTCATGCATTCATATTATATGCACATAAGTTGATAGGATGATGATATATCATCCTAAGTTAAGCATAACATCATTTCATGAATTCCCAGAGCAAGGTAACAGCAAGAGCAAGTATCTACTCTTTCCTGGTCTGTATCGAGTTAGGAAATTCTGGTTCCTAACTGTTGCGTTTTAAGTTAGGTGTATTGAGGTGTTCGTTCGTAATTGCAGTCGATGACTCCAGAGCGTAGTGCGTCGGGATCGACTCCCCAAGTAGAGGATGAATCCTTAGGTGCGCTTAGTGAGGCGTTGTTAAGGCAAATGGTGGTGATACAAGCGCAGTTTTTGCCCGGGTGTTTTCAGGTTATGTTCTGACCTAATTTTTGGCTTGCACCTTTGGATTTAGATTTTTGTTATGGAAATTATGTGTGTGGTTTTACAAGTGAATTGAAAATAGAGGTTAGTTGAGCGAGCGTTCTTCCCGGTTCAGTTTCGTGGCCGATCATCGTTAGATTGTCGATCGTTTAGTTGATCCCCTTAGTGCTATATTCCCTTCTAAGTGGTTTTTATCGCTTAGGCTATTTTGGAAGTGTTAAACTTAGAAGACCTTGTTGTGAATTTTGATCATGGATTGGGTGTTCAATATTGATGCAGAAAGGAATTGTTCTTGTTCATGATTCATGGAAACTGCAATTTTACGAGGAAAATTACCCAACACTGGTCCTTAAGGTTTCATTGTAATAGCTGGTAGAGGAATTTTTTTTATTGGCAGATATTGGAATCAATGGTGATGTTGACCAGCTTAATATTGGGAGAGCCTTTGATGATTTGGAGTTACGTTTCATTCGAGGTCTAGTTAAAGGGTGGTGATTTTACAGACTTCTCTGAGAAAAAAAAAAATGATCATGTAGAATTTTAGAAGTAAATATTGTATTCCAGCTATTGGGAATATTCGGGCAAGGATTTGTGGTGAAGCGTAAAGTTCTAGCATGCCTACCATTTGGATTCCAAAGGAAATGTGATGTGGTTTAGGGAGATGGGTCGGTGTTTGGAAGTACTAGATGGCGTGACAAGGTTTGTATCTGAATGTTGTGCTTGCCGGCGATTTGAAGCAGATTTTGGAAGCTTTGGCGGATTTGAGTGTCGTGGTTTCGCTTATCCGTGAGGAGCTATAGTTGGCTCAGGTGTGTTATGAGAGATTTGCAACCAGCGGGGTGCTAATTTAGAGCTCGTAGTTGGGGGCATGAGTTTCTTGATGGTTTCTCCGATGCCAGAGTTGAGTGCATCAGAGCTTCTGCGGTTAAGCTGTATTTTCTTGCTTCTTTCCCTGGTGTTCACGGTGTGTTTCACGTGAGCCAGTCGTGAAAGTTTGTGTTTTTGTTATCTGGCCCCTAGCTCGATAGTTATGTTTCAGCCTAATCTTTTCTATGTCAAAGAGTCTGTTTGTGTTCTGGAGACGTAAGATTGAGTGCTGAGTAAGCACCTTATCCTCATTCGTTTTCCTAGTCTTCTTCGGGTAGCGTTCATATCCAGCGAATTTAAACCTATCTTTCTTGGCCTCTAGTTTCGTTTTGCGTTTTAAGTTTCGGGACGAAACTTCCTTTTAGGTGGGGTGATTGTAACGCCCCGGAATTTTCAGAAATTATTTTATTCCTCCGTTGACGTCACCTTTGACGTCTGGGCGTTACTTTTATCGTTGAGTTAGCGGCGCCGTTCACCTTAGGCGAAATTTTCGTTGGGTTCGGCGTTCGTTTAGTTTTTTTTTGTAGTAATATAATAATAATAATATTATTACTATAATAAAATCATATAAATATATATATGGTTCGTTCGACAAAAATCCTTCTGCCCCGTTGATAATAACTTAAAAACAGTGTCTATATTTTCGTTTGCAATAATATATATGTTATGATGAAGTGCGACTTCATAATTAATTGTTCGTCGGCGGCAGCATATGTAGTACCAAGGCCATGTTCACTAATTTATGTAGTTTTTATGGGAGCTGCGAATAAGGAAAGAAATGATGTGCGGATAGCAGTTGCATGGTTTATCTATAATGAGATGATTTGAGGCATGGTTTATCTTTATGAGCTGCTAATGCGATTGGTGTGCTGTTAGCACTTGCTGATAGGGTGCTGATATCAATTCCTGGGTTTAATTATAACTAGGATTAGCTGTTGTAAGGCAGTGGAAGTTTTCATTTATATTTTGACCGACTCCTTTTCTCCCGACCCCCCTTATTTCTCCTCTCATCGGTATCGCGATTAGGGCTCAGCGCCGATCGTCTCCTTCGATCTTCTCCTCTTCCTCTCCTAATCTCACAAAAGTTTTGCTGGAATCAGTGGGTGGTGCTGGAATCGGAGGTCTCTTGGCTTCGTTTGAGCTGGAGCTTGTCCTCGTCGCCGGGGCTAGGGATCCGAGCGGCTCTCTCCTTGCGTGGTCGCGATCAGGCGAGTCGCCGTGTGTAAGCGAGGCAAGAAAACTACTCCTCCCTCCCTTTCTTATCAGCTGGTCCTTTTTTTTTTGTTCTTGTTATTGATAGCTGCAGTTTCCTGTTCATGTTGTTTGAAGTTGAGCTGTGGATTGGCTGGCTATATGCCTATATGTGTTTCCTGGGGGGTTACCTGGGCTCTCTTTTTTTTGGTTTTCAAGATGGTATTGTGGTGTTTTATTTTTTTGTTGACCGGCTGCTATGGTTTATGGGTGGTTTTCTAGTGTGCTGTTGGAATTAGAGGGGGATTCTCAGAGAGATATGTTTGATTTGTTGTGTGCCTGAAGCAGATTATGTAATGTTGATTATTTTGCTGATTTCTTTTCTGAAGTCCACAGTGCTGTTGTGCTGCTATTCCCTCTGGTATGAACGTTGTTTGTTTTAGTAGCTGCTATGTACCCTCCTTGTTGGTCGGCTACTTGTTCTCCTGTCCTTGCAAATGTTGTTAAATGTTTCAGCATTGGGATTTGTTGTTTGGCTGAATTCCTGTATTCCATAGTGCTGTTTGGTTACTCTGAGGCAGTCCAATAAATGATATGCTGTTTGGAGTTGTTTATGATCGTGGGGGGCACTCTTCTTGCAGCCTCCGTTGTATGTTGTTCTCCCTTGATAAAGCCTTGAAATGTTTAGGTCACCCCTAGAGGTCAACGTCGACACTCTAACTGTGATTCAACCCCGATGAATTATGTTCATTAATAATATGAGCATATTTCCGACTGGCATGTGGCAGTTATTTCTTGTTTGTTTGCTTTGAGTTTGGTTTCCTAGTTAAGGTCTGGCTTCCTGGTTATGGTGTATTTACATGAAAAGACCCAAGATAATGTTCTTTTATATGTCTATTCCTAGTCAAGTATTTCTGTCTATTCCTCACTGGATTTAAAATCTGGTTATATAGGCAATCCTTGCTCTCATAGGTTTGGTTTGGGTTGCTGTGTGATGAAAAGTTCTTCTTCGTTAGAGATTTCTCTTCTTCTTTGTATACAAAGAGAAATCTGTTGATCTTAGGTTAGTAGCAGTTGTTTTCTCCTGTTTGTCTTGTGTCTTTTTCCTTGACAAGATGGTCTTCTTGGTTTCTTGATCTCTGCTGTCTTTCCCCTTAGGATCTGGATATCTTCTATACCCGCTTAGTTATGCTACCAGGTAGTCTGATAAGACTTCCTTAGGATTAGAGAAGTTTGCTCGCCCTATGATCGTGCAACTATTTCTTCTTTTATGACGTTCTCCGTCGACTTTGAAGTGAAGTCTTCTAGTCATCTTTGATATAAGTCCTCCTCGTTGACTTGATATAAATCTTTTTTTTTACGTAAACTCTTGTTGAGTTTCCTGCCAAGTTCATCGCTGATTCTGAATTGCTTTCCCTTATATCTATATGTTTTTCTGTCGGGTGTTCCCGGGTATCTTAAGCGTTGTTATCAAACCTTTTAAGTCCTTTTGTCTGAGACTTTTAATAAAGCTATGCTCTATTCTTGAGTTGCCCTGCCCTTGGTTAGTGTGCATCTGTCGTGTCTTGTCGTGCCTTATTCATTGTACCGTTACGAGAAGTTCGTTGAGAGTCAAGTTTAGACTCACCAAGTATTTTCTTTTGGCCTTTGTGTGTTGTTCTGGTGTTGGCCTTTGTGTTAAGTTACCTCCGTCTCGTTCCGACACCAAGCCTTGCATGGTGTCGGGTTGCTGAAATCTTCAGCTCTGTTGTAAGTTAAATATTAATCTATTGATTTATTGCTGAATCCGGTGTTTCCTGATTCTCTCGTTTTGAATTATGGTTAAAACCATTTGTTATCATGTTTTCCCGGTCTGGCACTCCTCCTTGTGTTCTGTTGGATTTATGAGCTAAGTATGCTTTGTTGCCTAATTCCCCGGGATAGTTTCGTTGAATGGTTCTTGATCTCCATGACCTCCGTGGTCTAATGTTCTGAGTGTTCTCAGGTGTCCTGCACTGAGGTTTGTTTTTATACTTATATATATACATATACCTATATATGATTGTGCACCCCTGCTACAGGTGCTAAGTGTGAGTCTGTTGCGCGTGTGAGCTTAAAGTCACCGCCACAGTGCCTCTTTTGGACTGTTGGTTTGGGTGGATTGGAGTCACCGCCGCAGCACTCCTGAATTGGATTCTGGGTGGCAGTGGATATGGGACCACACCCGGTTTTGGGCTGCGGGCGTTAGTGGAAGATACCACCATCGCAGAGCCTTCTTTTGGGGGACGCTTTTCCCTCGAGCTGATCAGTCTCAAGTTTTATTAAGCTTATATGCTTATGTATGGTATTATGATATATTATATGTATAATCATCACCTCTGAGTTGCAGGGACGGACACGTGGTTGGCCATGATTGCTTTGGCTATTGCCTTCTGGTGCAGGCTTTTCTTCTTACCGAGTACACTCGTTTGAGCTGGCTCGGGTTGTTGTAAGATTATAGATGTTTATCTGCTTAGCTTTCCTTCCTGCACTCTTTTACTTCTGATGCTGCTAATCTTGGTTTTCTTGCACCCTCTTGGGCTGAGGCATTCTTTTCTTATGAATGTCTCAGGTTCAGGTTTTTAGCCGCCGCAGGAGTTAGAGCGGCGTCGTTCAGTGTTCCTGTCGAGGCCCTTCCCCTCTTAGGTAAGGGGCAGTTGCTTTGTTGTTGTCTCTCCTTTAGCTGTTTTTCCTCCTTCCCTGCGGGTTCGTGTCAGCTGTTGGCGCCCGCATGGCTTTTTGTTTAGAGTACTTGCTGTTTGCTTTGCTGTTACTTTTGGGTACTTTACCTACTTGCTCTCTAGGAAGCTTTTTGCTAAGATGTAGTAGTTACTTTATTGATATAAAAATGTCATCCTTGCACATCATGATTTTTAACAAATGTCACATATTTTGAAAATCGAAGAAAAATCTTTTCCTACTATACTAAACATAGATATATGCATATCATTTCTGGAAATGCTTATTTTCTTGCTCATGTAGGCTAAAAACAAACCTATTTTTTCCACTGCGTAAATATAGTTTTCTACTTGTGGACTAGATGATCCACCAGACCAAGGGACGTGGTCTTGAGCTAAAATGAAAATTTCTCTTTTAATCCAATCACATATATGTCTTTTGTAAAATTATCGTGAAGAGTGTTTGCCTGAGCGTCTGTAGTCGTCTCCTGCAGGCGTGGCATCACGACGCGCATTTTTCCCTTGCTTTGATATTACGTATTATATTTTTTGGGAAAATGCGGGTTGTGACATGGCGTTTGCATTGGGACCTTAGCATAAAGGTGAAGGAGACACTCCAGTCTGGGTAGTTTGGTCTAGTCAACTTTAATGAAGTATTAAGATTTCCAAAAGGACTTGATGCAGAAGAGGTGGGATTGGAAGCTAAAGAAGGGGCATCCTGCGTTGACATAGAGAATAGAAGAGGGTGCAGTTAGAGAGATTTAATCGCACAAGCAGAAATAGAGATTGTGCAGATCACGCAAGTTGCATAGATCAAGCTGACTGTGGTCAAGAAGATAGAGATCACACAAACCTAACTCTGATACCAAGTGAGAACATGGAAATAACTTAACAAAAATTAACAATGACACGTGGCAATTGAAAATATCTAAATATTTTATTTCCAAAAAATTTGAATATTACATGGGTATGGCCTCCTTTATATAGAATAGAGGAGGTGAGACAGATTACAATTAGGCAGTGTGAGACTAGTTTACATGAATATATAGAAGGACGACTAGCGCGGTTAGTGCGGTCACCCAAGAACTGACCACACAGGATGCTGCTGTATTCATAGGGTGTGTTGTTACACCAGGTTAACTGCCCATCATAGTCAACGTCCTTGAGCAGGTACAAAGGATGAATTCGCCGTTCTTCATCTTCAGAGCTTGCAGTTAGCACAATTCCATCATGATCATCATAAGGCATAAATGTTGTGGTTAGATCTTCCTAACAGCGCTGACCACAAGGTGCGGTTAAAAAGGGTTTAACCGCCAATATGCGTTTGAATTCGAATATAACAAACTAAATCTTTATGGGAGAGATTCTTAAAACTCTTTATTAGAAATTATGTAGAAGCAAAATTTTGATAATATGATCCTTCTTCACCAATGTTCTGAAGGATTTGGTTCTTTAAAGCACTGTGTGGATTCTAATATGAACAGTAGCAACAATTAGACATATATTCCTTTAGGCAAAGAAGACTAGATTCAATAGAGAGAAAATGAATCCTGTCTTGAGAGTAATACTGAGAAAGAAGATGAAGAACCCCTTAAAGGAGAGGATCCATAAATCTTAAAGAAGAGATCTTGTAAACTAGGATTCTTGGAGAGAACTTCTGAATCTTTGAGGGAAGAAGAGCTAATTCAAAATGAGTATTAAACTGGATCAACTGGTATTCTTTTCAATACTTTATGGCCTCTATCAGAATGCCTTCTTTTGATTCAAAGAGAAGAAGAATAATCTTTGGACTCTCAGAGAAGATGAGTCTTTCTTTAGAAGAGACGAGGAAGATGACTTCGGAAAAGATTCAATTTGAATCCGTGGGCAGAATTTTCTTAGCTTCATGATTTTAAACTTGTCTATTTATAGGAGACCTCTAAATTATTACCATCCTATTTTATTCTTGTTTCATCATAATCTCATTCTAAATATATAGGACCAACAACTAGATTTTATTTTTAATCTCGGACAAAATTTTCTCCGGAATTAATGATAGAATACTAGAGAGAAATTGACGTTTTGTACCTTATGCATCGAATACTTCTCAATGTACGTAGAATTGTTGAGTAGAGAGAATATTACATACGCTGAATATCTTTGCTATGAGTTGTCCATCCTTTCAAAAAGATCCTTGCATAAGGAGGGAACTTTTCTTTCAATGTGCATTTATTACTTCTCGACGCATGAAGTCAACTTCTCGACACATGAAAGTTTAACTTAGTTGAAACTTCTTCTTTGAGTGCATTCTGAATCTTTAGCAGCATGTAACTGATTACAACTCATATTTTTCAGCATTCGGCCTTTTTATACATATGATTAAACAATTACTAAATCACATTTATTAATCTGATATACCAAATTGAGAGGTTTTTCTCAAGAAGCGGTTACACCAAGAGGAACCACTCGACCTTATTAACACTTCATTTTGTGCTTTAACAATAAGAAAATGCCAAAATGAGAATTAATGAATAACTATTGTGTTTATAGTCTCCGAGTAGGACTTATTCTAATTTATTACTATCTTAGCTAATTGGCATAGCAAAATAGAAGTGATAAGAAATAAAAGATAATTATCGCATTGGTGAATTATACCAATGCAAAAATAGTCTCCACCTTTTTATGTAAATTGAGGGATATGGAAAAGGGGTCAAAGAGATTCCTGGCATCCAAATCCGAAAAGAAACATAGGAAATCTTTGTTGCCCTAGCTTAGTTAGTTTGTAAGACGGAGTTGAGAACACACTCAATAAAGGAGCCATGCACAACTTTCTCATCCAAAGAATCAAGCATGTCATTAGATGCATGAAAAAAATCAAAAACAAAATAAGAAAAAATACTTATGTATGAAGTGATCCTAGAATCACCCCCATCAAGATTGGGGCATCGATCACTGTCGTCCCAATGTTCATCCTCACAAGAAGCGAATGAATTGCTAGATGGTACACTGGCGATAATTTGGAGTTCCTCCTTCAATGTAAAGATAGTGATTTCTCCACAAATTTATATGTCCTCCTTAGCACTGCAACGTACTACACATGGCTCATATAACTCTTTTCTGCACAGAAAGAACATGAACCGTATGATCAATATGTACAAGTGTAAGAGATTCGACAACAAAGGGAGGAGAAACTAAATCTGGTTCAGAGAATTTATAAACAATCTCTTCCATAGTTGAATCCAAAGTAGAAAATGATGTATTAATGGTTGTAATGGGCATCTCCAAGTCATCATTTGGATCCATGATGGTGCTAACCGAGGGATATGCAACACTACCAATAAGACATGGGGGCACTGAATATTGCTCATTAGCATTTGAAGGGGAGGGGCAATGAGCGGAGGATGATGAAAATACAAAATTGGGTTCATCATCATCCTCCATTATCGCCTTGAATTAAGCACAATCCTTCGATGCATGGTCTGGATTTGACAAAATATGCATAGCAACCCAATGGGTTTAGGCTTTGAGGAAGTTAAACTACTGGGGAAGGAGATGCCCACATTGGAGGTGCATAGTTATAAAATGTGGGCTCTCTATATGAAGGACCATACAAAGTTGAATCCTCGTAGGAAGAGACATATGAATTATAACTATAATTCTTATTAGGACAAAGATAACTATAATGTCTAAATGGTCCACACCACCAACATGGATCAAAATCACACATCGTATTGTGAAAAGGGATTCAACAAAAATGACATAATTGATTCATTACAAGAGTAGAAGAAAATAAATTGAGCGAGCTTGTATGTGAAATTTAAATAGAAAAAAGAGGTGAAATTGCAAATAAAACATGAAATGTTTAAATAAACATAGGTAAACTATTTCTGAAACCTTCTGAGTTAGTTTACCACGCTCCCTGATAACGATGCCAAAAACTTGACCATTAAACTACAGAAAGTCATTATCCTGGCAGAATAATGTCAGTTGTGCACTTTTCAAAGTAATATAAAATGGTGGATTCCCACAAAGTATTGACTCACGTGGAGCACGAGTGATGATATGAGGATTTATAGGCATCGACAAGCAGGGCGACAATACATGAAATGTAAGCACTCAAAAGGTTGGCCTTCAAGGGCCATCTTAGCAATGAGATTCACCCAGCTATTTCCTGCTTGGCTCACCAGCACCTGCATAAGTATAGTCCATAAAGATGTGAGAAAACAAAACACCAGACCAAATGCTATAATGACCCCACCCCATTTTTAGGGCGGAAGTACTCCTTCCATGCAAGTCAGCAGTATAGAAACATATATCTTCAAAACGAAAGTGCAACTAACACAATTGATATATGCACAATCACCACAAAAGTTGGCACGCACTACAACATGCACTACAACAAACTGCACTTATTGTAAGGACCTTATTCGTTACAATAAGTGCCAAAATTCGTTACAAAAACTCTTTGGTAACGAAAAAAACTTTAAGTAACGGTCCTCCTCTAAAGCTCGACGCTAAAGGTTATTGTAACCGAATGTATGCATTTCGTTACAAATAAAGTAATTCTAAAAAATGATACTTTCTCACCAAAAAGTGATTCTTCCTCACAATAAATTGGTCACAATAAATATTATTTCGTTACGAATGTTATTTTTTCCTCACAAAAAAATAGTTATGATTAAAACTATTTCGTTACAAATGTTTTTTTCCTCACTAAAAATAAAATAACTTCGTTACAATAAAGTATAATAAACATTATTTCGTTACAATAGATTAAACAATAGTAACGAAAAAATCGTTACATTTGTTTTCCATTCTTCTTACTACAGCCAATTCATAATTTAGATGGGTACGAATGATTTTATTATAAATATGAAATATTATTTAAAGTATAATATAATTTTATATTATGTAATAATATTTTATACTCATTGATATATAATTTGTAATTAAAATATTTAAAAATAGAAATCATTATAGGTTTAAAGAACTAATATACTTTTCATATATATAATTTGAATCAAGTACGGGAAGGGAAAAATATGTCAAATAAACAAAAAGAAAATGCATTACAAATATTAAATTTGAAATACTTGCAGTAGCTAGATAGAGTACAAGTGTCATCTCATCTATAACAAAACAATATTACATAACAACAATAAGATCAAGATGTTTTACAAAACACATCAACTTCTACACTTTCTGACTAATGCATCTTCTTGCATCACTTTTCGCTCCAAGCTCCAACTCCCTAGAAAAAAAAGAGAGCAATTATTAAAGGGGACAACAACACTTTAAAGGGGCAAAAAGATAATATAAAGAGGATTCATGGGTGTGATGTGAAAATGTGTAAGCTTTACAAGACATAAAGGTTTAAAACTAAAACTTAGATGAAATTTAATACAAAAATAGTTCATTTGATCATTACAATACATAAGCATTGAATAAAGTAGCTGAATAAGTAGTTGAAGAACCCTAAACATGCAAGTTCATTTGAGTAATACAATGATAGCAGCAGTTGCAACAAACAACATGAAGCAAATGAAGTGATTAATTCCTATACTACATGAAGCAAAACATTATTCAGCACAAAACCGGAGTAATTAACCAACAAAAGTGCCAATAGTGAATGCTAGTAATTATCATTGTTCTCTCCTGAGCTATATTACCCCATGAAGGTCTGATGAAATAGTAGTTACTCCTTTTCCGTTACTCACTCAATCTTCTGCCAGTTCACAACACAACACACTCACTGGACAAAAAATAACACGCACTTCACAACACAGCACTCAACGCAGCTGCACACACATTACTCACAGTTGCACACACAACACAAATGCACACACAACACTCAGCACAACTGCACACACAACACTCACACTGAATAGTTTGCTGTACCTGCAACAAACTGCAGTTCGCTGCAGCTGCAGCGAACCCGCTGCTGCAGTTCGTTGCAGCTCCAGCGAACCCGCTGCTGCAGTTCGCTGCAGCTGCAGCAATCCCGCTGCTGCAGTTTGCTGCTGCTGCAGCGAACCCGCTGCTGCAGTTCGCTGCAGCTACAGCGAACCCGCTGCTGTAGTTCGCTGCAGCTGCAGCGATCCCGCTGCTGCAGTTCATACTTCACAAAACTGCACATGCTCATGCAAAAATAATGCAGTTTTGTGCGTATCACTTATTATTCAATATGCATCAACCACTCAGGCATTCATTCATTCACTCCTCATAAGCATGCACATGCTCATGCAAAAATGTATAATTAACATGAGCATAAGTATCAAAAGAAGTAAAGCAGGATACAACCATTGCTGTCTGAAAATTTTGGTACAACTTCAACATAAGATGAAGTTTAAGATGTCAATAAGATCACAAAGATACATGAAAAAGGCTTTTTTCTGCAGTATACCAAATTAAGTAAGAGCGACCCTGGAATAAAACTACAAGTAAATCACAAGATATTAAACCAAGACGCAAATGCTTCTAAGTTAGCACTAATAAATAGTTTATTAAGTTTCCAAATCCTACCTTCAACTCCTCCATTTATAAAAGATAAGAGCTCATCAACTGAATGCTCATCCACAAGGTAATCTTCAGCCTCCTCATCCTATAACAAACGTTACAATCTGAATGTCAAAGCACATGTATTTTCTTTAAGCTTACTAAAACTAAAGCTTTAAACAAGAATGCAAACATGCAGTTGGAGGCAAAGTAACAATATGGACTTACAAGTGCAATTACCAGGCCATCATGCAACTAACTTGATCATTCAATGTTAATTATCTCTACTAAGGTCATACGCGTAAAGTATCAGAATATGCATCTTCACACATCTGACAATCCCCGTAGAGATAAGAAGTTTAAATTCTCCCAAGACAACAAGGGTGACCAAACTGACATACCTTCACTCTTTGTCGTTCCTTTAGTTCTTTTCTCTTTTTTGCATACAATCGATTTAGTAATCGTATTCGAGGATCATTGGTATAATTTCTCAAAGACTCCAACTTTTCCTCCTTGTGAAGCAAAAAAAAAACAATCAGTATGGAAAGATATCAGCATACCAATAAAAGATAAAGAGGAGAAATACCTCAGTAAGATCATCAGGTAAATGGAATATTTCACGAATCTCTTCCGGTGTTCTTCCTTCTATTATCCGGTCAAGAGCTCTACTAGTGAGATCTAACAAAGGCCTCAACTGAAAACAAATACAATATGCATGCCTGGAGAAACTGTTCTGGCCAAAGCAAGGCCTGCAATACATACCCAGCAGCAAAATGCCAAATAGTCTAACACCCCACTAACAAAACCTACTAATCAGTACATAATCGGCAAAACAGAATCATCCAAGCCAACAAACCAAGCAGATTCCCAAGCTTGGAACCAAAATACTAACAGTCATAAACCAAGCAAAAGTAATGAAATAGTCACAAAGCAGTAAACTAAAAAACTAACAGTCATAAACCATTTGACAACAAAAAAGTGCACCAAAAAGTAAATGGTGTGTGCATCAAAGTCAAGGAATTGCCACAAATTTTTGCAAAACGAATGCCAGCTGCTCTTTCAGCTCATTTTGCCCCTCCTTTAATCCTGCAATCTCTGAATTGTGTGTTTGAATCAAAGCTTCATGTTTATCTATAAGCTCTGTTTGTGCTGTTATACGAGTCATGGCATCGCGCAATTCTTCTTCCGCTACATTCAACTTCTGTTTCAACTGAGTAGTCACATTCAATGTCTTCTTCATTCGTTTTGAAGGCACAACACCATAGCCTAGCCCTTTGTCATAACCAGACTTTTTTCCAAGTGCAGTCTTTATAATTTCTCTCTCAGAGCTTAAGAGATCACTGTCAGAATCTGTTGTTGTCCTCAGCCTTTCCATTTCACGTTGTAAAATATAGTGTTATAATAGAAACGTATGTTATCAATCAATTTTGCGAAAGTTTCAAATATATTTTGACTTACGTATGCCGCTTCTGCTTTCTCGCTGACAAGCACCCCATTCTTCTTATGGGTGTTCGCAAAGTTCTCAATCGGGCTTTGATTAACCTGTATATCAAAAAAATATTTGAGAATATGTCATAGTAATCAATAACTCACATGTAATTATTGCATTACCATTTCCAGCAGTCGGGAATGGTAGGATTTAGAACCCGACGTATGAGTAAACGGCATGTGTGATCTATTATCAGCATTTGTCTTGGACCTTTTCTGCAAGCAAACAAAAGTATTGGATTCTAGTCATTGAATGTGTGATTAATAACATATGTATTAAACAGAATTTACTTAAGTAAGTCACATTCACCTTAAAAGTCTCACTTTCAAAGAGATCGCACAACTGACACCAATTCTCGATTGAGATCCACTCAAATGGGCTACTAGCTCTTGGATTCTTTCCTTCCATAATATAATCTCTATGCCTTGCAGATAATCTTCCTCTCCAATGTGTGTAGCTACGTTGAAACATCTCCTCCATGAACTCTTGCACACTTTTATCTGTTTCCCAATTCTTTATCACAAACCATTGCTACAAAAGAATAAATTATTTGGTTATCCCAAACAAATTCACATATATGGTATATAAATATTAATTACTTACACCTAATGCAGCATATAAAGTAAGTTTCAGCTCTTCCCCCAATTCACTCCATGGTTTCAAAAAATCCAAACCCGCACTGTGTCTTACAGTAACACCTATACCATTTGCAAGGTGCTTTGCATAGCGATGCGGCTTCTTAAAACCTTCAGGAAACTCAATCTCAAGTAGTTTCTTGTCCTAACAAAACAAATAAAAGTATGTTAACATAAAGTAAGTGTATGTAAGTTTTAATATACCTAAATAAAGCATACATTTTCTAGTATTGCTTTCTCAATCGACTTTCCGGTGGTCACCCCACGACCTCTTCTTATTGATGAGCTTCCCACTGCATAATTAAAAACCCTTAATAAATATATGATTCAAGTAAATGATACAAACTTGTGAAATAAAATAAGGTATACTTACTACTATTATCAGAACCCTGTATTGGACTTTCATCATTTCCTTCGTTAATAGTGGTATCATCATCATTAATGATGGCAAATGATCCACTTTGTGATTGTTGCAGATTAGGTGAAGGTGTATTTAGTGTAGGTGAAGGTGTATTTGGTGTAGGTGACATTTCAACAACCTCAGTATTTGTTGGTTTTTCAGCAACAAGCAGTTGTTTTCAGCTCCTTGTCGTAGGGCGCCGTAGAATAACATTTTTTGGAGGCATATTACTGCGAAGTAAATAAGATGCAAACGTTAAACATCACATTAAATAATTTAGAGAAATCATAAAAAGGAAGAATTGCATTACAGTTTCGATCTAATGAATAAGAAAAAACTTAACATACCGTTTGAATTAGCTTTATATGTTATGATCACTGTCGTCACAATATTACACTAGTGTTTCATCATCCTCATCTATTGACTCATCTCCATCAACAATATTATTAATTTCTTCCTCTTCGTGGATTCTAGTTAGAACTTCTATATTTATAATATCAGGTTCTATATCATCTCTTCCTAGGAATTGCAAGTTTTGATCTTCGGTAGCATATATTAATTCTGTTTCTGAGGACTCATGTTGTTGAACTATGTTATCATGCATCTCCTCCACTTCTAGGTCAGCGTGTTCCTCTATGTCCCAAAGGTGTCTATGACATACAAGTTGTGCAATTTTCCAAGGATCGTCGAGTTTTGTGTCATCGACATAGAACACTTGTTGCACTTGGTTTGGAAGAATGAATGGATCATCTTCACACCAACGAGAAGTTATGTCGATGCTCAAAAAATATTTATCTTTATGCATAGTCTTCTTCCCACCAGTGTCAAACCACTCACACCAAAATAATACTACTTTATATCCATGAAGATAGGTCAATTCAACGACCCTACTTAATACTCCATAAAACTCTACCAAGATATTTTGATGTTCCCCCAAAACAAGTAAAACACTATTTTGTATTGTTCGGCGATCATCTCGATCATGTGTGTGAAATTGTACTTCATTAACAATACAACCAGAATAAAATTTTGTTAAGTATGATTGTGGACCATTTGCCAATGCCCATAATTCTTTGGAGGCTTCGCCCGAGTTTGTGTGATGCACTCTATTTATCTATACAAAATACAATATGAAGCTAATTAGATAGATGATACTATAAATTAACAATCTTCAAGGGTATCTTCGTATTTGGAGCTTACATGAGCTTGAAACCTATAATGAAACTGCTCTTGATGAGTTTTGTCAAAGTTTCTTTCATTTTTCGTCCCTTTTAAGCTCCTCCATGTGCTTACTATCTAAAAAAAGTACATTAAAATTTGTTACAAATTAAGTAAGGAAATTGAGCTCTTTCATGAATCGAACCTTCGAAAATTGTCTACTTCGCTACAATTGTTTAATATGAAGTTATGAGCAGCATCTAGATCTTTTTTAGAAAGTGCTTTGCAACGGCTAAGAGGTCCAAAGGGTCTCACTTTTGATGCAAAAACCGACAATTCACACTCTTATTGATGCTCCACTGAATCTTCATTTCTATTTTCTTTATTGAACCTTGTTTCTATTTCATTTAGGTACATTGACACAAATGTCAAAGACTCTTTTACAATATATCCTTCAGCTATAGAACCCTCTGGACGAGCTTTATTACATACGTATCCTTTAAGAGTTTTAAGAAACCTAAAGGGAAAACTTAATGATCATAATAAAAAATTGTTCATTTATGCTATGTAAGATAATAAGTATAAATGCATAAAAAACAAGTACCTTTCAATCGGGTACATCCAACGTGAGTGAACTGGGCCAGCTATCTTTGCCTCTTTCAGAAGGTGAATAGCCAAGTGAATCATTACATCAAAAAATGCTGGAGGAAATATTCTCTCCAATTTGCACAAAATAATTGGGATATTACTCTCCAACTTCTCGATATGTTCTACCTTTAGTGTCTTTGAGCATAAAATTTTAAAAAAATCTCCAAGCTCGTATAGTGCCTCAACGACATCTGCGCGTAGAAACCCACGAATGCCAATAGGAATTAACCGTTGTAGCAGAACATGACAATCATGAGAGTTAAGTCCATAAATCTTCCCGTCCTTTACGCATCTTGAAATATTTGACGCATAGCCATCTGGAAACTTGACATTTTTTAAAAAATTGCAAAACCTTTTGTTCTCATCGGAAGATAGATTATAACATGCTTGAGGTTTTATTATAGTACTTCCATTTCTAATCAAGTGTAAATCCTTCCGGATGTTAAGGTCTCGCAAATCTTCTCGCGCTTTTTCCGAATCTTTGTTTTTCCATCAATGTTCATCAATGTGCCCAAAACACTATCTCAAATATTTTTTTCAACATGCATTACATCAATGTTGTGTCGTATCAAAAGCTTATGCCAGTAAGGTAGTTCAAAGAAGATGCTTCTCTTTACCCAATTCCCTTCTTCATTGTTGCGCTTCCTCTTCCGCTTGCTTGGGTGTTTTCCAAATTTATCAAAGTTATGTTCGAGTTTGCTTAAATCTGAAAGCAATTGTGCGCCACTCCACTCCCTTGGTTTTGGACGTCTTTCTGACTTTCCATCGAACAATTTACTCCTTCGATAAGGGTGATCATTATGTAGATAACGACGATGTCCCATGTAGCATATCTTACTTCGAATTCTTTTAGATTCTGTATCATATAAACAAGTTGGGCATGCCCCGTAACCCTTTGTGGTCCACCCAAATAAATTACTAAGAGCTGGAAAATCATTTATTGTCCACATAAGAGCATCATGCATTTTAAAAGTCTCTTTGGTGTATGTGTCATAAGTCTCAACACCAATCCATAATTCTTTTAATTCTTCTATCAGTGGTCTAAGATAAACATCAATATCTTTTCCAGGCGCACGTGGGCCATGAATTAATAATGACATCATAAGAAACTCATCTTTCATACCTTTGTATAATGGCATATTATATGGAATTAGCACAACTGGCCACATACTATAAGAAGTACTCATATTTCCAAACGGATTGAACCCATCAGTAGCCAATCCAAGCCTAACATTGCGTAGATCTGCAACAAAACTGGGATAGTGTGCATCAAAACTCTTCCATGCAAGTGAATCTACCGGATGACTCAACGTACCTTCTATCTCTATATGCTTCTCAGTATGCCACCTCATGTCAGCTGCTGTTTTAGAAGACATATAAAGTCTTTGTATCCTTGGTGTTAAGGGGAAATGCCACAAAACCTTTTGAGCAATTAATTTTCCTTTTCCTTCGTTATATTTCCAACATGGTTCTTCACACATAGGACACACATCTTTCTTCTCATTCTCTTTCCAAAATAGTGCACAATCATGTCTACATGCGTCTATCTTCTTATAGCCCAAACCTATACCAGAAAGAAGTTTCCTAGCTGATGAGTCCCAAATATATACACATTTATGGACTCATCTGGGCCGATTTTCTAGTCTCTGCACTTCACTTTAGACATGTTTTCACTCATATTTGACACTCCATGCTAAGTGCACCTCTAGGCCCATTTTTGGTGTTATTTCATGTTCTTCATTCTTAGTAGTTTTCATGGATTGTTAAGTGCCACTTTCAGTGGCTGGATTCGTGGTTGTGCTGGAACAGGAGTCGTGCGGGTGTTCCCGGTACAATTCTGTATAGGAACACTGCGCACGATCACTCTTTCTATTGCGCACGACCACTGGTCGTGCGCCACTGATCGTGTGCACTTAACCCTATTTTTTGAGTTCTGTCTCGGACAGTGCGCACGACCACCTACGATAGTGCGCACGACCACCGGTCGTGCACCACTGGTCGTGCGAACATGGTATTTTATAAATTTCTTACATTGCAGGCTCCACCCAGGCAGGAGCACGATCATAGGATTCTAGTGCGCACGACCACTGGTCGTGCGCCAATGATCGTGCGCACTGTTTATTCCAGCGCCTATAAATATTCCTGCTCGCGAATTAGGTCATATCCTTCACCGTTTTTTCTCGCCCAGCTCCGCCGTTCCGCCCATTTCCGCAGGTGTTCGCCCCCTAGGCCCCCTCCATCATCCAAGGGCTTCAAGGAGGAGATTCTACACTCATCTTCATCGCCAAGGAAGGATTTCTTTGCATCGGACGTGGTCGGATTGTAAAACGCTGGAGAAGACGGGTCCATTGGGAGGTGTGACAGCCCTCCTCTACCCCGGACGATAGTTGGGACCGAGCTGGGACGCGGATTGACAACCCGGTGCTTCCTACCGTGAATCTACAACGAGCCTCCGGATTCGGTCGTATCTCTTGCCTTTTTCTCTTCCTTATGTTGATGTAATGTTTGTAATCTCTATATTTTGATGATGTATGCTATGAAATATGCTTTGTAATGCTTATTTCATTTATTTGGAATTATTTAGTTCATATGTGTTAATGAGGTGCGCCGCCATCCATTTTCCACTCCACCACCGTGTCCGGT
The DNA here is from genome assembly GCA_033032865.1 of Dactylorhiza incarnata. NCBI lineage: Eukaryota > Viridiplantae > Streptophyta > Magnoliopsida > Asparagales > Orchidaceae > Dactylorhiza > Dactylorhiza incarnata. The sequence continues at coordinate 2,594,575 of JAWHQI010000324.1, read as the reverse complement.
GCCGCACTAGCAATTGCTAGTGGCGTGCTTGTCGACGAGGTGTTTGCGACCCTCATTACGTTAGCCTACTCGTCCATCCGCCTATCGAAGCATGGCATCGCGACCCGTATAATCCATCCCGCTTAACGAAGCAGCGCGCTCAAGGCCTGCATTGTTCGATTCCGCTTGCCTACTCGCCCATCCGCCCAACGAAGTAGTGCGCTCAAGGCCTACGTAGTCTTCCATCCCACCGAGCGAAGCTTTGCATAGCGGCGTTGCATAGGAGTACTTTAAGTTGTTTTCTTTTATTTTCCACAAACCAAATCCCCCATTTCCGCATCCATCCGCTTGAAAGGACTTCAATCTCAAGTCCTTCCTCGATAATAAACTCCACCTTACTGTGTTCCTTTGAGATCGATACTTGGGGATTCATTCCCATTTTATATTACTTGAACGATCGGTACACTGCCGTTTCGTGCCGCAGTCTTACTACCGCCTATAGCGGTGTGCTAATATTCGTGCATCACTAGCCCAGTAAACATATTTTGGAATAAGATTACCTTCTGGCATCACGTCCTTTAGCAATTCAAGAAGCATGTTAACTGACTTATCTGACATCTTGTTCATTACTTTGATATGCAGCAGTTTAACAATGAATGCTAACAAAGAGTATTTTTTGCAACCTGGGTATAGTTCACGTCTGACATTACATAATAGACTTGAAAAAGTTCCCGTACTATCTTTTTTAGAATGTTCTGGAAGTTCTGCATCTCCAATCTCATGTATCAAATCAACTAAATCATCGATGGCTTCAATATCATCGTTAGTTTCATGACTTTGAGAAGGTCCACTATTGTTACTATTCGAACTGAACACAAAAGAACTAGTCAGTTTAGCTTCTCCATGATGTATCCAGTCCTTATAATATTTGTAAAACCCTTTCAAATGCAAGTCTGCTTTAACTTCAATGAGGCTCTTTGTTTTAGTGTTTCGACATACATTGCATGCGCAAAGAATTTTATCTTCAAAGTAAATAACATTTGCCCGTGCAAACTCTAAAAATAAATCCACGCCTCTAGTATAGGTAGAACTGAATCTATCTGGTTCATAAATCCAGCTTTTATCCATAGCTAACAAAAAAAGAATGGGATAAGACAATATCACACTCACAGTAAGCACATGGTTAAAAAAACTAGAAAAATAATATTGATTTTTAATTAACATATTTTTATAAACAATCTAAGATCTTGTTTGCCTAAAAATATGATTTTTTTTAAATCATCCGGCAGGAGCGTGATGTTGATTAATGATAGGTGTTTGCACTTGTAATGACCATCTTTGTTTGGTTTGAGGATTTGTTAAATTCAAATGAAATCAAATCAAAACACACTATATTATGCTTCATATAAACATAGGTTAAAATGTTTTAACTTAAACTTGTAATCTATTAAATTTTATTTTTATCACAAATTTATGTAGATTCAAATCAATACAAATTGATCCAATCAAACCAAACAACCAAAATCTCCCAATAAAATTAACCATATTAGATAAAATTAAGAGTATCCCTCTTATAATAATTTACTTCTATTCTCAATGGGAGCCATGGAGCATTGTGCAGAAATCAACAAAGTATGCTATGCTAAATACACTGCACATATAAATTAGATATTTAAAATTAACGATATTATTAATTACTCACTATTCTTTTAGATATTTTAAAAAGATTTTTTGAATTCTTATACATTAGTAAGATCTAATCACATCCAACCAAGCAATAAATTTAACAAATTATATAAGCTTGTGTTACATATTTTCTAACCGCTAAGATGGGATGCACATATTGATGTATGAATCACAATCTCAACACAATTTTGATAGGAATCACAGCAATAATGAGTATGAATCAGAATGATTTTCTCTCATTACCCCCACAACAATTCATTCTCTTTACATCTTCAATCCCCCCATATAACAAACCCCACCTCTCACTCCTCTTTAATTCATCATTCCCATCTGAGCAGCAACACACTCATTTCCCCTCCCTCTACATACTTTTTTTTGTAAACCTCCTCTCTCCAGGTTTGGAAGCTTACCGCGTTCTAGTTTCGTATTCTATACGGAAATGGCGACGGAGTTTTCCGATGAGTTCTACGGAGAAAGAAAAACGCATATTCGCACCCCTAATCCATTTATCCGCACCCCTAATCCATGCGTTCAGTGACTGAAGAACGCTCACACACACTTACACAGACATTTTCACTCTAGGAGTTTAGGTATACCTCAAGGAGATGATGAAGAACACTGGATCAAGAACACTGCTGGATCAAGAAAACCGCATGAGAAGAGACGCCGGAGAGGGTATCGTGAGGAGTCGTGCCGATTCACCGGAGGAAGAAGCGAGCCGCGATCAAGGACGGGATGGGGGTCGAGGGTTTCGAGAATATGCTTCAGGATGAAGGACGGGATGGGGGTTAGAGAATATATGTTTATGGAGGGAAATTTCCCTCCAAATAATTCAACTCATAGTTTTAAGATAAATATTTAAGTACGTATGCGCATCAAATTTGGGAGGTGCGGGATCGTATGATTTCGCGATCAATGGTCGAGATGCATCTCCTGCAAAAACATCTGAAATACTTCTTTTATACAGCTTTATCCACAGTGGGATCTCGCAATCCTACGATCAAATCTGCTCGCGCACCTCCGGGAGGTGCGCATATGTACCCAAATATTTGCGTAATTTTAAATGGGGTCATTTATGCAAGTTTATTACATAATTTGATATGTTGACTCAACATTCTACATATGACTATTTTTTGCTCGATCTCGAGAGATGGCTCGCGCGCCATCATGATCAAAAATATCTGAGCTGAAGCTAGAGTAGTAATCGAGATCCAGCTCAACGAACTCGAGCTTGACTCAAAATCGAGATTGAGCTCATTGAACTCGAGTTCGAGATTGAGCTCATTGAACTCGAGCTCGACTCAAAATCGAGATTGTGCATATGTGTGTGTGTGTGTGTGTGTGTGTGTGTGTGTGTGTGTGTGTGTTTGCATGTTGCATGGGGTCTGTGTTTGTGTCTGTGCGTAATCTATATTTGCTTGTGCATGTGTGTGTGTATCTGTATGTATGTGTGTCTGTGTGTTTACGTGTATCTGCATGTGTTTGTGTTTGTGTGTGTCTTTGTTTGTGTGTTTGTGTGTGTTTGTGTGTGTGTACACAAATGTCTGTGTGTGTCTGTCTTTGGTGTTTGTGTGTGTGTGTCGTGGCGTAATTGTGTGTGTGTGTGTGTGTGTGTATTTATGACTGTGACTGTCTGTGCATGTGTCTGTGTCTGTGTCTGTGTCTGTGTCTGTGTATTTGAATGTCTGTGTACGTATATGTGTCGGTCCATGTGTCTGTGTTTGTGTCCATGTGTTTATGTCTGTATGTGTCTGTGTCTGTGTATGTACGTATGTGTGTCGGTCCATGTGTCTGTGTATGTGTCCATGTATCTATACAAGTCTGTGTCTGTGTCCATGTGTTTGTGTCTATGTATCTATGTCTGTATGTACACGTGTTTGTCTGTGTCTGTGTATTTGGGTTGTGTGTGAGTGTTTGTCTGTCTATGCATGTTTGTCTGTGCTTGTGTGTGTCTGTGTTTGCGTATTTATGTGTGTTACACCCCAGTCTGTGTCTGTGTGTTTGTGCGTGTTTATGTCTTTGCTTGCGTGTCTATGCGTGTTTGTGTTTGTGTTTGACTATGTTTGTGTCTATGTCAGTCTGTATCTATGTTTGTGACTGTGTTTGTGTTTGCGTGTCTGTGTTTGTATGTGTGTGTGTGTGTGTTTGTGTCCGGTGAGAAATATAAATTAATATTCAATTATTTTTTATTCAGTTGATCGAGCTTCTAAGAGCGGATGAAATTGAGCGGGGTAAGTAATTCTTAATTTTAAAAAATACATAAACGGATAAACCTTATTTAAAAATACATAAATCTTATTTAAAGCTCATGTGCATTGTCGGGCAATGTCGAGGCGGGGATATTGTCGAGCGGGGAACATGGGCCTCATGTGCACTGTGAGTTGATCGAGCTCCTGAGAGCGGACAAAATTGAGCGGGGGTAATTCTTATTTAAAAAAAAAACATAAATCTTATGTAAAAAGTAAATTTTATTGAACAATGCGTTGTATTTATGTATTGATTTGACATGTATTTATGAATTTCATTACACATTTATTTTCATTAAATTAAAGTGCGTGTCATCCATCAATCAAAAAGGCAATTGTTAACCGCACCCCAGTTTTGGCTATCCGCAACTCATGATTTATATGAATTATTACGCGTTTATTTGGATATACGCCTTGTACAAGCATTTTTAGGAAAAGTGTTCAACAGGAAAGTTGTAGATATCATCGAGATCTACAACTTTTTTGTTGCACATTTTTCCTAAAAATGCATGCACAATGCGTATTTCCAAAAAATCGTTATATATATATATATATAGTTACACCCATGTTTCAATTCGGGCGACAATACGTCTTGTGCGTGCATTTTTAGCAAAAGTGTTCGACACAAAAGTTGTAGATCTTGACGATATCTACAACTTTTGTGTTGAACACTTTTCCTAAAAATGCTTGTACAAGGCGTATTTCTAAAAAAACACGTGATAATTCATATAAAAGGGTTGCAGATAGCCAAAACTGGGGTGCGGTTAACAATTGCCTATATATATGACATATATTTTCATTAAAACGATAGCTCCCGAGCAAAAAACGTGTGCGCTGACAAATTTATTTATGCTCCCGAGCAAACAAGATAGAGCTAGCTAATGCAATGCGCGCGACTGAAAAAACGTGCGATCCTTATTTTTATTCAAAAATTATATTAATATATACGTTTTAAATTTTTTGATTTCTTTTGTGCACATGCAATTTTATGGACGGAAATTTCCCTCCATATAATTCATTAATGTGAGCCCCGTGCGACACATGCAACACGCGCGGGGCTCAAGCACAAACACATGCACACACATGCGACACATGCGCACACACAACTGCACACACAACACGGACACATGCACTCAACGCAGCTGCACATATATTTGCGTGCGCGCGAGAGTGCATTTGCGTGCACGCGTGTTCGTGCGTGATTTTATTTTAATTCCAAAATTATATTAAAAATTTAATGTTATATTAATTTGCATTCATTTTTACATTTAATATATTTTTAATTTTTAGTTTTGTTTTGTTCAAAATTTTATGGAGGGAAATTTTCATCCGTATATTTCATTCATTCATGTGAGAGAGAGATAGAGCTGCATGGGGGAGAGGCAGAAAAACTTTTATAAAAAGTTAAAGATTTATAAAAAGCCTCGTACGCGCAAAAATACATGTCGCAATAGTACCACATATCTGCGACAGCCGCGCACGAATGTTTGCGAGCTGTAGGAGTAATGTCGTCGCGTTAGAGCACTATCGAGGCAGGGTACTATCGCGCGCATACAAATTTTTTTTTCAAAAAATAATAATAATTCAAAACTTTGATAATAAAATTGTACAAAAATTGAAAATAAAATATGATATATTTTTTGTAACAAAACTTTAATAATAAAATATTACTATTAGTAAGGACAATGTCTTTGTCACAAAAAACTTTCATGATGTGGTTACAATTGATACTTATTGTGAGAAAAGTTTTCTATTTGTAACGTAACATTAGTGTTGTTACAAATACTTATAGTTATAGTAACGAATTAATTATTATTTTAACAAAATTTAAAATATTCGTTACAAAAAAGTTCTTTTTTGTAACAACAAAACAACTTTGTTACTAAATATAACTATTAGTAACAAAATGTGTTTCAGTTATATTCCAGTCCTTACAACAGGTGCAGTTTGTTGTAGTGATGTTTCATGCTCTCATGCCACACTATCGGTGAACTACCCAAGTCCTACCTCCATCCTCAGTCATGCAAATTAGATGGTAATTGAGCTACTGCCGGTTAAGCAATTAAGCTTCTAGGACTTTCTTCTAATATTAGACGGTGCACCGAGGGGCGACCACTTCACCGACCAGCACTGAATGGGTTCAGATTTGCCTTACCCGGCTCAATCATCGCGAACAACCAACATGATGTAGGTACAGCTTCACTTCAGCCTATAAAATCAGGCAACCACTTCCATGGAATCAACAAAGCCACATGGGAAATTTCCAATCACACCAAGCGATATATGGTATCACTAGAGATAACGTCGGCGTTAGCGTTAACGCCGGGCGTTAGCTAACAGAACACCATTTCTTCCCGAAATGAAGGTGTTTCCTATTGTTGCTCTCCAACATAGTTTACAACCCAGTATACAACATTCAAGCTATACAAAATAGCATATAAGCACGGAGACTTCTCCGGCATGCAATTCAATCATCACCATTCTGGACCAACCTATCGCAGAAGGGCTTCACACAGCATGCCTATATCCGCACACGAAATGGATTCTATATGCAGTTCATACACGGTATGGACAACATCTACACAATGAAAGTATAGCCTTTCACTAATTAATGAAGGAGGCACTTCCACGCAATATGCTAACAGCAAAATATAGGACTAGCATGTCCATGTATCAAGAAGAAGGATAGTTACCCTTGATGATCGCTTTGATGCTATGAATCCAAAATCAAACCGGATGGAAAGGTTCGCAGTACGCTCTCCTCCACGGATTTGAACTCGACATATTTAACGGATCTTAGAAGCTCTTCGAATGGCGGGATGAAGCCTCCTTTTTCCTTAGCAAATTTTTTTGCTTTCCTTTAGAGAGAGAGAGAGAGAGAGAGAGGTTATGATAATAACGGAAAGAAGGATGTTAGCCTTGCTTCCTTAGCTAAGTCGGGATAAATCCCAAAAAATAGATCCAAAATCAAATAAGGAATGGAACGCCACGATTCAATTTGATGATTCTGATTCAAGAGATAACATCGGCGTTAGCACTAACGTTTGCGTTAACTCCAAAGAGCGGTGGGCTTGATCTTATCCAGAACCGCTTAACCAAACAACTAGAAGGCTCAATGTTGGTGTTAAACCTAACACCAGACTTTAGCCAATAGTTGAAATGACAGTACCTCTAGACGACACAAGGAGAATCTCAATGACAAGGCTGTCATCAAGTTTATATTTATGCCAGTGTTATCCTTAACACCCGACGTTAGCCCAGTTGATCATCGAGACCTTTGGAGGACAACAGGAGCTTCGTGATGATGTGGTAAAGTCATCAAGTCGATATCAACCTAAAGCCAGCGTTAGCACTAATGCCCAGCATTAGTATGTCGACTTGACACCTTGTCGAACTGATCAAGATTATATCTTTAAGATGAAATCTTCAAGTCGATATTGCTAATGCCAATGTTAGAACTAATGCCCGGCGTTAGCCCCTGCTGCCAGAAACTTTTCTTTCTTCAGCTGGGAAAACATGGGGTGTTACAATCCCCCTCCCCTTACAGAAAGTTCATCCTGAACTTCCAGAATTCAAAAAGCATGCAAAAGTACAAAATACATAAATTGTACATTAACGAAACAACTCGGGGAACTCATCAAGCTTGGTCTGCTCTCGCTCCCATGAAAGCTCCTCACGACTGCCATTGTCCCAGCGGACTTTGACCATTCTGACCATTTTATTCTGCAACTACTTGACTTCAGTGTCTTCGATACAAATAGGCTTCACTTTTTTCTTTATCCCACCATCAATCGGCACTTGAACATCAGCAATAACATGAGTAGGCTCTTGCAATGCCTTCCTCAACATGGATACGTGAAAAACATAGTGCAAACCTCTTAACTATGTCGAAAGGGATAGTCGATAGGCAGCTTCACCAACACGCTCCAAAACTTCAAATGGTCCAAGGTATCTCGGACGTCGCTTTTTCAAGCGTCGAATCCTTGATACACCCTTGAATGGTTTTATCTTCAAGTACACATGGGCGGACCTATTGAAGGTCGAGTGTGGGCAGCTGCCCACACTCAAAATTTTAAATTAAATTGATAAATATAGGTATTTTATATCATCCTATGTAACAATTGGGGCTTAATTTCGTGTATTGGTCCAATTTGCGTCTCCAAATATCCCGTAAATCGCGTTCCGCTCGTTCCGTCTTTTATTCACGCGAGACGCGGCTCGTTATTTGCTCGCGTGCTTTGGTGCTTCTGGCTTCCCCCGTTCGACCTATTGAAATTTGAGGCCCCTCTCGCAAAACCCTACCCAGGCCCCCAGGCGCAAGCGACGAAGCCCCTCTCTTCCAGTTCAGCGACGAAGGTCACGAAGCCCGTCTCTTCCAGAGTTCTTGTTCAGCGACGAAGCCTTGCTCGTTCTAGAGTTCCTGTTTTGTTTAGCGACGAAGCCCGTCTCTCATCCAGTTCAGCGACGAAGCCCCTCTCATTCACGTCCGTTCTGTGTGAAGGTCTTCCCGACTGGCGACTTCCCATCTCTCTTCCAGTTCAGCGACGAAGCCCCTCTCATTCCGCCTGTAGATCGATAACATATCGGATAAAGAGGATTATCAGAGAGAGCACCTCTGTGAAGGGAAATTGGAAGATCAAGATCAGGTCGAATCAGATCTCACGAACAGGTGTAAGTTCTTTAATGATTAGAAATTTAGAACCCTCTTCCTCGTTACCATGGAAGATCAAGATCAGATTGAATCAGATCTAAGTGAGGAACATGTTCTTCAATAATTGGAGGCCCCTCTTCCTCTCTTCCATCTACCTGAGTTGGTTTCTCACTTAAATGAGTAAATGACCATCTAGTTCATAAATATACGTTGTTTGTCATGCTATGCAGAGTGGTTAGAGAAATTTTGACAACAAGAAATCATTGGCATTAATAAGAAAATTCTCCCTAACTGACTGGAATATTATATTAGTGCAAAGAAAGGGGTACTTTCATTAAAGGTGACATTAGCAGAAAAAGATAATTTATTGTGTTCTTTATTATAACACTTTAATCACTTGTGTACAAGGATATCCTAAGAAAACACACTTCAGGACTTGAGATCAAGAATTGATAACAAAGGTTGATAATCGTGGATGAAATAAGTAATCATCTAGCATTGTTTCTTTAAAAATAGAAATAATCTATTGTTTTTTAGGTTAATAAAGTCAGGCAATATGAACACAGAACACTCCAGCAACGTTAGCACTTAGCAAATAACAATTAGCATCTATGAGTTCTATTTAGTTTTATGTATGTTCTCCAGCTTATATGTTAGAACTTTGTTAAAATCATATTAATAGACAGATCTGTTTTTTCAGATTTGTTGGAACATGGAAACTTGGAATTATTGCTTGGTTGGCTCTTTCTTTGCTTCCCCTGCCCGCGAATTTCTCACCTACGTCAGGTATACATTTCTTTACTCTTTGTCTTCTGGCACAGTTGCACATATGGTTATCATTTATGCATGTCAATGTGGATTTACTTGTTGAATGTTATTCTCTTTTTTTATTATTTAATTCCAGAAATCTGAAAGTCATGGATAGATATTTTAAGAGAAAAGAACCAGAGAAATCATTTAATTTGAATCTAAGGTCACGAATAGTGATCAACGTAGATGACCTTCCTGCTGACCCAGGATTACGGAAGAATATTAATGAATATGATCCAAATGATAGAGAAAAAAAAATCGACGATGGTATTTGCAAAAGAAATCATTTCAACCTCGAAATCATGATTTCCCAATGAGAACTTTTGGAAGTGAGAAACGCAGATTTATTCGTGGGTAGTTTCAGGAATATAGTTATTGGCTCGAGTACAGCATAGTGAAAGATGCTACATTTTGTTTATGTTGTTATTAATTTAAGCCTGAGCAAGGAGACCAAGGCGGCGGTGACGCTTTTGTCAGTGGGGGATTCACAAATTGGAAACATAAAGACAGATCAGTTGTGCATGTGGGGAATCATAATAGCGTCCACAACCAATGTTTGAAGGCTTGTATATACTTGATGAACGAAAAACAACACATTGAAGTTGCTTTGTGTACTCAATCGGACCAAGTACGACTGGATTATCACACGCGTTTAGAAGCGTCGGTGGATTGTATTAGATTTCTACTAATGCAGGGATTAGCTTTTCGTGGTCACGATGAATCCTATGAATCCAGCAACCGGGGAAACTTTCTTGAACTACTTAAATTCCTCGCAGCTCATAATGATGAAATTAGTAAGGTTGTATTAAAAAATGCTCCTGAAAATCTTAAATTAGTAGCACCAAGCATTCAAAGGGATATTGTGCAAGCTGCTGCAACGGAGACTACAAATGTTATCATTAAAGATATTATCCAAGAGAAATTATTTTCAAGTTTAGTAGATGAAGCTCATGATTCCTCCGTAAAAGAGCAAATGGAAATTGTCTTACGTTATGTGGACATAAAAGGAAGTGTAATAGAGTGCTTTCTCGGGATTGTGCATGTAGAGAATACTGCATCATCACCAAAAGCGGTCGTTGAATCTTCTTTTGCTAAATATGGCTTAAGCATATCACGCTTGCGGGGTCAAGGGTACGATGGGGCAAGTAACATGCAAGGTGAATTCAATGGTCTTAAAATTGATTATGGCCGAAAACCCATCTGCATATTTTGTTCATTGTTTTGCTCATCAACTTCAATTGACACTAGTTGCGGTTGCAAAAAAACACATCAAGATTTGCTCCTTTTTTAGTAAAATTACACTTATAACAAATGTTGTTGGAGCTTCATGCAAGCGTAGAGACATTCTTCGAGATAAACAGTATGCAAAAGTTATTGAAGAAATTTACAATGGAGAAGTTGTAACAGGAATAGGCTTGAATCAAGAAAGAGCACTCACAAGGGCATGTGACACAAGGTGGAACTCTCATTATAGAACTCTCTTGAATTTAATTTGCTTGTTTTCCTCGGTTATTGAAGTACTTGAAGTCATTCAAGAGGATGGAAATCTTTCGGAGCAAAACGTTGAAGCAAGTGATTTGTTGAATGTTATTCAATGTTTTGAATTTGTGTATTTGACTCACTTGATGAAAACAATCTTAGGGATAACAAATGAGCTATCACAAGCGTTACAAAGGAACGATCAAGATCTTCTAAATGCTATGTCACTTGTCAGTGTTTCCAAGATACGACTACAAGCAATGCGAGACAACGTATGGGATTCTCTACTAAATGAAGTAACTATTTTTTGCAAAAAACATGACATTGTTGTTCTAAATATGGAGGACAATTTTGTAGCTCGGGGGAGATCGAGACGCAAATCTGAAAACAATACGAATCTTCACTTCTATCGTGTTGAATTATTTTATGTTGTTTTTGATCTACAACTTACTGAGCTGAATAGCTGATTTGATGAAGTCAACACAAAACTACTTTTATGCATGGCATGCTTAGATCCAAGCAATAACTTTTCAGCTTTTGATAAGCAGAAACTAATTCGATTCGCTGGACATTATCCATTGGACTTTTCTCCAATTGATCTAATGAAACTCGATAATCAACTTAAGAGTTACATTATAGACGTTCGCTCAAGCGAAGAATCCTCAGATATGAAAGGGCTTGGTGTATTTGCTCAAAAGTTAGTCGAATTAAAGAAGGATGTTATTTACCGGTTGGTGTATTTGCTCGTAAAGCTAGCATTACTTTTACCGGTTGCGACTGCAAGTGTAGAAAGAGCTTTCTCTGCGATGAAGATTATCAAAAAATCATTACGCAATTGGATGGGAGATGATTAGATGAATGCTTGTCTAGTAACATATATTGAAAAAGATGTCTTCTCTACCATCGACAACAAAGTTATCATGAAATGTTTTCAGAACATGAAGCATCGAAGAGGAGTATTGTAATCAAGTATGTAATTCTTTTTTGTTAATTAAAAATTTCCTAATTTAGATATATATTTTTTGCAAACTTGTTGTCATTATTTATCACATGTGTCAATATTTTTTGTCATTATTTTATTGCACGCCCCACTGAAAAATCTCGCTGGGTCCGCCTATGCAAGTACACCCAGTCTCCAACAACAAACTCGATTTTTATGTTCTTGGTATTATAATATTTTGCCTGCCTAACCTGAGCAATCAACAATCTCTCCCGCATTATTCGTATCTCCAAATTTACATCGTCGATGTCTTTTCGCTTAAACAACTTCGTGCCGCCTATTTTTTCCCAGGCCAAGGGAGTATGACATTTTCTTCCATACATGGCCTCGAAGGGTGTCATTTTTATACTCCCTTGGACGCTATTATTGTATGCGAACTCACTCATATAAATATGGTCCTCCCACCTCTTGGCAAAATTCAAGGTGCACATTCGGAGCATATCCTCTAGTGTCCTATTGGTCCGTTCAGTCTTCCCGTCAGTTTGAGGGTGAAAGGCAGTCCTAAACTTAAGCTTGGTACCTAACGGTTGGTGGATTAGCTTCCAATCATTAGATGTGAAGCGTCCATCTCGGTCACTTACGATGCTACGGGGCACACCATGCAATCGTACTATGTTATCCACATATTACTTTGCCAACTTTTCCACAGAATCATCTCTCCTGTTCATAATGAAGTGTGATACTTTCGTAAATAGGTCTGCGATCACGCCAAATAAGTAATGCCACCAAAGCCCAAGAGCGAATATCATGGTCGCTAATTCCAAGTGATGGACCAGATAACTCCTCACATGCACTTTCAATTGGCGAGTGCCATATGCTATCACACTTCCAGACTGCAGAAGAACGCAGCCTAAGCCACTCCCTAACGCATCACTGTAAATTTCAAAGCCTCCCATACCACTCGGCGAACATAAAATTGGTGTCGTGGTCAGACGACTCTTTAGGTCCTCAAAAGCTTGCATGCATGTCGACGACCAAATGAACTTCTGATCTTTCCTAGTCAAGGTTGTGAGAGGTAGAGCGATCCTCAAAAAGTTCTCAATGAAGTGCCTATAGTAGCCGACAAGTCCTAAGAAACTTCAGACTTCCACCATCGTAGTCAACACAGGCCACTCTCGTATTGCAAATATCATCGCAGGATCCACTGCAATGCCCTCTCCACTAAACACGTGACCTAGGAATGTCATTGGCGATAGCCAAAACTCACACTTAGAGAACTTGGCATACAATTGACTTATCCTCGGGGTCTCCAACACTATGCATAAATGAATTGCATGCACTTCTTCAGACTGAGAGTAAACTAATATATCATCTATAAAGACAATCATAAACAGGTCAAGATACACTCAGAACATTCTGTTCATGAAATCCATGAATACCGATGGCACATTGATCAAACCAAATGGCATCACTGTGAAATCATAGTTCCTGTGACGGGTACTAAATGCCATCTTGGGAATATCACATTCCCTGATCCGCAACTGGTAGTAACCATACCTCAAATCCAGCTTCGAATACACAATCGATCAAACTAGCTGATGAAACAATTCTTCTATTCTCAGAATCAGATACATATTCTTTTACGTCTACTTATTCAGTTCACGATAGTCCATAAAGAGATGCAAGATTCCATCCTTATTTTTTGCAAAGAGGACCTGTGCACTCCAACGAGATGAACTTGGATGTATATAGCCTTTCTCCATTAATTCCTGCAACTGGAATTTCAACTCTGCCATCTCATTTGGCTCTATTCGGTATGGTGAACGTGCCACATGTTTGGCACCTAGCACAAGCTCAATAGGGAAGTTGATCACTCGTTGAGGTGGAGCCCCAGGGAGATCTTTAGGGAACACATCAGCATACTCTAATATGATTGAGAAATCACACAAAATGGGCTTTGGCTTCGAAGCCTCCAACAGCATGAAGAACAACTACGCGCATTTTTGAACCGCATTGACTACTTGGAGAGCAGACATCACCATCTCGCTCGATCCTCGCATACCAGTAAACATAGTCTCGTGTTTGGTTTTTCGCCCAGTATGACTTCCTTGAGATTGCAATCAATGCAAGCACGCTTCTTCGAAAGCTATTCCATGCCAAAGATCATGTCAAATTCAGATATCAGTGGTATTGATGCTTCCAAGTCAACCTCATGACTTCTTATCCGCACCTGAACACAACAAACTCTATCTGCAGGCATCTGACACCCATTGGGAAGAAATACATCCAATTTATCCCTTGAAAGGAAAGAAGGCATTCCAATACATAGTATGAAGTCCTCAGACTGAAGGAGTGTGATGCTCCAGTGTAAAACAATGCCCTCACCGGACAGTTCCGAATTTTGACAAAGCCTAATACAAATATGTTAACAAGATATCACACACATGGTATATAGTACATATGGCAATAAATGTTATATAATAAAACATACCTATCACAACGTCACTTTCTTTGATTGCCTCCTGCAAGCCAAGATTCTAAACTCAGGGCTGAGCTGGAGTGTACTATGAGGTAGATGACTCCATTGCATTCCCTTTCACTATACCCGTCTTTTTCTCCAACTTCTGGAGACTACTACGACACTCTCGGGATATGTGTCCTGGCTTGCCGCGTGTATGGAAAATAATCGAACCTCGCCCAGTCGTTGCTCCTAAAACAGAAGAGGAAGTCAGTTCTGAAAACCTGGAATTCTTCTTGTACCTTCAATACCCAGACTTAGTAGAGCTCTGTACGTTGAAATCTATCTTTTTCACAGATAGGTCCTTCCTACTTTGGACCATCTTCATATCCTGCTCAAGGGATCGGGTAGTATTCACCATGGTAAGATAGCCTTGCGTCATCGGACCTGCTAGAAGCAGCCGCAGATCATCGTGTACACCTTCATAAAACCTATTGGTCTTTCTTTCTTCAATGTCAAATGAAGATCCCACATACCTTCAAAGTCGCGTAAACTCGTGGAGGTAATAATCCACCAGCCTATCACCTTGACTTAAACTCGTGGTTCTCCATTGTAATGCGTTGAGCAGAGGGGGGATACCTTGCCAAAAATAATCTCGAGAACTCCTCCATCGAGATGTCATTCAGTTCCCTGCTCGTAAACTGATTTTGTTCCATTTCATCCCACCAAAGACTCGCCTCTCCATCAAAGAGAATGGTAGCTAAGGTCACCTTTTGCACTTCCTCTGACTCTATAGCCATCAGGGTTATCATTATCTGAGAGAGCCAATCTTCAACTTGAGTTGGGGATCCTATCCCCGCAAACATAGGAGGATGAAAGCTCAGAAAATACTTCATTTGTTGGTCTGAAGCTAGCTTTGCTATGACCGGTACTTGCCTCTCGACAACTGGCCCAACTATGCCAACCAACTCCCTGGCCACCCCAAGTGTAGGAGGTTGTACAGGCCTTCCTGGTTGCTGATGAGTTTGATATTTATAGGTATTTTCGGACTCATCCAGGCTAGTTTTCTTGCATTTGCACTACACTTTCAGTACTGAATTACTTATATTCTACTCGTACATGCTTTCACTTTAAGTGCAATGTCTTGGCCCATTGTGGTGTGCAATTGCACACTTTGTTGTTGGGGAAAGCACAATGTGCTCCCCATGTCTTTATTTTGTGATTAGATTGAGCTGGAAGGTTATGTCCAACTCTTCGAGGGCTGTGTTATTTGATGTGCCGGTGGGCAGATCGTCCATATATACCAGAATTCATGTCTGCAAGAATCGCATGGTCTTGCGTTTTCTTCATGCATGGTCGGCTGTGACTGTGTGCGATGATCGGCTGGCCAATATGGTGTTATGTCCCTGATCGTGCGATTTGTTCACGCACAGGCAGTTTGTCCGTGCATGAAGGAAACACACTATTTCCTATTGATAGAATGTTTTTCAAGCCGTCTGGATTTGCCCGTGCATTTTTACGCACAGTCGAAGCGTAAAATGCACGGGCGCATCTGCTTCATCAACTTGGGTTTCCTGTGCAATTAATATTGCACAGTCCACGCATGATCGTGCGTTCTACCCTGCATGACCAAATTCTTACTATTTTTCTATAAAAGTTGCAGACTTTGCCCTAGACAGATCAATCATCTTTTTCGCGCCCAACAGCTCTACTCCGCGCCATTTTTCCGCTCCATCGCCGCCCACCTTAAGGATGAGCTCTGACCACCATTTCCTTGCAAATCCAAAGCCGGAGCATCCTCTCGGTCGCCACCATCATCAAGTTGCTTCAAGGAGAGGATTCCACCCTCATCTTCATCGCCAAGCAAAGAGTTCTTCACATTGTACGTGACCGGATTGTAGTTTACTGTAGAAGATGGGTCCATTGGGAGGAAGTGACAGCCCTCCTCTACCCATGTCCATAGTTGGGAACGAGCTAGGACGCGGATTGACAACCTGACAATTCCTACCAAGAATCTACAACAAGCCTCTGGATGTGGTCGCATCTCTTGCCTTTTTCTCTAACTTGTGTGGATGTATATGAATGCAATCTTTATTTTATTAATGAAGCGCACTATAAACCTTGATTTGTAATGTTTATTTCATTTTAATGAAATTATCTTGGGTATATGTGTATTTGAGGTGAGCCACCAAATCCACTCTACCCTCCACTTCATTCCGCTAGCCTACTCGCCCATTCCGCAAGCCTACTCCACCATTATGCGTGCGCACTCTTCCACTCGCCAAGCGAAGTGGTGTTAACGGTCCGTATAATCCATCCCAATTCCGCCGGTGTGAACCACTCCATCCACTTGCCTTCTCACCCATCCGCCTAGCGAAGCAGTGCATAGTGTCATGCATAGTCTCCATCCATGTTGCAAAGCAGTGCATAGTGGCCTGCATAGTAATGTAAATTTAGTTTATTTTATTTGTTTTCCACAACCCTTTCGCAAACCATCCGATCTAAATGACTTCAATCTCAAGTCCTTCCTCGATAGATAACTCCACCTTACTGTGTTCCTTTGAGATTCGATACTCAGGGATTCACTCCTCGTTTTATATTACTTGAATGATCGGTACACTGCTATTTTGTGTCGCAGTCTTGCTACCACCTATAGCGGTGTGCTAGATTCGCGCATAATGTTTTTGGTGCCGTTGTCGGGGAACACAGTTGTGTGACTTTCTTGAGAGAAAGCCGAGAGATAGAAGTTCTTCCAGTGTGTATAACCCCTTTGTTATTTTTGCTTGCTTTTTATTTACAGGTTAATATTATTTTATCCTATCCTGTTTTAGATTTTAAAACAAGTTTTTTCCCAAGTTTAGTTATAATTGATTGTGTAGTCTTTCTTTGCAAAGAATTTCAAATTTTATTTTTTCCGCATCTTTCACACAATGTATTCAATGGCTAAAGTTAGTTTTTGTGACACTTTGCGCCTTCATATATACACCTTAAGTATTTTGAATTCTGAGCAATGTATGTATTTCACTAGAAATGATGCTAGGAAATATTTACATTATCAAAGTATGGATCATGTCTTGAAGGACTGTCCTAGTTTTTACAAGCAACAAAGGGATGATGATGATGATCTGGACATCTGGATCGTATCTACTCCATTTTCCAATTGTAACCCTTCAAGTCTTGATGAAATGTATGCAACACCACCTTCTCTATGGGGACTACCGCAGAAATGCCCATCGGAGTTATGGCTGATCCATATGAATACATTGTCCCTATAGCTCATACTTTACCCATGGAGGAAATTACGCACTCACCCCCCTGAGATTATTTCTTGCATCAATTCTTCTCTCCCTATGTTTGGCTTCACTCCTGGTGATGATGATCACTCATTTGATGGACAACATGGAGAGGATTGGGAGCCCCTGGATGCACTAGAGTGGGGTGAGGAGACTTTTTTCTCTAGTGGGGAGGTGTCCGTGGATCCTATTGCGGAGGAACATGATGTTTTATTTTCTAATGTTGAAATTAATTGTGTTCCTTCAGCTTCTTTGCAAAAATTTTCTACACATATTTTTGATGATCCTGTCGAAGATTGCATGCAGGGTGATGTTCTGGATCTCCAAGCTGCACCGAAGTGGGATGACAAGGACGACCTTTCTGATGAGCAGATGTGCACCTCTTCACTGGTGAAGGAGATCTGCTGCACCACTGATGATTTTGAGTTTTCAGAAGCGCCTCGCTTTGATTCTTACGATGCTGACAGTGATCAAACTTGGGAATTTGCCGGGAGTGAAATCGGGATCACTCCCATGATTACCGATTAGGGTAATCATGGGAGTGTAATAATAATAAGTAGACTTTATTATTTTCGCTTTATGCTTAAACAATCGTATAAAACTTCATAACTCAGGTATTTAGTCCAGCTTAAGTTTGGTAAACAAAAGCGCTTCTGGGAGACAACCTAGATTTTGTTGTTGTAATTTCTCTAATCCGCAAATCATTTAGTATTTATATTTTCTTTTTCTTGGAGCTGTATTTCCTTCAGGCGCTTGCGTTATTTTGGGATGGTGGAGCCTGCTCTTTTTCATGATTTTCATGCATCTTCCGGTATGCTCATTTCTGAGCATGGGGTACATTCTAAACTTCTCCTCCCGTGTATTTAATTTTTCATGTTTAAAATGCTCATTATAGTCTCATATAAGTCTGGGGAAGAGCATTGTGAGTGAGTACCCGCACTACGCACGCATCACTTCACAAGCATGCCAGAAGCATTCTTTATTTCAGTTTAAACTGTTATATTTCTTTCACCCACTTGAGCGTGCGCTTATTTTTCAATACGTCTCGGGTAAAAATTTATTTGGCGTGTGTGATTGGAAGATCGTGATACTGGTATAGAATTTAGTGGTGGATTAACATGTTGACTCTTGTAGTGCTCCTAGTTGAGTGCTCGCGTCGCGTGTTGAAATTCTTGTAGAATTAGTTTTTTTTTCTCATGCATATAGTTTTATAATTTTCAACTGTGTGAGTGTTGTTTATTCTACTCGTAATTTTTGAATCCAGTAGAATCTGAGTGTAGTATAGATGAGTGTGTAGACGATCGCTAGTGATGTAATGCTCGAGTCGGGAGGAAGGATATTCTTTCTCGGTGGCTGAGAAGCTACCCCTAGCGACACTCGAAGCCTGGGTATAGGTTATTTCAGTTGTGCAAGTGTGATATAGGCCATTCTTTGGCCCGGTTGAGCCTTTGCACCATTCCTAAATGCTCTATCCTTGCTTATCTCTTATGTACCTAATCCCTACCATTTGATTCAACGCCACCTTCAATTCACCAAAGCCAAAATGACTATCCTAATCGAACACCAAATTCTGAGCTCAAGAGATTTGTGCATTTAAAAGTTTGGTGTTGATGCGGTGTATATTTGTGGTTATGGTGGCAATACGTTATTGAAAATATAGATGTGTTTGTTATTATATGTGCAAAGTTATAATATTTAGAAGAGAAAAATAAAAGAAATGTGAAAAGAAATGAAAGGAAGAAAGTAAAAAAATTCTGTAAAGAAATGTATTTAAGAATAGGTGGTGTACACACCCCCATAGTTTCATGTTTATGTTTGGGGTTGTCGTGTACACATTTTTCATTATTGCCTTGGGATAATGATTTTATTGCGAGCTCATTTGGGTTAGGTGTGCTAAGCCCCAACGTTTATCATTCTTTAGTGCACCGTAGACTAAGCCTAAATCATAACCTAAAGACTTATTGACTCACGCTCTGAACGTAACTACTTTAATGGAGAGAGTTTGAACATGCAAGCTTATGGCCATCGTCATTGTTGGGTTTCTTTGGAAGTTGTCCCGATCTTCGATCTCTAGCAATATTCCACTTAGTGATAGAGCTGCTTTCCCAATATGTTTTACTGAAGGATTCATCGTGATTCAAATTACGAGTAGCAATAATAAGTAGAAATGCAATTTAGAAAATTCTAATCTATTTCGCATGTTTAAAAGATTTTTCTAATAAATTCCTACACACGCGTGTAAGCGACTTCGCATAGTACTCTGCATATTCAATTACTTCGCCAGCTCATGATTTTTCTAGTCCAAATGGTAGATAGTTTACTCGTGATGACCAAATGAGTAAGTCTGGGGGTGTGATGAGTCCGATATTTATAGAGGTTTTTGGACTCATCCGGGCAAGTTTTCTTGCATTTGCACTACACATTCAGTACTGAATTACATATATTCTACTCGTACATGTTTTCACTTTTAGTACAATGTTTTGGGCAATTGTGGTGCCATCAATGTGCTCCCCATGTCAATATTTTGTGATTAGATTGAGCTGGAAGTGTATGCCCAGCTCTTTGATGGCTGTGTTATTTGCTGGGCAGGTTGGCAGATCGTCCATATTGCCCAGAATTCTTGTCTGCATGAATCGCACGGTCGTGCATTTTCTTAACGCACGGTCGGCTGGGACCGTGAGCAATGATCGGCTAGCCAATATGGAGTTCTGTCCCTGATCATGCTATTTATTCACGCACGGGCTGTTTGTCCGTGCGTGAAGGAAATGCACGATCTCCTGTTAATAGCCAATTTTTTAAGACGTCTGGATTTGCCCGTGCATTTTTATGCACGGTCGGCTTCGACCGTGCATGAGTAAAACGCACGAGCACTTCTGCTTCATCTTCCTGGGTTTCCCGTGCAATTAATATCGCACGGTCCACGCGCAGTCTTGCGTTCGACCATGCGTGACAAAATTTCAAATGTTATTCTATAAAAGCAGCAGACTTCACCCTAGATAAGATTGATAGTTTATTAGGATGTAGTCTTGATCACCTAGAGGGTGGGGGTGAATAGGTCTCTTTTATTTCTAAGCTTATGCCTAGCTATTTTCAGAGTTTATGTCAGTTATAAATCAAGCACACATAAAACACTCAAGCATATATAGAGGTTCCTCAAGACAGGGTGTCTTGAGTAGTCCTCTTTCCCCTTCACCTTTCTAACAATGAGTTAGAAAAGGCCAACTCCTCCAATCTCAGCTCCAAGAGCTTACAACTCAGATCCCTCAGGATCTCTCAGGTTTTCTCCAAACCCTACCTGAGGCACAACAACCCTACCATCTCAGACCTATCAAGAAGTCCTACCTCAAATCTCCACTGAGATCCTACACTCAAGCTGAATTCTTAGCTCTACACTCAGGCCCAACAACCCTACCTCAGGCACAACAACCCTACCAACTCAGACCTATCAAGAAGTCCTACCTCAGATCTCCACTAAGATCCTACACTCAAGTTAAACCTTCAGCTCTACACTTAGGTCCAACAGCCCTACACCCTCAGGTAAAAAGCCATACAAGCTCAGAACAAATATGTTCCTACATATGTTATAAATGATTCTTACAACATAAGATAAAATAGATAAATCTTTCATGCCTTTGGTCTTCTGTTGCCTATTTACTGCAGTTGTAGTCTTGAAACAGGGAAGAGTTCAGTAGCCTCAATCCTACCCCTTTCTGATCCTTCTCTTCAGTAGATTAATAAGGATCAACTTGCTCTTCTTGATTCACTCAGGAAGAATAAACTATATATCCTTGCAGCTTCAGGAAGCAGGAAGAGAAATATTTTTGGGCAACCGTCAATGGAACAGTAGGTGTAATTTTTTTCCCAAAATCTCAGCTTCTACAAAGGCTTAAGTTGTTCTTTTATACTCCTTCATTCTTCAACGGCTATCAGACGGCCCATCACACAGTATGGATGTGATTGGAACACCTTATCTTGCTTTACTGCAACTTGCGCCAAAAGCAAAACCCGCCATCACATTTAAATCTGTCTCAGCGGTTGGTTTGAGACAGCTTCCAGTCTCAACGGCTACATTTGTCTCCGTCTCAGTGGATCCGCTGAGACAGATAGTTGTCTCAGCGGTTTTCCTCTGTCTGCAACTCAGCAGACCCAGGCTCCTTCTCAGCTGCTCCTGGCCTTGTCTCAGTGGTTCAGCTGAGATTGAGAACTCATCTCAACGATTTTGGCAGTATACCACTGAACTTATTCCACATCTTGGAATAACCTAACCCTGCATAGTCATGATGTAAAATAAGGTTTATTAAATACAAATTGTACTTAGCATTGATGGTGATGCTTCTTCAAATCAACGGAACATTGAGGGTAATATTCCCAACAATCTCCCCCTATTTGAAGAAGGCAGAACACCTCTAATGCTAAGGTGCATAACAATAGAAACTTATCATGCAATGAATTATGTAGCATTTATGAATTCATATCATATAACAGTTGACATAATTTAGGTATTACACATCATGTCAATACAGATTGCATTTGTGATAATCATAATAACAATGTCAAAAGAATAGCATTGTTAATTCATTGTGTTCAGATATCACGGAATCTTTATAGCAAAGATACTCACTATTACTAGGCTTAGACTAAGACTAGTCATAAATCAATAGATTTAGCCAAAATTTCACTTTCATTCTAGTCAAAATGTTGAGACATTGTTTTGCATTACATTTTGATTTTCAAGATAAAAACTAACTGCATAAATTTAAGTTCTTCTCCTCTTAGATGATGTTGAGCATTCAACAATGTCTGCAACAACTTCTTTCCCTTTGGCTGAGGCCTCTTTGTCTTCAGTAGCATCAACCATGTTTTCAGCAGGATAAGTGGCAGTTTCTTTTTCAACATTTACTGATTCTATTTCAGCTATCTTCTTCCTATTTTCTTGCCTTCTGAAGTACAGATATGGCTTTGGAATGTACCTTTAGGACATCCTTCTTGGATTATCCTTCTTTACCAGATTTTCTTTAAATATTCTATCCCTTTTTGTGATTCTTTCCAAATTCTTTATCCATTCTTCAGAGGGATAAATTTTATCAATGTCTTTTCAAACTTGTCCATGGCTTAGCCATGCATTTAGAATTATTCTCTTGGAGTCTTCACTCCAGTATTCAAATCTGTCTTTGGTCTGCTCATCCCTCTCTTAGCCATAAATTCTTCAGCTAGAATTGTGTGTTCTCTCTCTCTTCTCTTTGCCAATCTGACATTCTGAGCAATTTCTTCTTGTTTATAGAAGTCCCAGTCCTCTGCTCTGTGTCTATCCAGGAGGTGAAGGTTTAAGGCTAGCCTTGTTCCTTACAGAATCTTAAGGGCTAGCTCAGAGTTGGTGATAACAATGGTATCCTCCCCCTTTCTGGCTTCTTCAAATATACTTTGATTTATGTTCTGTTGAGCAGCAGTTATTGTGCCAGAAATTGTTTGGAAAACATTTTCAATATCAGCCTCCAACTCATCCTTGTTCCTGTCAACCTCACCATTCAGTTGCATAGCAAAGGAGTACACATATTCTTCTATATGATTTGTTGTATCCTTAAGTACCCCATCTGCTTTACTTACATAATCCATGATATATCTCATGTCAGACTCAGACATTTGAAGATCATTGTTAAAGGATTTGAATATATCTGATTGAGAGTTTACATCCTTTTCTGCCATGACAAACCACTTGGTCATTTGCTTATTTAGATAGACAGTTTTATCATTGATGGGTTTTAGTTCAGCCATTACTTTAGAATTCACAGTGGAGACAGACTGATCTATATATTCTTTTACTGTAGAGGCTGACCTGTCTATATAATCCTTCATAGATGTTAGATGAGTATCTAACATGATTTGAATGGCACTGAGAATGCTCTCAATGGACTGTGAGGAGGTGGAGGTTGAAGCTCGTTGTTCAATGACTAGAGGTTGTTTAGCCTAATCAGGTAGACTTGGGGGAATTATAGATACCAGTGTTAGTGTACTGTGTACAGGTAATCCTTGATTGTCACACTCAAATGGAGTGGAAGACTCAGCTGCAGGGGTGCTGATGGCTGGTTTATCCTGAATGTCAATTGCTGGAAGCTCCCCCTCACCATGATGATCCTCTACATCAGCAAATTTTGCTATTTGATCAATGTGGTCAGGATGGACTCCATCATCATCATCAGCAACATCATCCTTATTATCACATCATCAACATTATTATCATCCTCATCATCATCAACAGATTTGTTAGGAAAAACCCCTTTGATTTAACATAACAAATTACCTAAAAAGTAATTTTATCTCTTAGGATTGAGTTACCCATTGTATAGTGAGGGTAATCTGGTCATTAGTTGTCTTAGCATATCACACTCAACCTAGGGTGTCAAGACCAGATCAAAAGAAGCAAAATTTGGGCAAAGCTTACATTTGCGTCGAATAGAATTCGACGCAACGTCAATTTATTGTCGACGCTACTCTGACTAGAAGTCCAAGTGGTTCACCCTTCTATCGAAGTAATTCAAGTCGACGTTATGTCAAATAGATATCGACGTAGAGGCCATGGACCTGTCAAAGTACTTTGAGAAGTCGACGCAGCTTCTACTTCAACTCAGCGCAGAAGAAAGTATCTGTCGAAGCCATTTAAAGTCGACGCAACGTCAACTTCATCTCGACGCAGATAATGAAGTTTTGAGCCATGTCATCAACTCGACGTTTACATCGATAAGGTATTGACGCAACGTCGACTAGCAGAGTTCAACCTAAGCAAGGATGAATTCGAAGCTGCTCCTACAAGAACTCGAAGGTGTGTCGATAAGAGAGAAAGAGAACTCGATGCTACGTCGAATACAATCTAAAAATGGAAACCTTTTCAGCTGTCATTTTGGACCCTCTCTCATGGACCACCTCACTCAAGACCATTCTACAACGGCTCATTAATTGCCTCAAATAGAAAGAAGAACTAAAAGAGGACAAAAAGATTTCTTAGAAACATGCTTAATGTTGGTGAACGGGTCGGGAATTAAAGAAAGAAAGAAAGAGATTGTCCAGAGAAGAATACATTTTCAGGTCGTACTAGAAAGGGAAACAAATTCAAATCTAAAGGGGGGCAATAAAAGGCAAGAGAAGAAAGAGAAGGGCAGAGCATTCATCACAATCAGCTATACTGTTCTATTGGAGCTTTTTCTCATCTTCTTCTTCCTCCCTCAGGAAAACTAATAGAGAATATACAAAGTTGAAATAATTGTTGCTCTCCCCCTCTCTTAGAACAGAACAGAACAAGGCTGCTCATCATCACAATCTTATAGCAGACAAGAGTTCAATCAGAAAGGAGAAACAGAAAGGATCTGACATTCATAATCTCCTATAATACATCATTATCATAAGCAGGAGTTAATCAAGAACAGATCTAGCGAAATATTCAAGAAGTTATTCTTCATACAACCTTCATAAGAATTCTGAAAACAGAATTCTTACTCTTCCCCCCTTCTTCCTTTCTCCTTCTCATCCCCAACTATACAGAGTTTTGAGAATTCCACTTCCAAAGGATTCAATGGTTCAAGATCTCCTTATCAAAAGATCTAGTGGTTCAAATCTACTTATCAAAAGATCTGGTGGTTCATGATCTCCTTGTCAAAAGATTTGTGGTTCTAAGAGTCTCCTTACCAAAAGACTCAGGCACAGTTGGTGCATTCCTACCAGGTGGTAGAAGAGAGGAGTACCCACATTTTGGGGAACCTCTATAAAAATCTGTGAGTCTTCTAGATTGTTTATTTTCTATGATGTCGCTCATAGCTTAGATTACTTTACTATTTTCCTGCTTTATATTTTAGCATTGTTTTATTCTGGATAAGTATTTATTGGAGCATAACAATTAGGTTTTTATTGTACTTGCATAGTTAGGTTAGAAATAAATATAAATTTCTATTCACCCCCCTCTAGAGGATTCTAAGAGGCACACTGTGCACTTTTAATTGGTATCAGAGGGAGGTTGATCTTTAAAAGGTTAACACCTTGATCAAAAATGGCCTCCTACACTTATTTCTCTTTATTATAAACATATTTTATAAAGAAAATGAGTACTAAGGATTATGCTTCCACAAGACCCCCAGTGTGTAACTTAAATAAGTTCACACTCTGGAAGGCCAGAATAAGACTTTATATGAACTCCATTGATGAAGACATTTATAATTTTCTTCTCACAGGTCCTCCAGCTCCAGTAGGACAAAAGGAAGGAGAATCCTCAACAACTGAGGTTGTCCCAAGAAAGGAATGGACAGAGGCTGAGAAGAAGGTCAAGGAATGTGATGCCAAGGCCATGAACATTTTGGGGGGGTGAATATGGGTGGCTCTTCATAAGATGTTTTGATTTTTAGTTTTTCTAAACATAGTGGTTCGGGTGGTGTGGGGTGAGAGACTTCTTCTGAAAGATAAAAGAGCTCGACGAGCTCGGGATTACTACTTGTCTATGAGACTAACTCGGGGGGTGAATAGAACTCACAACACTCTTCCAGGTAAAAACACGAATCGTTGTTTTCTAATGTGTTCCGCATCAAGGAATTTATGCCGAAAGTAACTTCATCGTCTCCAACCCGTAGGAGGAGCTTTCCGTTACTTACGTCTATAATAGCGCGGGAGGTGGCAAGGAAGGGGAGGCCAAGTATGAGGGGTACTTCGGCATCCTCTTCGATGTCAAGAATGACAAAATCCACCGGGAAGATGAATTTGTCAACCTTGACGAGCACGTCCTCCACTATTCCTACCGAATATTTTAAAGAACGATCTGCTAATTGAATAATCATTCGAGTGGGGCTAGGATCTCCTAAACCTAGCTTTTTGAATAATTAAAACGGCATGAGATTGATGCTTGCTCCAAGATCCGCTAAGGCGTGTTTTACTAACGAATTGCCAAATAAACACGGGATGGAGAACCGTCCCGGGTCATTTCCTTTTTGAGGCAATTTGTTGAGTACAACCGCGGAGCATTCTGCGTTTAAAGAAAAATGCGAAATATCTTCTAATTTTTTCTTATTGGAGAGCAACTCCTTAAGATATTTCACATATTTAGGCATTTGAGAGATAGCCTCGCAGAAGGGTACATTAATATGAATTTGTTATAAAATGTCTAAAAACTTTTTATAATTTTTTTCGGCGCACTCACTTTTAAACTTAGATGGATACGGAATATTAAAAGTAGAAGCACGCGGAGCTAATATAGTGGGCAAATTCGAAGATAAATAAAGAATAGGAGGAGGAGAGGAAGTTACCTTGGGTTCGTCCTTTTTTGAAACCACCTCCTTCCCGCTTCAGAGTGTAATCGCGTGCGCGCTCTCCTTTGGATTTTGCTCTGTATTCCCCGGTAGTACTCCTTGATGACGCTCAGAAATCATCTTTGCAAGCTGGCCCACTTGAATCTCTAAATTTTTTATCGACCCGGTGAGGTTCCGAATGTTCGATTAATTTGTAGCAACATATTTGCAATGACCTCTTCAAGCGAAGAGGGCTTGTGCTGTTGCGGTGGAAAACCGAGAGGATTAAAATTTTGAGAAATCAATTTTTGAGACGGAGTTAAGTTCATAAGTAGATTAGGGGGGGGGGGGTTGATTTAGATTCATAGGATGCTGAGCATTTCCTTGGTTGCTCCACGAGAAATTCGGATGATTCCTATAACCCGCATTGTATGTGTTGTTATACGGAGCAGAGTTCAGGTTATAGGAAGGCCGAGGCGGATTTCCCATGTAGTCGACCTGTTCTTCAATTAAAACGTTATTAGCCCAAGAAGGAGTGGCGAAGGAAGCAGACATCTCCTCCACTTGCTTTGTTAAGCGCTTAACTTGTAAAGCCAAATTTGCGTTTGCGTCTATTTCAAAAATTCTGGCTGGCTTATTAGGTCGCGCTCGGGGCATGTTCCATTGGTACGCATTCGTGGCCATCTCTTCGAAAATATCATGAGCGGCGTCCGGGGTTTTGTTATTTAACGTCCCCCCGGTGTTACGTGATTTCAGCAACGCTAATTAGCAAGCAGGAAATGCGATACGACGGTAGTGCACCGGTCGCTCAAGTAATAAAATAGGGAGGAACTCCCCGAATGTCAATCTCAAAGGAATGCAGGTTCTGGTGAACGAAATGTGTGGTGCTTCGATTGTTGCATGAGCGAATAAAGTAAAATAGGGGCGTTGTGATTTGATTCCTAAGCTATTGCGGCAATAAGAGAAATGCGGGTCGAAAAGCACCGCTTCGCAAGTTGTGGGTGAATGCAGCGGCCGCGATGCCGCGCTTCGGTAAGCGGATGGAATGGCCACAGTGCGATGTTTTGTGAGGGTCGTATTCACCTCTTCGACAACATCACCACTAGCAATTGCTAGGTGGCTTCACACACAAACAACCTAGGCTATCACAACAGCAATGAAAGTTATTCTCACAACCACATCATCATTGCACATGAACACAAGCAAGGATCCATAACATTAACCTAACAAGCGTTCGTACAACAACACAAGGAGAAAGCACAAGCATCAAAGTTTAGAAAGGAACACATTGAAGATGTCACCGCGTCTTGGGTTCTCGGCCGGAGTGAGAGGTTGTCGGGCTCTCTCTGGGCTCGGCCCTCAGATGGTGTGTGGACTCGAAGGAGGATGCCACTGCTCCAACGATCTTCAGCGCTTCTATGGTCTCCTCGGCGAAGAATGCTTGAACTAGTGGCGGAGAATGCTTGCAAATGCTCCCGGATGGAGGAATGGTGAAGGAGATCGCTGGAAATGGCCTCCTCTTGTCTCCTGTGGTGGAAGGGGCAAAAATGGCGGGGATCCTGCGTTTTTCCCGCGAGGGGGAATCGGTCCCTTCCGTAGCGGCATTTCCTGCGCTTTTATAATAAACTGGTAGAATTTTGGGCACGCACGGTCGAACGCACGATCGTGCGCTGGCCGTGCGATAATTAAAGATAAAAACTGCCGTGAAGACGAAGCTGCGCCGCTCGTGCGATTTACTCACGCACGGGCAAATCTTCCCGTGCGTCAAAATGCATGGGTAAATTCAGAAAAGCTAAAAACAGGAAGAAACAGGCGTCCGTGCATTTGACTCACGCACGGGCAATTCCGCTCGTGCGTCAAAATGCACGACCAAACTCAGAACTCCCGCTTTCTTCCCAGATGAGAACGCACGACCGCAACTGTCTGTGCGTCAAGCAAATGCACGACCGTGCGTTGCACACAATCATGAATTCTAGGGGAAACTGAATGATCCACCTGTACATAAGATAAAACAGCTGGGAAAACACCTCCAGCACTAGATAAACAAAGAGAAAGGGATGGGGAGCACCATGTGCTTACCCCCCCCCCCCCCAATAAGAAGGAGCGCAAATGCACACCTAAACTGGCATAAGAGTGCACCTAGCAAGGAATAACAAATATAATCAAAATCATCCCTAAATTGTAGTGCATCGACTATAAATACGGCCCAGATGAGTCCATAAATGTGTATATAAATGAGACTCATCACACCCCCAGACTTAACCATTTGCACGTCTCGGGCAAACTACTCAGTTCTCCTATCGGAACAATTGGATGTTAGAGTGAGTTTGAGCGGTAGAGACCTATGTGAAGTCGCATGGACACGTGCATAGAAATACATTAGAACAGAATTAAACTCAAGATTATATCTAACTATTTCTAGAACAGTAATTTGAAAATTACTTTACTTGGATGATGAATCCCGGTGATTCTTTCGGTCGCGCAAAAGGGAAAATAGCGTGACTAATGAGTAGAGTTTTGCTCGAATCAAAGCTCAGGACCAACTCGTAAGAAATCCATCAAAGTTGGCGTCCATAGGCTTCCACGTTCGCACTCTCTCTACTGCATGAGACGACTCAAATCTAAAATCAATAGGACTTATGGGTTAGGATTGGGCTTAGGTTGAGTTTAGGCTAGATAATTAGAAGGACGATGGGAATCACATTCAACATAACTGAGCACTCAAGAGAATTACAATCACCAATACAACATTTTCAAGAATTACACAATACCCCCAGACTTCAACTGAACACTAGGTGCGTGCTAAGCCAAATATAATTTGAATTTGTCGAGAGAGTATTCATTTTGAACAACCCTTTTTTTTCTTTTTTTCTTCTTTTCTCTTCTCGACAGAATACTTTTGTAAGCACAATAAAAACAACTCCTTTAGCTAATTCAAGGCTGCCATACACCACAGAGATAACACCAAATGCGATCGAAAAATAAATTTCTTTCAGCTCAAAAGTTGGTGCGAAAATAGGTTTGGCGTATGGCTTTGGTGAAATTTTAGTGGAGCTAAACAAGGAGGAAAGGTAGGCTCAAGTGGGATTGCAAAGGTGATTACGTTGGTAAGGACTTCAAAAGCACAAACGGATCAAGAAATGGCCTAAATCACATTTTATAATGAGTACTTCAACGTAATCATTTCAAGAGTAGCCTAGTGCAAGTTCTAGCCACCGAGAAAGGTTGTCCTTCCTTCCGACCCTAGTAATAAGCTACTACTAGTCCAGCTACACTCGACCTTATGCTACCGTTAAATTCACCGGATTCACCACTAAAGTAAAATAAATTGCAACTACTATATTAGAAATAATTAAATTATAACTTTGAATTTTATTCTACTCTAATTGAATTTCTAGGCGTGACGGGAGCATTTGACTAGAGCACTACTTGAGTCAACATTTTTCTCTACTCCTCACTCCTACACTAACAATCCAATTCTTTCGAGCGGGGAACCTCGCAGCAATATCCAATAAGCGCGCGTGATCAAGTGCGCGTGAACTAGGTGAAAGTGTATGCAATGTGTGCACCAAAATGTTAAATCCTAACTCAGCACATTCTAACATGCCATGCAATTTGTGTGTACGTGCACAGCTCGCTCTCTCCCCCAGACTTGATCAAAATGAAATAAAATAGACAATTCAGGAATAGGGAAAATAGGGGTAGAGAGGACCTATGCTCATAAAAGAACATGCCAGAAGTGTGCTATAATCCTTCTTTAAAGATCTCCTCCTCTTCATCCAATCGCATTCACACCTGCAATGTTAGCACCAAAGCAAAAACAAACAAAACATAATAGAAATTAAAGCAAGCAAGCGAAACCGGGTGGTTCCCATGGGTTGTCTCCCAAGAAGCCCTTTTGTTTAACATCCTTGAGGTGGACCAAATACCTGTATTAAGCAGTTTATAAAGTCTAGGAATAAGCAAAAGTCAATAAATCCTAATTATTATTACAAGCTCAACACAAATCATCTATAAGCTGATTTGAAGTAGTAATAACTGATGAAAGAAAAAGGTCAAGGGACCTGGTAGTAGGGTTGGAAATTAAGTAGGATGCTCAGCCTCCAACCCCAAATCTCCTCCTTTTTCGCTCTCTTCTTCTCCTTCAGTATTATGTCTTCAAAGAAGAACCGCTTGCCCCTTGTAACCAATCCTCAAAGGGAAGCACCAACGATGATGAGGAAACAAGATGTTTCTTCACAGTACCTTCCTCATCCCGCCAGGCTTTCAGCTCCTCCATGCATAAGGTCTGGTCAACCGGAGGAGGGGCATCCTGCATCCTTGTACATAAAGAAAGGGGGTCAGGAAATAAATTGGAAGAAAAACTAAAAGAAATCTCATCTGAGGGGATAATCCCGACTTCATCCCCCATAGGGTGTGGCAATGACAAACTGATGATATCATCGAAGATTTCACTAGACTCAACAGCGCACACAATGGCCTCCTCTATAACTTGGACTTCCTCGCTCTGGACCGAAATGGTTGCTTAAGCACACTTGAGACTGTCCTCCTCCATGATAGTGGGCACGACACTGCGCAGGTTTGCAACATCCTACAAATTGACCTCAATAATAACATCAGAAATAGATGTAGTGTCGTGTGTAGTGGGAGAAAACGTGCCACTTGAGAGTTCGGGCTCACTCTCCACACAAGGGCACAAATCCACGCTAAGTGGTACGTGAACCGAAGAGGTATGGGGTGTCGCATCAGAGACAGAGTCATGAGGGACACTGATGCACGTGTCGATTCCAGAGCCTTCAAAAAGTGAAGGTGGAAGTGACACGTAACCAGAGGAAGGGGCTGTACGTGCTCTCAGAATTCGAAGATGGGACGATCCGGATATCCCGCTCATCATCATCTTCCAGTTGGTGAAGGTAATCAGCACAATCCTTCAAGGCATGCTCTCTACTTTTGCAAAATAAACACTGCTTCACCGGCTTCGCCGGCAACCAAGGTGCGACAGCCGCGTAAAAGTGCGACAACAGAGGCGCAGTAGAGTTGCCAAAAGATTTATGGGCTCTGTACGGTTTCTGAACGACACCATACTCTTTGGGACACCTATCACTAGTGTGGGATGTGTCCCACACCAACGACATCAGATATTCAAATGCGCCCACATGACACAGAAGAAGAAAATTACATACTAAAGAATAAATTAAAGAAAATAAAAGACTCAATCGAAAACAATCGATTCACAACCAACATCTCATCACGCCTGCATTCCTCGGCAACGGCGCCAAAAACTTGTTACGCGATTTCAGCAACGCTAATTAGCAAGCACGAAATGCGATACGACGGCAGTGCACCGGTCGCTCAAGTAATAATATAGGGAGGAACTCCCCGAATGTCGATCTCAATGGAATGCAGGTTCTGGTGAACGAAACGTGGGGTGATTCGATTGTTACACGAGCGAATAAAGTAAAACATGGGCGTTGTGATTGGATTCCTAAGCTATTGCAGAAATAAGAGAAATGCGGGTCGAAAAGCACCGCTTCGCAAGCTGTGGGTGAATGCAGCGGCCGCAATGCCGCGCTTCGGTAAGCGATGGAATGGCCACAGTGCAAGGTTTTGTGAGGGTCGTATTCACCTCTTCGCCAACATCACGACTAGCAATTGCTAGGTGGCGTCGCACACAAACAACCTAGGCTATCACAACAACAATGAAAGCTATTCTCACCACCACATCATCATTGTACATGAACACAAGCAAGGATCCATAACATTAACCTAACAAGCGTTCGTACAACAACACAAAGAGAAAGCACAAGCATCAAAGTTTAGAAAGGACCACATAGAGGATGTCACCGCGTCTTGGGTTCTCGGCCGGAGTGAGAGGTTGTCCGGATCTCTCCGGGCTCGGCCCTCAGATGGTGTGTGGACTCGAAGGAGGCTGTCACCGCTCCAACGATGTTCAGCGCTTCTATGGTCTCCTCGGCGAAGATGCTTGAACTAGTGGCGGAGAATGCTTGCAAATGCTCCCGGATGGAGGAATGGCGAAGGAGATCGCTGGAAATGGCCTCCTCTTGTCTCCTATGGTGGAAGGGGCGAAAATAGCGGGGATCCTGTATTTTCCCGCGAGGGGAATCAGTCACTTCTGTAGCGGCATTTCCTGCGCTTTTATAATAAACTGGCACAGGCAAATCCGCCCGTGCGTCAAAACGCATGGGTAAATTCAGAAAAGCTAAAAACAAGAAGAAACAGGAGTCCGTGCATTTGACTCACGCACGGGCAATTCCGCTCGTGCGTCAAAATGCACGACCAAACTCAGAACTCCTGCTTTCTTCCCAGATGAGAATGCACGACCGCAACCGTCCGTGCGTCAAGGAAACGCACGACCTTGCGTTGCACACAATCATGAATTCTGGGGGAAACTGAATGATCCGACCACCTATACATAAGATAAAACAGCTGGGAAAACACCTTCAGCACTAGATAAACATAGAGAAAGGGATGGGGAGCACCATGTGCTTACCCCCAATAACAAGGAGCGCAAATGCACACCTAAACGGGCCTAAGAGTGCACCTAGCAAGGAATAACAAATATAATCAAAAACATGCCTAATGTGTAGTGCATCGACTAGAATACGGCCCAGATGAGTCCATAAATGTGTATATAAATGGGACTCATCACCCGGCGGCCGCATCAATCATTTGCCTCGTTTGGAGATTTAAGCCATTATAAAATATTTGCACTTGTTGCCAAGTGGCAAGTGCATGGTGAGGGCATCGACGCAAATGCTCCTTGAAGCGCTCCCATGTGTCATAGAGAGTCTCCAAGTCGATTTGCATGAACGACGCAATATCCGTGCGCAATTTAGCGGTCTTTGAAGGCGGGAAATAATTAATTAGAAATTTTTCCACCATTTCGGCCCATGTAGTGATGGATCCCCTAGGTAGGGAGCCCAGCCACTTCTTGGCCTTAGACCACAAAGAAAAAGGAAAAAGATGCAATCGAATGGCGTCATCGGTGACGCCATTGATTTTAAAAGTATCGCAAATTTCAAGGAAGTAAGAAATATGCGAATTTGGATCTTTGTCCGGTTGACCATCGAAGGTCACCGATTGTTGCACCATTTGTATGATGCTGGACTTGATCTCAAAATTATTGTTCGCCACCGTGGGGCGAACAAGGCTCGATTGTGTGCCTTCCAAATTCGTCCGCGCATAATAGGACATGGTCCGTTGCGCGGCCTCATTAGTTTTTGGCGCCGTTGTCGGGGACCTTGCGTAGATATTTTGAAAAGAGGATAGCTATTAATTTTATCATGCTTTATTTTATTTTATTTTGCTTTTTCTAAATTTCAAAGAGAAAAAAAAATTTAGTTTTTCCTCTTCCTTTCTTTTCTTTCTAGTGTATGACCCGATGTAGCGCTTCGAATATTCCTTTTGATCTAGAGATCAAGCGAACCCTTTTTAGGCGCTGCCATTCTCGTGATAAGAATAATCAATTATAATTCGAAGAGTCGATCGGGGACACTAACACAGTGAATATGGATCCTGATCTTAATCCTCCTAATCCTAACGCGCCAAATCCTA
Organism: Dactylorhiza incarnata; assembly: GCA_033032865.1. Lineage (NCBI taxonomy): Eukaryota > Viridiplantae > Streptophyta > Magnoliopsida > Asparagales > Orchidaceae > Dactylorhiza > Dactylorhiza incarnata. The sequence goes on along the minus strand of JAWHQI010000324.1, from coordinate 2,560,198 downwards.
ATGAGGTCGCGCAACGGACCATGTCCTATTATGCATGGCCGAATTTGGAAGGCACACAATCGAGCATTGTTCGCCCCACAGTGGCGAACAATAATTTTGAGATCAAGTCCAGCATCATAAAAATGGTGCAACAATCGGTGACCTTCGATGGTCAACCGGACGAAGATCCAAATTCGCATATTTCTTAGTTCCTTGAAATTAGCGATACTTTTAAAATCAATGGCGTCACCGATGACGCCATTCGATTGCGTCTTTTTCCTTTTTCTTTGCGGTCTAAGGCCAAGCAGTGGCTGGGCTCCCAACCTAGGGGATTAATCAGTACATGGGCCGAAATGGCGGAAAAATTTTTAAATAAATATTTCCCGCCTTCAAAGACCGCTAAATTGCGCACGGATATTGCATCGTTCTTGCAAATTGACTCGGAGACTCTCTATGACACATGGGAGCGTGATGCGTGTCGGCAAGTGCACCGGTCGCTGTCAAGTAATAAATGTGGAGAGTGGCCTCCCCGAATGTCGGTCTCTTGAGGAATGCAGGTTGGGTGAACGAGACGCGTAGCGTGACTCTTGTTACACGAACGAAACACACATGAAAAAGGGGGTTTGTGGTTGGTTTGTCCTAATCTTAACAATAGTAAAAGAGATGCGGGTCGAAAGCACCGCTTCGCAAGGTGAGATGGATGCAACTGCCGTGATGCCGTGCTTCGTGAGGCGGATGGAGTGTGTTCTAGCGTGAAAGGGTGAGGGTCGTAAACACCTCTTCACAACCGTCGTTAGCTCTTGCTAACACGGAACAAACACCTTGCGTGCGCGTGCGAGTGAGTGAGTGGAAATGGAGTGAATCACAACCGAACCATGAAGAACAACAAGGAAACATTCATTTCAACAAACAACATCACAATATTTGAGTTTACACAGCATAACGAGTACAATGGAAGAGAGAGGAAAGGGATAACCGGTAGTGAAGACTAGCGGCCGTTCACGGCCGAAATGGTAGGTTGTCGGGCTACCTCCGGGCTCGGGCGGACTATGCTTCCGGCGTAGAGAGTTGTCACAATCTCCCTACGTAGCTCCGTCGTCTTCAACTTCAGGTTTCTTCTTCTTCTCACCGGGCGGAATGAGAGAATGGTTGCTTGGAGGCTTGCGGACGATGGAGAACACTCACGGACAATGGAGGAGGTCTTGGAATGGATGGAGGAGGCTTCCCCTTGCGTAGAAGATGAAGTGGAGGCGTCCCAAGGTGGTGGTCGGCGGCGTACGGAACAGGAACTCCGCTCCCGGCGGCTTGATAATGCCCTAAAATCGGAACAGGTGTTTATATAGGCGCTGAATTAAACACTGCGCACGGTCATTGGCGCACGACCAGTGGTCGTGCGCACTAGAATCCTGTGATCGTGCGCCTGTCTGGGTGGAACCTGCACGACACGAAATTTATAAAATAAAATGTTCGCACGACCAGTGGCGCACGACCGGTGGTCGTGCGCACTGGAGTTGATGGTCGTGCGCACTACAGCAAACAGAACTCGGAAATTAAATGGTAAGTGCGCACGAGCAGTGGCGCACGACCGGTGGTCGTGCGCACTGGCATTGATGGTCGTGCGCACTGCACCAAATAGAACTCATGAAAAAGGTGTTAAGTGCACACGATCAGTGGCGCACGACCAGTGGTCGTGCGCAATAGAACCGGCGATCGCGCGCAGTGTTCCTGTGCAGAATTGCACCGGGAACACTTGCACGACTCCTATTCCAGCACAACCACAGATCTAGCCACTGAAAGTGGCACTTGACGGCACATGAATACTACTAATGACAATAAGCACGAAAATCACACCAAAGTGGGCCTAGATGTGCACCTAGCATAGATTATCAAATATAAACTATAACACGGCTAAAGTGCGGAGAAATGACTAAATAACGGCCCAGATGAGTCCATAAATGTGTATATGATCAGGACTCATCAGAGCGCTTCAAGGAGCTTTTGCGTCGATGCCCTCACCACGCACTTGCCACCTGGCAACAAGTGCAAATATTTTATAATATCTTAAATCTCCAAACGAGGCAAATGATTGATGCGGCCGTCGGGGGGACGTTAAATAACAAAACCCTGAACGCCGCTCAAGAGCTTTTCGAAGAGATGGCCCCGAATGCATACCAATGGAACATGCCCCGAGCGCGGCCTAATAAGCCAGCCGGAATTTTTGAAATAGACGCAAACACAATTTTGGCATTACAAGTTGAGCGCTTAACAAAGCAAGTGGCGGAGATGTATGCTTCCTCCGCCACTCCTCCTTAAGCTAATAACATTTTAATTGAAGAACAGGTTGACTACATGGGAAATCCGCCTCGGCCATCCTATAACCCGAACTCTGCTCCGTATAACAACACATACAATGCGGGTTATAGGAATCATCCAAATTTCTCATGGAGCAACCAAGGAAATGCTCAGCTTCCTATGAATCTAAATCAACCCCCCCCCCCCCCCCCCCCCTCCCCCCTAATCAACTTCTTAACTTAACTCCGCCTCTAAATTTGATTTCTCAAAATTTTAATCCTCCCGGTTTTCCACCGCAACAGCAGAAACCCTTTTCGCTTGAAGAGGTCTTTGCAAAATATTTTTCTACAAATGAATCGAACATCCGGAACCTCACCGGGTTGATAAAAAAATTAGAGAATCAAGTGGGCCAGCTCGCAAAGATGATTCCTGAGCATCAGCAAGGAGCACTACCGGGGAATTTAGAGTAAAATTCAGAGGAGAGCGCGCACGCGATTACACTCTGAAGAGGGAAGTAGGTGGTTTCAAAAAGGTCGAACCCAAGGTAACTTCCTCTCCTCCTCCTCCTATTCTTAATTTATCTTTGAATTTGCCCGCTACATTAGCTCCGCGCGCTTCTACTTCTAATATTCCGTATCCATCTAAGTTTAAAAGAGAGTGCGCCAAAAAAAATATAAAAAGTTTTTAGACATTTTAAAACAAATTCATATTAATGTACCCTTCTGCGAGGCTATCTCTCAAATGCCTAAATATGCTAAATATCTTAAGGAGTTGCTCTCCAATAAGAAAAAATTAGAAGATATTTTGCATATTGTACTCAACAAATTACCTCAAAAAGCAAATGACCCAGGACGGTTCTCCATCCCGTGTTTATTTGGCAATTAGTTAGTAAAACACACCTTAGCGGATCTTGGAGCAAGCATCAATCTCATGCTGTTTTCATTATTCAAAAAGCTAGGTCTAGGAAATCCTAGCCCCACTCGAATGAGTATTCAATCTGCGGATCGTTCTTTAAAATATCCGGTAGGAATAGTGGGGGACGTGCTCGTCAAGGTTGACAAATTCATAGTCCCGGTGGATTTTGTCATTCTTGACATCGAAGAGGATGCTGAAGTACCCCTCATACTTGGCCGCCCCTTCCTTGCCACCTCCCGCGCTATTATAGACGTAAGTAACGGAAAGCTCCTCCTACGGGTTGGAGACTATGAAGTTACTTTGGGCATAAATTCCTCGATGCGAAACACATTAGAAAATGACGATTCGTGTTTTTACCTGGAAGAGTGTTGTGAGTTCTATTCACCCCCCGAGTTAGTGTCATCGGAAAATAGTAATCCCAAGCTCGTCGAGCTCTTTTATCTTGAAGAAGAAGTCACTCACCCCACACCACCCGAACCACTATGTTTAGAAAAACTAAAAATCAAAACATATTATGAAGAGCCACCCATATTAGAGTTAAAACAACTCCCCCCTCACCTCCAATATTTATTTTTAGAAAAAGAGTCTAAGCTACCCGTCATCGTTTCATCCGATCTTAGCAACTCAGAAATTTCTGAGTTGCCTATAGTCTTAAGAAAGCACCGCCACGCAATTGCGTGGCAAATATCGGATATTAAGGGTGTAAACCCTTCCTTCTGCACTCATAAAATATTTCTCGAAGATAATTCCCACAACTCAGTCCAGCCTCAACGACGACTAAACCCGAACATGAAAGAAGTCGTTTAGGCCGAAGTTATTAAACTATTAGACGCAGGAATCATCTACCCGATATCGGATAGTACTTGGGTTAGCCCAGTACAAGTCGTACCAAAGAAATGTGGCGTCACGGTAGTTGCAAATGAAAAATAATGAATTGATCCCAACCCATACTGTTATGGGTTGGCGGATGTGCATCGATTATCAAAAACTAAATGATTCCACCCGTAAGGATCACTTTCCGCTACCTTTTATCGATCAAATTTTAGAGCGCCTTTTAGGTCACTCCTACTACTGTTTTCTCGATGGTTTGTTGGGATATTTCCAAATCCCGATTTCGCCCGATGACCAAGAGAAAATCACTTTCACTTGTCCCTTTGGCACCTTCGCTTATCGAAGGATGCCATTTGGTCTTTGTAACGCGCCATCTACATTCCAAAGGTGTATGCTGGCAATATTTGACGAGTTAGTAGAGGAGGTGATGGAAGTGTTTATGGACGAGTTCTCCGTGTTTGGAAACTCATTTAAAAATTGTTTACAAAATCTCGAGCGCAGCGATGTGAGGAAACAAATTTAGCGCTTATTTGGGAGAAATGCCATTTTATGGTCAAAGAAGGATTAGTCCTTGGCCATAAAATTTCGGGTAAGGGGATCGAGGTCGATAGGGACAAGATCGAAGTAATTGAAAAGCTCACCCCTCCAACAAACGTAAAAGCTATTAGAATTTTCCTAGGCCACGCGGGGTTTTATCGATGCTTTATACAAAATTTTTCCAAAATCACAAAGTCGTTAACCCATCTTCTCGAAAACTAATCCTCCTTTATTTTTAATGATGAATGTCATTTGGCCTTTAAACTTATCAAAGAGAAACTTATAAACTCCCCGATTCTAGTCACCCCAGATTGGTCGCTCCCTTTTGAAATCATGTGCGACGCGAGTGATATTGCGGTTGGTGCCATTTTTGGCCAACGGGTGAGTAAGTATTTCGACCCGATTTATTATGTGAGCAAAACACTCATGTCGGCACAAGCAAACTTCACCACTACTGAAAAGGAACTTCTAGCAATCGTTTTCACTTTTGATAAGTTTAGGTCGTATATCACGCTTTCCAAAGTTATCGTCTTCACAGATAACTCCGCGCTTAGGTATCTCTTAAGTAAATCGGACGCCAAGCCTCGTCTTTTGCGATGGATCCACCTCTTGCATGAGTTTGATTTAGAGATCCGGGATAAAAAGGGAGCCAAAAACTTGGCGGGCGATCATCTTTCTCGATTAGAAAATCCCTCCTCGGAAGCATTAATAGAAGCCGACATTAACGATAAATTTCCCAAAGAGCGCCTCCTTGCTCTCAAAAATATTAATTCATCTTCTACCCCCTAGTTTGCGGATTTGGCTAACTATTTAGTAGCCCGGATCCTACCAAAAGAATTCTCGAGTCGGCAAAAGAAGAAATTCTTTTCTGATTTAAAGAATTATTTTTGGGAGGACCCATTTTTATTCCGTGTTTGCGCAGACTAGGTGGTGAGAAGATGTGTCTCAAGTGAGGAAGGCCTTACAATTTTACGTCATTATCACGAGGGACCAACCGGTGGTCATTATCAAGCAAACCGAACCGTGAGGAAGGCGCTGGAAGCGGGCTTTTATTGTCCCACGCTCTTCAAAGAAGCTCACACCCTTGTGAGTACTTGCGATAGCTGCCAGCGGTCGGGGAACATCTCCCGCCGGGATAAGATGCCCCAAAATATTTTCTTAGAATGTAAAATTTTCGATCTTTGGGGTATTGATTTTGTTGGTCCTCTCCCTCTCTCTTATTCAAACAAATATATTCTCGTTGCGGTCAACTACGTGTCGAGGTGGGCGAAAGCGCAAGCTCTCCACACCAATGATGCGTGAGTCGTCATTAATTTCTTAAAAAAATTATTTTCTCGATTTGGCACGCCGCGCGCTATAGTGAGTGATTGGGGCACCCATTTTTGCAATAGTCAATTTACAAAAATCTTAGCAAAATATGGTGTCACGCACAAATTATCCACTGCATATCACCCACAAACGAGCAGCCAAGTCGAAGTTGTTAATCGAGAATTAAAACGGATTTTAGAAAAAACTGTTTTGATTAATCGAAAGGATTGTGCAATAAAGCTCGATGACGTGTTATGGGCCTATCGAACGGCGTACAAGACCGCTATCGATTGTACACCATATCAAATGTTTTATGGCAAGGCTTGCCACCTTCCGGCCGAACTAGAACACTCCGCATTTTGGGCGCTTAAATTTTTAAATCTCGATTCCACTTTAGTGGGCGAACAAAGAAAATTTCAAATGAATGAATTAGATGAGTGGCGAGCGAATGCGTATGAGAGCAATAAATTATAAAAGGAGCGAACAAATTTTTATCACGATAAACATATAAAATTTTCGAAAACATTTTCGCCGGGCGACCTCGTCCTCCTTTATAATTCTCGCCTTCTCCTTTTTCTGGCAAAACTAAAATCCCGATGGTCCGGACCCTTTATTGTTAAAGAGGTTTGGTCCTATGGGACAATTTTAATTTCCCACCCGGAAAAAGGTTCCTTCAAAGTTAACGGGAATCGCCTTAAGTTATATCTTCCGGGAAAGTTAACTAACAAAAAGAGTGATTCAATTTTACTTCCTCCTATAATATGATCGGCAAGTGGGTCAAGCTACGCGACCTTAAACAAAGCGCTTTTAGGAGACACCCCAAAGTTATCTTTTTATTATTTTTCTTTTTATTTTAACATTTTTGTAGGTAACCGACGCTTCACCCGCATCTTCATAACCAGGGAAGCCCTCTTAACCTCTCCTTCGTTTCTATTATTATTTTTATTTTGTCTTGAACTTTTTTTCTTTTACTTCATACTTAGTTTTAAACATTGGGGACAATGTTTAACTTTAAGTATGGGGTGTAAATAGTTCTTTGTAAATAGTTGTTAAATTAGAAAATTTTCAAAAAAAAAAATATTTTCTTATGTTTTCCTCTATTTTAGCACTTGTAAAACCCAAAAACTCAAAAAACATTTAGAAAATCGAAAAATTTAAATCTTGGAAAGGGACATTTGGGACCTCACCCCATCTCATCCTTAGTACCGTGAGAACCCTTCATGGGGTATAACTCGGGAAGTCCAAGAATTAATAAAAAAAATTAAGCTTTTAAGTATATGTTTTTATTGTTTATTTCTTATCAAAAATCCAAAAAAAAAAGATAATATAAAAAAAATCAAAAAAAGATAATATCAAAATTCAAAAATATGAAAAACTTAAAATACGAAAAAATATAAAAATCTTATACCTCTCCTATTTGTTATTTTTGTGAGTTCTTAGAAATCTAGTTGAGGATGTTTATAACCATGTTTAGGTTTTTAATTAGCTAAAATTTTGCTTATCATAGTTTGATAATTTTAAATTTGAGGTAATTTTGCTTTAAGAATCATCTTATGATTTTAACTTGATTAGAGAATTTTTTTAGCATGACTTCTCTTTTTTATTTTTAAATGGCTTCATTTTGTAGTGAATTTGCTAAACCTCTTTAGATTTCAATTATATTTTCTTCTAACTTTTTAGATCTTAGGAAATTTAATTTTACTAGAATTTGCTCTCAATATAATTTAAAGCTAGCTAGATTTAATTTCCTTCCCTACCCCCTTTGTTGGCATAAAAAATGAAGTTTAAAAGATCATATGTCATGGGAATAAGAGGATAAAATTCATTATTCCCTAAACATATGCACCCAAAATCATTTAAAAGATTATATGGCATGGAGTAAGAGGATAAAATTCATTACTCCTAAACATATACATTTTGGGTTTTTATTAGAAAAGAATTTAAAAAAAAATATTCATGTTGAAGATAAATTCCATTACCTCCATTCAAAAAAAAATCTCTTCTTTTGCCAAATTTTACGAAATCCCCCTTAGCCAATTATCATTGTCTAGATTTAGTTTAAGATTATGGAGAGAGCAATATTTAGTAAATTACTTTTCCTTAAGTTTCTTTTAAGATAGAGTTCTTATAATTTTAATTTAATCTCGTTTTATAATTTCTACAATATTGTTAAACCAATTAAATTTCTTGAGAAGTCCTTGCCTAAACATTTTCCCTCTTTTCAAATCATCATCATAATTTAGGACTTAACTCCTCCTTGAATTTACTCTTAACTTAACTTTTGGTTTAAATGAAATTTTAGTTTAAAATTAAAAATTTTAAGGATATCTTATAATTTATGTCTCACACTTTTGCTCTGGAATAGCAAAACCTCAAGTATGGTGGTATTTGATGAGTAGTATTTATGCGTATTTTAATTATAGTTTTTAGTTTAGTTTTAATTTAAAACTGCAAATATTATTTATATTTTAGTTTAAATCACTTCTTTTATAATTTCTATTCTAAATATAGTTTTACTTTTGTTTTGCATATTTTCTGGTGTTTTTGGACAAATTCCATAGTACACGCCCTCAGTCACGCCCGTGACCAAGGACGTGTAACCTCAAGATCTGCGTTTGACGAAAACCGAGCTAAGTTCGATGAATCCACCGTCGCACTGCAAGTCACGCCCCAGGTCACGCAAGTCACGCCCGTGACCAAGGGCGTGTAAGCATAGAATCTTCCCAGCAGGCTGCCTTGGAGACGTGGAGATGCTGTCGAGGAGTTGACCCAAGTCACGCCCGTGACCAAAGAGTCACGCCCGTGACTTCCCGCGCGATCCCTGCTCCCTACCGCGTCGAATTCAAGCCCACGCTGCATTGATTGAAGCCGCCTAGGTACACGCCCGTGACCAGAAATGTCATGCCCGTGACTTTCCCGCGTGATCCCTGCACGCCGCCGAGCCGCAAGCCAGCCCATGCTGAATTTAATGAAGTTGTCCAAAGTCACGCCTGTGACCCAAGTTACACGGGTGTGTAATGTCTGAATGTCTCCCGTTGTCACGCAAAGTCCACGCCACTGTCTGATCCGATGTCAGTAATGTTTACACGCCCTAGGTCACGCCCGTGATAGAGGGCGTGTAACTTAAAAATTTTTGCTATAAATTCAGAGGCTCTCCTTGAGTCCAAGGTTCAGAATTTTGGAGATGGGGAGGTGCTGCTAGAGCTGTTAGTGAGTTTTTCATGTTCATGTTCATGTTTTTCCTTAAGCTTTCATGTTCTCTTTTTCATGTAATGTACTAGTTTTTATTTCTTTCATGCACTAGTTAATTAAAGCTTGTAACCTTAATTTCCTAGCTTTGTAATCTCTTTTAAAGCTTGTAATAGTTTTGGTTTTCAATAAAATTAAGTTTGCTCTCTTTCATGTTTTCTTTCTCCTTAGTAATTTCTTTTTCATGCAATGTTAATTTTTCTCTCCTTAGTAATTTCTCTTTTATGCAATGTTAATTTTTCTTTCCTTTCATGCAATGTTTAATCTTTTCATTTAGCTTGCAATTTGTCTTTTTTTAGTTAAGTATCGTTCGATAAGATAATGGTGATTTTCCTCGAAGTTGAAGTAATCAACGTGCCCCGTGGAATACGACCTTGGAATTTCTAAATATCATATACTATAGACGATAAGGTACACTTGCCTTAATCGGATATAGTTTTGGAGAAAATCTTCAAACCTTCGTTTAATTTCAAAACAAGAAATTTCTATATCACGTATCAACAATGACAGATGACATTTTCCAGAAGGTTGCTGAATGTCAATCAGCAATAGAGATCTGGGATTCACTTACCACATTGGTGGAAGGAAGTGTTGATGAATAAAAGGATAGAAAGTCCCTTCTCATATCCCAGTATGAGAACTTTCAAAAGAAAGCTAAAGAATCTGTTGCTGATATGTATGATAGATTCAACATTATCATTAATGAGCTCAGAGGCTTAGACAAGGAGATATCATTGACTGAAATTAATGATAAAATTCTCATATGCTTCCCTAGCTCATGGGATTTTAGAATCTGGGCAATCAGAGAGTCCAGGTGCCACAGAGAGATCTCAACTGAATATTTGCTAGGAAAGCTTAAGTCTTATGAAATGTTGCTGAAGAATATGGGTGAATCAGAAGAAAGGTTTATTACTCCAGCTCATATACAAAGGAGTCTTGCTCTGAAAGCTACTGAGGGAGAGCATTCTACTCCTTAAGATGAGATGTTCAATCTTCTAGCAAGGAGATTCAAAAAATGGATCACGATAGAAGACTCAAGGAGGAGAGATAGAGATTCAAGGCCCAAGTATGATAAAACTCCAAAGAAGGAGATTATCTGTTATACCTGCAACAAACCAGGGCGCATTGCTCCTGAGTGCCACAAGAGCAAAGGGAAAGAAACAACAACAAAGAGGAGGAGAAGAAGAAGAAGAAGAAGTCCTTTAGAGGAAAGGACATGAAGAAAGCCAAGGTCTTCATTGCTGAAACGTGGAGTAATTCTAAAGCAGAATTAAGCTCCTCATCATCTGAAATTGATGATGAAGCAGCAACATAAGCAGCCTGCATGATTTCACTAGGGATGTCATCAGATGATGAAGGTGATCAGGTATCTGTTTTTGATGAATTTGATTTCAGCTCAAATGATTTTAACTCATGTTGTAAAGATTTCTGCATTGATCATCTTAGGGCAGAAAAAGATTTAGACATAGCTAGAACTGAACTAGAGAACCTTAAAAAGATGAAATGCACCTAATAAATCAAAACCTAACATATAAAATTAATAATAAAGAGTTAGAATTGATTAAACTTAGAGAGAAAAACACAAATCTAAAAGAAGAGCAAGCAAAGGCAAAGGCCTTTGAGGACACACTCAATGGGAGGAGTTAGAAGCTCAAAGATATCACTGAAAACCTCTCTATGAGATTTAATCACCTAGGGTTAGGAGCAGAGCCCTCCACTAGCATAGAAGCACCTAGGAAACCAGCCTGGAAAAATCCAGTGTCATTTGTTAGACCCAGCGAGTACTAATGAAATGAGAAAAATAAATCATCTAAGGGTAAGACTGGTAGTTGTTCAGTTAGGATAGATGAATCCAATAAAATAAATCTGAATAGGAAAGAAAGGCCCCTAGGCAAGAACAAAGTAGAGAAATTAAAAAACCTCAACCAAAAGGTTAAAGCAAGACCTAGGTTAATAAAGCATTCTGTTGATCTTTTCACATAGATACATTTTATACTCATTTCAAGTATCAAGATAATAGGTTTGGTAAATCCATTCCTTATCATCCCAAAGGGTATCATGAAAGACCCTTCTATTCTTTCATAGAACCCTACAATTATAAAAGCAAAGGGTCCAAGGTAACCTGGGTCCCTTCTAATCTTTGAATTATATGTGTAGGGTTAGGTAGGGTCCCACTCAAGAGAAAATGGAGTGGGAAGAAAGATGTAGGATTTGATTAAGGAACAAGATTTATTCAAGGGAGTAATCTCTGCCTTGCATCCTACCTAATGGTTATTAAAATTATATTATAATTTATGTTCAATAAATATAATTGCTAGGAAAAACAGCAAGAATTTTCTAAAGAGAATAGATCTGTTCATTCAGAGGTACGTCGAATAGAAGTTGACGAACCATCGACTTCTACTCGACGCTAGCCTAAAAAAGCACTCAGAGTGGACAATTCGAATAGAATTTGATGCAACGTCAAGTTCATATCGACGCATACATCATCTTATCAAACACTGATTAAATTTGAATTTACGTCGATTGGAAATCGACGTAATGTCGACAGGACTACGTTGACTTAAGGTCTGCTGAACAGTCTCAAAGATACATTGAGTACTAGTCGCCGCAACGTCGATATAACAGCGCGCAAAGAATTTCTTCTAGAAGGCAATCTCGACACAACTTTGCGGGCCAAATAATTAGTTTTATCAACGGTTCGTCGACCTAAACCCTAAGTTGCGGTGATTCATCTGCTTTTAAGCAATTACTGCGTCGAAACATTTACGCTTTCGAATTTTCCTCTTCTTACTCTCTTGCTCTCTCGTTCTCCAGCTCTCCTGTGCCTCTCTCCCTTTCGTTTTCTCTTTGTCTTTGCAGGTACCATTGTTCTGATGGCTCTACCAAAAGTTAACTCTGGATTTGATGTGGACATTGATTCGTTCAATGCTGCTGTAGAAAGCTTCAAGGCCATCCTTGGTTTATTCATTTTGCTAGTTTAACAAAGCTTATATCCACAAGGTGTAAGATTCTAGATGTAGAACTTACAGAATTCAAGGATACTGTTTCAGTAGCAGATGGTAATTCTCTCCAAAGGACAATCTCTGGTCAAGACATCAGCATATCTGAGGAGATTCTCTCCCAAACATTTGATCAGCCCACTGGGAATGACTCAGATGAATTGTCAGGAGAGGAAGTAAAGCATGTCTTGGAAATAATGCAGTTCAGGAAGGACAAGCCAATTTATCTCAAAAAGATTGATGTGGCAGAAAAGTACAAATTTTTAGCTGACATTATTGGTAAAGTTATGTTATGTAATGTTTCAGCCCATGATGCTTTTCCCAGGCAGCATTTGCAAACTATGGTAGTTCTAGTTCTGCAAAAAAAGATTAACTGGGGAGGTGTCTCCTAAAGCTAATTGCTCACAAGTACTCCAACAAGGAAAATGCTTTCATGAGAATCATGAGTCAGGTTCTGCTTCACCACTATCCTGGTGTGTGTAAGTCCAAAGGAGTGCATATTCCTCCTGCAAAGAGAATAAACATAGGAATATTCTCTAAGTGGACTAGGAAAGTCTTAAAGCCTGGTCAAGCTCCAGCTTCACCTCCTCCCTCTCCTCCTCCTCAAGAGCCAGAAAGGCAAATACAAACCCTCCAAGGGATAATATCCCTCCTCCTCTCTCTCCACCTCCTCTGGACACTATTCCACATCTCCATCAGGATGATGATCCAGCTCAACTTTCCCCTCAACAACAACAATAACACCAATCCTCTTCAGGCCCAGAGCCATCTCCTCAAATTTCTCATCAGTTACCATCCGCATTTGTTCCACATCCTCCACCTATTCATGTCTCACCAGAGTTTTATCAACCACTCTCCTCAATACCTAAAAATCCACCTCCATCTCCTCCTCCATCTAACTCTTCCATCCCCACAATTGATCTTGAGCAAAACATCTCCAAGGCAGTTGGGATTGCCTCCTCTACATTTGCATACCAGGTGGCCTCTCAGGCAAGAATTTTGACAGAAAATATTCACAAATGGAGGTTGAACAATTAAATTTTAAAAGAAATCTCCAGATCCTCAAGGATTTTGTATCTTCCTCCATGGTTACAAAGGAAATCTTAACCTCTCTAGCCAGCAAGGTTAAGAAGGGGGAGAACTTATTGGAGGAAGAAAGACCTGTCCTAGATTTGAATGGACAGGATAAAGGTGATGCTAATAAAGCTCCTGACAAGATTACTTTCTTCCAACATGCACAGAACCAGGGGGACCCTGGAGATCAGGGGGAGTCTGCACCAGAAAAGCGGAATGAGGAAGAAAGAGTAGAAGCATCAGATCAGGGGGAGCTTCCAGTAATTCAGGGGGGCCTGCCCCAGATGTTCAAAGGAACTTGGATATAGAAATGGCAGCAGTAAGCACAACAGTAATTCAGGATGAGCCTCAGATTGAAGTAGTGCTAGATCATATAGTTAAGATTGCTCGGGAAGCTGCCCAACAGGCTGAAGTGAATGCACTCTCTCAGGGCGGGAGATTCCCATAAACATTACTAATGAAGATGAAGAGGATGACCCCTTGCAGATTGCTCCAAGGAAAGTTACCCCAAAAGTGTTTTGCAGAAAAAGAAGAACTCCTGAGAAGAAGTAATGAAGCTCAGGTATTCTGCAACAAATTAATCTTCCTGGGAAACAGCTGTGGAGACCTATATACTTCTTAACAATTGAATGAAATTGCTTATGTTTTCAGTCTGTTATCTTCTTATATATATTGTCTTGAATGTATTCTTGATTATATAAAAGAAAGGTGTAAAATCACTTTATTCAATTTGAATAATTTGTTAAGATAAGTAGGGGGAGATTGTTGGGAATAACCTCTTTGATTTAACTTAACAAATTACCTAAGAAGTGATTTTATCTCTTAAGATTGAGTTACCCATTGTATTGCAAGGTTAATCTGGTCATTAGATGTCTTAGGATATTACACTCAACCTAGGGTGTCAAGACAAGATCAAAAGAAGCAAAATTTGGGCAAAGTTAACATTTGCGTCGAATAAAATTCGACACAACGTCAAGTTATTGTCGACGCTACTCTGACTAGAAGTCCAAGTGGTTCACCCTTCTATCGAAGTAATTCAAGTTGACGTTCCATTGAATAGATATCGACGTAGAGTCCATGGACCTGTAGAAGTATTTTGAGAAGTTGACGCATCTTCTACTTCAACTCAGAGCAGAAGGAAGTATCTGTCAAAGCCATTTAAGGTTGATGCAACATCGACTTCATCTTAATACAGATAATGATGTTCTGAGCCATGTCATTAACTCAATGTTTATGCCGATTAGATATCAACGCAACGTCGACTAGTAGAGTTCAACCAGAGCAAGGATGAAATCAATGCTGCTCCTACAAGAACTCGATGGTGCGTCGATAAGAGAGGAAGAGAACTCAATGCTACGTCGAATTTAGTCTTAAAAAGGAAATCTTTTCAGCTGTCATTTTGGACCCTCTCTCATGGACCACCTCACTCAAGACCGTTCTCCAACGGCTCATTAATTGCCTCAAATAGAAAGAAGAACTAAAAGAGGACAAAAAGCTTTCTTGGAAACATGCTTAATGTTGGTGAACGGGTCGGGAATTAAAGAAGGAAAGACAGAGATAGTCCAGAGCAGAATACCTTTTCTGGTTTTACTAGAAAGGGAAAAAATTCAAATCTGAAGGGGGTAATAAAAGACAAGAGAAGAAAGAGAAGGGCAGAGCATTCATCATAATCGGTTATACTATTCTATTGGAGCTTTTTCTTTTCTTTTCTTCTTCCTCTCTCAGGAACCCTAATAGAGAATATATAGAGAAGAAATAACTGCTGCTCTCCCCCTCTCCTAGAACAGAACAGAACAAGGCTACTCATCATCGTAATAAAATAGCAGCCAAGAGTTCAATCAGAAAGGAGAAATAGAAAGGATCTGACATTCATAAGCTCCTGCAATACAACACTATCATAAGCAGGAGTTAATCAAGAGCAGATCCAGTGAAAGATTCAAGAAGTTGTTCTTCATACAGCCTTCATAAGAATTCTAAAAATAGAATTCTTACTCTTCTCCCCTTATTCCATTCTCCTTCTCATCCCCAATTGTATAGAGTTTTGAGAATCCCTCTTCCATAGGATTCAGTGGTTCAAGATCTCCTTATCAAAAGATCTGGTGGTTCAAGATCTCCTTATCAACAGATCTGGTGGTTCAGGATCTCCTTGTTAAAAGATCAGTGGTTCTAAGAGTCTCCTTACCAATATACTCAGGCACAGTTGGTGCATTCCTACCAGGTGGTAGAAGAGAGGAGTACCCATATTTTGGGGAACCTGTATAAAAATCTGTGTGTCTTCTGGATTGTTTATTTTCCGTGTTATTCCTCATAGCTTAGATTACTTTACTATTTTCCTGCTTTATATTTCAGCATTGTTTTATTCTGGATAAATATTTGTTGGAGCATAACTCTTAGGTTTTTTTGTTCTTGCATAGTTAGGTTAGAAATAAATTTAAATCTCTATTCACCCCCCCCCCCCCCCCCCCCCATCTAGAGGATTCTCAGAGGCACATTGTGCACTTTCAAGATTTGTCTTGATCTGATGAATCCAATAAATCCAGTACATTATCTTTACCAACTGATGGCTCTTTTAGCTTCTCCCCCTCAGATGGGGCATTAGGTTGTCTGTGACCTGGTGAATCCCAGAGAGATGGTTCATTATTAGGATTAAGCTTAATTCTTCTTTCAAGATTTAAGATGATTGTGTCAATCTTACTTTGCATATCCTCAGGAGAAGGCACTTTGTCCTCATCAATCTTGTTAGAGACTGCTTCACCATCATTATTATCATTAGCAACATCCATTGCAAATGGTTCTTGTTGTTGCTCCCCCTTAAATAGGGCATCTAACTGGCCTTGACGATCTGAAGTTCATATTATTGAGGAGTCATTAGTAATTAACTTATTTATTGGTTAAGATTATATGGTTTTATTAGTAATGTGAGGTTGATGGATTAATTACCAGGGGTGCTATTTTTCTCCATGTCATTTTTATGGATATTATCAGCAGGCATATGTGGTGCATCTGCAACATCTTTATCACATGAAGTATTCTCAGACTTGTCATCCAGAAGAGTATCCTTTTCTGGACTGCTGTAAGATCCAAGATCAGCATCAGCATCCATATTCTTATCAGAGTGGTCTGACTCAGAACTTGGAATAATCATTCTTGTCTTCTTGGTTGCTTTTGAATTCTTTTTCTCCTTCTCCTTTGCCTCAGAGGGCTGGCTCATGGGGAGCACCCTTGTGAACCTATCTAGAGTCCTTATTTCCATCCTCTTCAGATAATGGAGATTTGATCCTTTTGAGCTCTCAAACATCTCTAGATAAGTTTGGATCAGATAATGGGAGAGAATTCTACCCAGATTAGCTTCCTGCAAACATTTCTTAATTCTTTGAAATATTACTTCTCCCCAGGAAGTTTTCTTTTTCAGGATGATTCTAGTCATAAGGTCAAACATGTATTGGGAGATTGTGTCATGAAACCCAGGTTTGCAGAGAATTGCTTTTCCCACTATGTCTGACAAAAGTTTGCCTTTTTGATTGAAGCATTTCTTTTTCAATGATCCTTTCTTGGCATCACTGTATTCAGACAACTTCAGAGCCTTTTTCTTATCTTTTTCAGAGATTTCTTCCTCCTCATCTTGACTACATGATGAAATTTGTAAGGCTTTCTCTATTTTTGCTCAAGTGATTTTCACTATTTCTCCTCCTATCTTAGATTTTAATGTTGACTTGGAAGGAGACATCTTTACATTACTGAACCATTCCAGAACTTCAGTTCTGAGAATGATAGTTGGTTCAGACAGAAGATACTCCAGTCCTTGGGCTTCCAGGAGTTGAATGACTCCCTTTATCTCTTCTGGAGAATGGGCAAATCCATTCCTGACAATTTCATAGCCATCCAGAAGATCCTTTGAACTCTTTGGCGCCATTATTTCTGTAGAAGGATATGCTTGTTCGATCTGTAGGCGCCCTTAGAGGGGGGGTGAATAAGGGTTTTAAACTTTTTATAGATATTAAAGAAAATAAATCTCTTTTTCTACCGCCAGCGGTAGTGTTACCGCTCGGCGTTAGTGACAGAGAAATTATCTTTCAGGTTAAGATAATGAAAATCAAAGAGCACGAATCATTGATGAAGAAATAAACATATTTTCATTAATCATCAAATCGAAATACATATGTTTACAAAAACTTTTCCAATAACGCTAGGAAAGAGGCAACAAATGAAAAACTCTTTTTTGTTTTCTATACCGACCCTTCTCCCAAGGACCGGTTGGCTTTAGCCTATCTCTCCCCAGACAAGGACTCAAGCCGCTCTAGCCAATCTATCACCAGAAAGGCCTCGAGCACCCCCTAGATCTACTCCCTAGACCCAGTTGTCGTGTGGCGAATTCCTCCCTAAGTCCTACCTAGACCTAGTTGTCGTGTGGCGAATTCCCCCTAGTCCCCGCAAGTCTCTAGTCGTCGTGTGGCGAGTTCCTCTACCGAACAAAAGATATAAAAATATTACAAATGAAAAAATAACAACTAAAGACAAACTCCCTCTTAGGTTGAACTCGAAGATCTTGTCGAAGGTGCGCCGAAGTAATCCTTCGAGTTGATGCGTGCGACCTTCTCGTAGAATAAGCGTTGTTCTTCTTTCTTCGAGTTCCTTGCGTTCACGAACGTTGATGGAGTTGTCTTGGCTGCTCCTGAAGGCACTCACGAGTGCTCTGAAATAAGGCTTCAATTCGTTCTGCAACAGCCCAGCTTAATGGAGGAAGCACCGCTCTTTAAATAGATTCGACAGCTACCACCTGCGCTAGTACTATCGCCCTGCGATAGTGACATGACACGCACACGGATCGTGGCAGTTAAGGCAACTCTGAGTGCAAATGGTTGTGACAGCCTAGTGCACCGCGGTAACACTATCGCCCTGCGATAGTGCGATTTCCTTCCATCAACCAATATCTCTTTCCAAATTTGCCCCTCAATCAACTGCAGACGAGATGTTTCCAAAAACTACCGCCAGGCATTAGACCTAACGCGTCGCGATAGTACTTTCCAAACATAGCGACCCGTCGACATTCCTTTTTCTCCACCTTCCTTTCTGTCAATAGTTTACAAATATGCTAACGCCAGCATCAGTGCTAATGCTCCACGGTAGATCATTTCGTCGGGCGCAACTACGTCGAGCGCAGCACTCATTTTGTCGAACAGAACTAGCGCCAATGGTAGAATTACCGCTCCGCAGTATTGCATTCATTTCGTCGAACGGGGCTCAGCTTTCGTTGAACGGCCCTCAACTTTCATCGATCTCAATCTGGTTCGTCGAACGGTATCTTAATTTTGCCGATCTCAATTTGGTTCGTCGAACGGAAACTTATTTTCGTCGATCTCAATCTGGTTCGTCGAACGGCAACTTATTTTCATCGATCTCAATCTGATTCATCGAACGACATCATTTTCTTCGAACACCATTTTGTCTTTCGGAGGCGAGCGCCAGCATAAGTTCTAACGCGTCGCGATAGAGAAGCAGTTCGTCTAACGGAGCACTGAGTTCGTCGAACCCAGTTCGTCGAATGGACACTAGCGCTAGCGGTAGTTCTAACGCGCCAGCACGTTCTCAGCGGTTTCCTTCTCAGCGGTTTTCTTTTCAGCGGTTCGTTAGTGCTAGCGCCAGCGGTAAGGGTAGCGCGATGCGGTATCAACAACAACACAGCACCATGGAGTTTTGAAAGCACAGAATCCTGCACACTATAAACACAAAACAAGTATGATCAAATAAAATAGGATTTGTTATTGTCAAACCAAGAGATGCGGAAAGCTTGTTCCAACAAACTCCCCCTTTTCATAATAACAAATACCCTTAGAAAGAAATAATTCAATGATAGGAATTTGTGTTTATATATAAAAAAATAAGCATTAAATTTAGGCCATGTGCATATGCTCCCCCTAAATGAATTCTCCCCCTAGATGAGTAAAAAAATAAGCATTAAATTTAGGCCTTGTGCATATGCTCCCCCTAAATGAATTCTCCCCCTAAATGAGTTCTCCCCTACAACAAAACTTCCTATGACCTTGACTCCCCGAACATGTGAATTTCTTTCAATGTTATTCTCCCCCCTTTTGGTATTATCAAAAGAGGGTGGAGAGAAAGTCGAACGTTTATATTTGCAATAAATGTGTAGAGAGGTAATGAACATGAAAAATTGTTAAACGCTTAGGAAAAATACAATAGGTGGAATATAATAGAAAGGGAATGTGAAGAATTTGTCATAAAGAACCACTTGTTGGGATAACGTATTCATGATCGAGCGTACAAGTAGTAAAGAGGTGGAAAGCCTGACGAAATAATTTTTTGTTGAAATGAACATCTATATAGGAATTTAGAAGCAAGTATATAATTAAGCGTTTTAATTATAGCATTTTGAGTAGACATAGCCATGCACTAGTTTTGAAAGATAGGCAATATAGAGTATTCATGGCGTAGCGGAAAAAGAATATGTAAGCATGATACAAGATATCAAGTCAAGATAGAAGAATACAATATCCTAAATTGAGAAATCAAGTACACTTATACATTGTATTGATCATGCAAAGCTATCCAGTGCATTTACTTAAGATTTTAGAGAATACATGTAGATATGCAATAGACTCCAATTCTCATGAGTAGAAGGCTTATTAGTAATAATGATGTGTACAAAATATTGTTTTGATAAAAGTATACATATGAGTTAATGAAAACACATGACATGTCTAATGGAATAAACACAACATTATTGAACAAGTGTTTTTTGAGTTAACTCTTCCCACAAAGCTATATAAATTATTCAATGCACATAGTAAAGTAGTACAACTACCAAGGTGCTCTGCACACACAATGCTTATTAAGACTTATCAGGGTGCAAAGTAGTGCTTGGGGAATCACAAGTGTTATTTTGAATTTTATTTATTTGTGATTCGGTGTACAAGAAGAAGTATGAAAAAAAATGTTTGCGACAAGGCACTTTACAATTCTCTCCAAGGTGCTCAACCTCACAATGCTCATTAAGACTTATCAGGAGGGTGAGTAGTGCTTGCTAGAGTTATCTTTGTCAATTATTCATTTGAATTTTTGCTTAATGACAAAGGTCTCCGAATTCACTTGTATGTGCAAACAAAAGAATTTGAAAAAGACACACTTCTTCAAAAAAATAGGTGCATGAAAAAGATTTTTACTTGTGGTGTAGCTAAAACTAAGCATGCCTAACAATAATATTAAGTTGTTACATGATGGCGCAAATCTTAGCACACCGCTATAGGCGGTAGTAAGACTGCGGCACGAAATGGCAGTGTACCGATCGTTCAAGTAATATAAAACGAGGAGTAATCCCCGAGTATCGAATCTCTCAAGGAACACAGTAAGGTGGAGTTAACGTTCGAGGAAGGACTTGAGATCGAAGTCCAGCGATAGGTGGGGTGCGGACGAAAGGGATTTGGTTTGTGAATAATAAAATAAAGTATTACAACTACTCCTATGCAATGCCGCTATGCAAAGCTTCGCTCGGCGGGATGGAAGACTACGTAGGCCTTGAGCGCACTACTTCGTTGGGCGGATGGACGAGTAGGCTAGCGGAATTGAACTATGCAGGCCTTGAGCACGCTGCTTCGTTAGGCGAATGGAATACGGGCTGCGATGCCACGCTTTGGTAGGCGGATGGACGAGTAGGCATACGGATGAGGGTCGCAAGCACCTGGTCGACAAGCACGCCACTAGCAATTGCTAGTGCGGCACACGAACACGAAAGTGGAATGGAAGTTAGATGGGGGCGCACCTCATAAACACATATGAATAGTAAAATCTCAAATAAATGAAATAGACATTACATAATAAGATTCATTGTGTATATCATCAAAATATAGAAGAGTCTAACTTAAACAATCATCAACATAAAGAAGGAAAAAGAGGGTAAAGGAGTCGACCACATCCGAAGCCTTGCCGAAGATTCACGGTTGGAATCGTTGGGTTGTCAATCAGCATCCAAGCTCGGTCTTCAACTGCGTCCGAGGTAGAGGAGGGCTGTCACTTCCTCCCAATGACTCGTCTTCTTTGTGTCACGATCAAATCTACTATGATACACGATCTCCTTGCTCGACGTTGGCGATCTTTGTGCTAGAAACCTCTCCTTGGAGCTCAAGGATGATGGAGGAGGCCTAGGGGGTGGAGAACCGGCGGAAGGGGCAAAAATGGCGGACTGGATAGCAGAAAATGCGGGATCCCGACCTAAATCGCGAGCAGGACAATTTATAGGCGCTGGAATAAACAGTGCGCACCGTCATTGGCGCACGACCAGTGGTCATGCGCGCTGGAGTTCTGTGATCGTGCGCCTGCCTGGGTGGAGCCTGCAAAGTAAGAAATTTATAAAATACCATGTTCACACGACCAGAGGCGCACGACCAGTGGTCGTGCGCAATATCGCAGGTGTACGTGCGCACTGGTCAAAACAGAACTCATGAAATTGATGTTAAGTGCGCACGAACAGTGGCGCACGACCGGTGGTCATGCGCACTATCGTAGGTGGTCGTGCGCACTGTCTGAGACAGAACTCATGAAATTGATGTTAAGTGCGCACGAACAGTGGCGCACGACCGGTGGTCGTGCGCACTATGGTAGGTGGTCGTGCGCACTGTCCGAGACAGAACTCAGAAAAAAGGGTTAAGTGCACACGATCAGCGGCGCACGACCAGTGGTCGTGGGCTATAGAACCAGTGATCGTGCGCAGTGTTCCTGTACAGAATTTTACCAGGAACACCTGCACGACTCCTGCTTCTACAGAAATGCTAATCAGGCCACTGAAAGTGGCACTCAACAAAATGATAAGGCTATCAAAAGGGAATAAGCATAAAACACACCAAATTAGGCCAAGAAGTGGACCTAGCATAGAAAGACAAATATGAGCTGAAACAGGGCTAAAGTGCAGTGAAACGACTAGAAAAACGGCCTAGATGAGTCCAAATATGTGTATATGATCAGGACTCATCATACCCCCAGACTTACCTGTTTGCACGTCCCGTGCAAACAAAATCTAAGCAGACGGAGAAAAACAACTAGCTAGCAGAGAAATTGCGACACAAAGTACCATGCGAAGTCGCGTGCTCGCACGCATAAAAATATAACAGAGGAAATTTCTAAGTATGCATAACAGTTTGTACTTTTCTCAAATGCGTATCAAAAATTTTTTACTACTCAAAAATAGAATCACGGCGAATCATCCGGTCACGCGTAGGGGGAAAATAAACTAATCGCAAAGGTGAGCATTGCCAAAGATCGGGGCTCAGGACAACCACCAAAGGAATCCACCAATGTCGGTGACCATAGGCTTGCCTGTTCGCACTCTCTCCACGACACTGGTTTGGCACACTCACGAATCAGTAGGACTTTAGGTGAAGATGGGGCTTGGGTTTCAGTGAGGTAAACAAGTATAAACATGGAGGCTACGCACCAAACCCAAATGAGCTAGCATAAACAAATAATAATAATCTATCCGCTAACCCAAATATATGCGAGTACACCGCACCCCCAGACTTAACTTTTTAACAATGGGTGTGTGCACTGCCCACTCCCAAATACAAATCAACAATTATTTTCAATTAAACTTTTTCTTTCTTTATCCATTTTTTTCAATTTTCTTTTTCTCTTTTCTGTTTTTTTCTTTTCTTTTCACAACAAAAATAGCAGATTAAACATTGAAGCACATCCACATTTTCACAAAAATATTCACCACATCAACACCCTGAATGAATATATAAAATACTAAAGCTCGACTTGGGTGCGCGACTAGGATCGACTATGAGGCTTTGGTGAAATAATGGTGGAGCTAAATCAAAAGAAGGGGTAGGCACAACGGGGATAACGAGGATAAAACATTAGGATTGGTACAAAGCTCAACCGGGCCAAAATGAAGGCCTACATCACTTTTGTGCACTGAACTAACCTATACCCATGCTTCGAGAATAGCTTGGGGCAAGTTCTTAGCCAATGAAAAAGACTATCCGTCCTCCCGACTCGAGCAATGCAAACCTAATGCCCGGCTACACACATCCCTAAGCTACCGTTTGATTCACACTGAATTCACCATTTTTGAGTAGAATAAACAGTATTAACGCAAATAGAAAAATATAAAACTATAAGCATACAGAAAAATTAAATCTGCTCAAATTTCTGCATGAAATGAGAGCACTCGACTAGGACACTGCAGGAGTCAACATTTTACTCCATTTCACAATCCTAAGTCAGCACGATGATTTGCACGAATCTTGCTCAAGAAATGAGTTTAACTCGCGGCACACACAGCTAAGCACGCGCTCAAGTGGGTGTAGTGGTGTGCAGTGCATAAGAAAAACTTATAAACTGAAATAAACTAAAAGCTAAAATAATAATACTACCGGAATGCGTGCGTGCGTGCACGTGCATGGTTCTCACTCTCCCCCAGACTTACCTGAAAGCATAATCTAAAATATGATCCTATAAACATTCAACTAAGGAGAAAAGGAAGAGTGTACCCCATGCTCAGAGCATACCGGAAGAATTGGCGTTAAATTCTGAAAATCACCAGGTTCCCTGCCCAAAAAATCACTGCTCCTGCGAGTAAAGTAAGCACAACACCAAAAAGACAAGAGAACATAATATAGATGAAGTTCCAAAATGATGCCCAGAAGAGCATTCACAAAACTAATGTTAATAATAATACAAAACATACTAAGAGATGCTTAGTCAAATAACAAGATAGTTAATAAAAACAAGAAAAACACGACAGGGTTGTGATTGACTCGCACACATGACTAAAAATCACTCCTCATCAATCAGTGTCATGAATAATAACAGGAGATGGAGGACGCCTGGATGAAGATGCAAAACGAGCAGGAGGCGGAGGTACATGCAGCCCTCCCCGCAAAGCTTGCTGGTAGACAAAGTCTGTCAGCCAATACTAATTTGCTTCCAAATCGGCGAGACGCTGGTTGACGTTTGGAATCTTCTGTCCTCGTGAAGAACTGCCCTCCTCCTTGGGTCTCCGCTCCTGCTTGAATGACTGACGCCGCGGCTGCGGGAGAGCTATCTCACAGTGAGTAGTCGGTGGCTCAGCCGGCTCTCCATGCTCCTCATCATCACGCCTCTCCCTAGGCGCATCACCCAGCATCACGACCATAAAACTCCTGCTACTCCTCTTCCCCACGACCCGAAGTAGATGAAAGCTCACCATGGTGGCCCTGGTGATGATGGAGGGCGCAGTCACCTGCACCATCGGAGGCAGCTGGATCCAAACCCCCAATCCCTTTGCAATGCGTGTGATAAAATAGGCACCACCAATGGCACCAGTGAGACCGTAGGTGGCCTCGTGATGGAAGAAGAAAGCAAGCATGTAGCCCAGATGCACGGGCTGCCGGAATTCCATACTATACAGGGAGATCAAATCTTGCCACCCCACAACGTTCTGACTGAGAGCTCAGGCGACAAGAGAATGACTAAGGACATGCTGCAAGAATCGGAGAGCAGGCGCGACGATCCAGGTGGATTTACTTTTCCTGGCCACATACTCTTCGTCCCGTCCGGTGAGAGCACACCACGCGGCATGCGGGGTGACGCCGTCAGGGAAGGAGACATCCATATTCTGAAAATCGATCGCAGCAGCCTCCGCTTCAGTGTAGAAACCTGCGTGTACAGCGAGCTCCGGCAAAGACAACGTGATGACACTCCCCATAATTCAGAAAGAGCATGTTGGCGGCCGGCAACCGGAGGGCATCACCTCCCACTCGAACGTCGAAAGGAACTCCAAGGTGAGCTCTTTGTAGCCAAGATCATCGCACTCAAGCACCTTACTCCAGTGATCGAACGAGTAGCGGAGGAGGACGGCCTCCCTCAAAACACCGTTGTCTCTGATTGAGCTAAGCTCATTCCAATCTACCAATCTCTGAGAGAGAAACGGCTTATCCTTTAGCGAGTTGTAGCGCCGGGTGTGCACATCCTTTGAGAATTTACCCATACATGCCAAGATCTGGGCCGGCGATGCAGAGGCCCGACCTGAGCGACGGTAGGTCTTGGCGGAGTGACGATCTCCCGCATTCATGGTAGCAATAGGCGGATAAGAAAGGGGAGGAGGCCACGGAACTCACCGGAGGAGAGGCGGCACGCACGTTCAGCGGGATACCAAGTGGAGCGGCGCACGAACAGCAGCGAACGAACCCCGAAAGCAGAAACCTAAAATGTGCGCAGATAGCTCGGGCGAATCGGGTTTTATAATAATCTGGGCCGATCGCACGACCAGTGGTCATGCGCGATAAGTAATGCGCACGATCAATGGTCGTGCGCAAAGGGAATTTTCAGGCAGCCAAATTTGTAGTGAAAACCCAATCCACTGTGCAGTATGCGTACAAATAGGGTTCAGCGCATGCAGCGAGACAATCACAACCTTATGAACAACTTAGCTAAGCTAGAAGAAAAATAAAAATTCAGGAAAAAGAAAGATAACTGCTGGGGTTAATGTCATCCCAGCACGACTTATTCAAAAACTAAAGGTTCTAGCTAATGGGCGTATGAAAAAGGAAATGAACAGGTAAATGTTCTAATACGCGTGTCGGTAACAGGTACCGATACAGTGATAAAACAGTTACTCCTCTACCCAAATGATAATACCTACATAACGCAGGTAGAGGAAACAGAAAGTAAGAAGAGGAGGAGATATCCTCACTCAACTCACCAAACACATCCTTGCCTAGCAAGGTGTCGTCAACAGGGAGGTGGCAGGTGGAAATGGCAATGAGTGGAGCTTCCTCTACGGAGGGGGAATCAGCCTCCTCACATGAGAGGATGCTCGCATAATTGACTTGAGAATCGTGCTCCAAGCCCTCCTGAAGTACCTGTGAAGACTCGACCTGCACAGGTTCGGATAAAGAAGTGGGATCAAGAAATAAAGAAGAAGAATGACTTAAATAAAAATCAAACGGGGGAGTGATCCCGGTCTCACTCCCATCAGGTTGTGGAAGTGAAATAATGTTTGCATTGTCATCAATGCTACAAGGTTCAGCGGGATCAACGGTGGCCAGGCTTAGGATTTGGACTTCCTCCACCGGTGCTGAGGTAAACTCCTCTTCACCTAGAAGGTTGTCCTCCTCCATAGGAGTAGGCACAACACTCAGATCAACAGCCTCCTCTTGTGACACATCATCGACAATGTCGTCAGAGACGAATGTAGTATGCACAACAGGGGGTAGAATAGTGCTCGGGTAAAAGTCGAGCACCAACCCCTCACAAAGAATCGAATCCACTAGAGGTGGTGGATGTACATGGAGAATAGGCTCAGCAATGTCAGTGCATATATCAGCCGCACATCCGGTGTCCGTGTCCATACCATACCCTTCAAGATGTGAAGGTGACAAAGACACATAACCGAATGTTGAAGGTGTGCCGCCAGAGTTAGGAGTTGGGATGATCCGGATATCCGGCTCGTCATCCTTGTCCAATTGGCGAAGATACTCGGCACAGTCCTTCAAGACATGATCAGTGCTCCGACAAAACCAGCACTGCCTTGCGGGATTTCTTGGCACAGCGGGGGCTGAAGCCGAAAAGAAGTATGACGGTAAAGGCTCAGCAGAGTAGCCATAAGACTTACGAGCACCATATGGAGTACCAGACGAAGTCGGTGCGCCATATGCTGGGCTATAAGAATTATGCCTACTATTCTCCGTAGTGCATTCATCACTAGAGTGGGAAGTATCTCTATACCAACGGCAACGGATATTAAGATGTGCCCACATAGTGCGAAGATAAAAACGATTCAAAAAGAGAAACACTATTGTGCGAAATACCACACCTAACAATAATTACTAAAGCAACCTAATATAAAACAGGAAACAAAATACGAGGAAATAAGACAAAGGAATGCAATTTACAAATGGCAGGGCTTCTCTCTCAGGTTCTCCCTCTCCAGAAAACTCACACGACTGTAGTTCCCCGGCAACGGCGCCAAAAACTTGAAGGCGCAAATCTTAGCACACCGCTATAGGCGGTAGTAAGACTGCGGCACAAAACGGCAGTGTACCGATCATTCAAGTAATATAAAACGAGGAGTAATCCTCGAGTATCGAATCTCTCAAGGAACACAGTAAGGTGGAGTTAACGTTCGAGGAAGGACTTGAGATCGAAGTCCAGCGATAGGTGGAGTGCGGACGAAAGGGATTTGGTTTGTGAATAATAAAATAAAGTATTACAACTACTCCTATGCAATGCCGCTATGCAAAGCTTCGCTCGGCGGGATGGAAGACTATGTAAGCCTTGAGTGCAATACTTCGTTGGGCGGATGGATGAGTAGGCTAGCCGAATTGAACTATGCAGGCCTTGAGCGCGCTGCTTCGTTAGGCGAATGGAATACGGGCCGCGATGCCACGCTTCGGTAGGAGGATGGACGAGTAGGCATACAGATGAGGGTCACAAGCACCTCGTCGACAAGCACGCCAATAGCAATTGCTAGTGCGGCACACGAACACGAAAGCGGAATGGAAATTAGATGGGGGCGCACCTCATAAACACATATGAATAGTAAAATCTCAAATAAATGAAATAGACATTACATAACAAGATTCATTGTGTATATCATCAAAATATAGAAGAGTCTAACTTAAACAATCATCAACATAAAGAAGGAAAAAGAGGGTAAAGGAGTCGACCACATCCGAAGCCTTGCCGAAGATTCACGGTTGGAATCGCTGGGTTGTCAATCCGCATCCAAGCTCGGTCTTCAACTGCGTCCGAGGTAGAGGAGGGATGTCACTTCCTCCCGATGGCTCGTCTTCTTCGTGTCACAATCAAATCTACTCCGATACACGATCTCCTTGCTCGACGTTGGCGATCTTTGGGCTAGAAACCTCTCCTTGGAGCTCAAGGATGATGGAGGAGGCCTAGGGGGGCGGAGAACCGGCGGAAGGGGCGAAAACGGCGGACTGGATTGCAGAAAATGCGGGATCCCGACCTAAATCGCGAGCAGGACAATTTATAGGCGCTGGAATAAACAGTGTGCACGGTCATTGGCGCACGACCAGTGGTCGTGCGCGCTGGAGTTCTGTGATCGTGCTCCTGCCTGGGTGGATCCTGCAAAGTAAGAAATTTATAAAATAACATGTTCGCACGACCAGAGGCGCACGACCGGTGGTCGTGCGCACTATCGCAGGTGGTCGTTCACACTGGTCGAAATAGAACTCATGCAATTGATGTTAAGTGCGCACGACCGGTGGTCGTGCGCACTATCGTAGGTGGTCGTGCGCACTGTCCGAGACAGAACTCATGAAATTGATGTTAAGTGCGCACGAACAGTGGCGCACGATCGGTGGTCGTGCGCACTATCGTAGGTGGTCGTGCGCACTGTCCGAGACAGAACTCAGAAAAAAGGGTTAAGTGCACACGATCAGCGACGCACGACCAGTGGTCATGCGCTATAGAACTAGTGATCGTGCGCAGTGTTCCTGTACAGAATTTTACCAGGAACACCTGCACAACTCCTGCTTCTACAGAAATGCTAATCAGGCCACTGAAAGTGGCACTCAACAAAATGATAAGGCTATCAAAAGGGAATAAGCATAAAACACACCAAATTAGGCCAAGAAGTGCACCTAGCATAGAAAGACAAATATGAGCTGAAACAGGGCTAAAGTGCAGTGAAACGACTAGAAAATCGGCCTAGATGAGTCCAAATATGTGTATATGATCAGGACTCATCATTACACTACACAATCATGTAAGACTGGATTAAAATCATATGTAGTTTATCAAAAAGTGTGAGTGAATAAATCATTAGCAAATATAAACCGTTTACTCATACATAGAGGCATGCTATGCAATACTACACATGATTTCTATAATCAATTCCAGCACTCATAAGATAATGATCAAGGCATGATACAAAACAATATTATTAAGATACTTGAAATAGAGAATGAAACATTGTATTCTAAACTAGGCAAGATAGACTATATCATCCTTGAAATATTGAAAAACACATCAGTTTTTATAGAATTTTTAAGTTTTTCAAAAAACAAAAAAGGAAACAAATAAAAACATATTTTTGATGTTTTAATTGGTTTTTCAATTTTGTAGTTGTTTTGATATAGAAGAGCAAAGCATGTTTATGGTGGAAATTTTGATTTGTTTTATATTTTTTTTGTTAGAAAAAAAATAACAGAAGCAAAAAAAAATGAAAGAGGAAAAGAAAAAAAACTGGAAGTTCATAAAATATCCACTAACGCCAGCAGTAACAAGCTACCGCCGCACGTTAGAGACAGAACTCGATTTTTTGGGAAATTGAAATTTTAATTTTTGATTTTGATTAAGTGTCCTTAGATAAGCTTCATGCGGAAATTTTAGAATTTTTAGAGATCTCTAGGTGGATCAAATTTGCATGAAACTATGGCTTTTTCAAATACTTGTGTTTTATAAAAACATTTAAGCACAAAAAGATAAATTATGCAGACACAAGAGGACATTTTCAAATAACCCAAATATGTATGATTTTAGTGATAAGTAATGGAATGTTCATGCAGTGAGTAATATAAGTATGTCCTAAGATTTAAAACTACCAGGACTAAATGTCTACACCCTAGCCCCTAAGTGACGGGTGGGCATGAGGAGCTGCACACATGCCGTAGGTTGGGGTGTTAATCCCTTATGCACACATTAGAGAATGCTCAACCTAGCACTCTTTCCCCTAGTGCCTTGCAAGGCCTCACTAGAACCCTCCCTGGTTAAGGATAAGACATGTCTTAGAGGTTAGGTCTCTAATGCATACAACCCTACGCCCCCGCTATTGTGAGATATCACTTCATGGGTGAATAATCTTTTGGACAACCTATGCTTTTAACCTATGGGTTGATTTATAAACTATGAGCTTTTATGCGTGATTAATTTCTTAGTATATTTGATTTTAAAGAAACATAGTTAATCTGAGTTTTAACTTTCAATTACTCTTCTTTAAGATTGATTCATTATGGCAATACAAATATATCTAGCATGGATGATAATATTTATTAGTTGATATTGCTAGATACGATGAGTTTGAATGTTGTGTTATGCCATAAAGTTAATTGATATAATGTTGCATGTATTTAACAATAGTGATTCAAATTTTAGACATAGAGTAGAGTGATATGATTCAAATTTAATCATTCATATTGATATAAAGTTAATTCTATGATCTAAACATAAATGAGATACATGCAAGACATAATAAATTCATATAATAATCATGATCACAAACAATGTGTTGGAAGCAATAAGATCTTTTGTAGTTCTACTTGACGTTTGAATTAAAAGATCTATTGAATTGGAAAGATTATTATACATGATCATGAATTTTAACATATAGGAATTATATACTCATAATCAATTGTTTCAGAAAATAATATTTTAGATAAATCAGAATTTAGAAAGATTATGCTACCGCTAGCGTTAGAACCTAACGCCAGGTGCTAGCAACAGAGGTGAGAACCTCAAATGGTTTTTGCAATTTTTCAATTCTGATTTGACATGATTATGATTAGACATACTAGGGGTAATCAAAATAACGCAAATAGATTAGATACCTAAGCAAAACCCGGTGAAGGGATCGCAAGGTACTAGAGGCTATGATGGGAATTCAAGCCCAAAGCGTCCTTTCCAAGAAATTTTATTTTTATTAGATAGAAAATATTTATATATATATTTTTATTTTTTCAAATAAATAGAAATTCAAAGAAAGCAATGCTACACCCCCATACTTAAAATTAAACATTGTCCCCAATGTTTAAAACTAAGTATGAAGAACACTTGAAAGAAAAGAAACTTTAAGAAAAATACATAAAATTTAAGATAAGCAAGGGGTGCCTCCCAAGAGCGCTTTCTTTTTCCCGTCTTTAAGCTAGACGGTTAGTGTTAGGAAAAAGAAAAATAAAAAGAGAACTGGACAGGCAACTCCCCTAATTCACGCGTAGGTGAATGTGCCAGCATCAGTCGCACGGCTACTCCTCTGCTTAACATGTGATTCTTCATTTATCTTTGATTTTGAATTTGCAAATCCAAATCACCTATACATACCTGAGGTGATTTGAATTCAAACAGATGAGCGACATATGGATCGTCGATTATTTGGGGTAGCAACGGTTCATCTTCAACCTGAAAATTGTTAGTGTATAAAAAATAAAAAATAAAACGATTCAGATAATTTTTCGCAAGGAGGAGGCGCTAGCGAAAATATAAAATTAAGCTCTGGTTGTTCCTTTTCTAAAATAAAATTTTCATTAGAGAAATCTAGTGTATTACCAAGCGGGATAAAATTTACGGACAAAAAATTTTCATGAATTTTCGGTTGAATTAAAATAGAAGAGATTTGCGAAAATTCATGATAAAGAAAAGAAGATCCGGGTTAAGTAGGGGAAAAAACTTGTTCTTCTTATATTTCATCCGGGGTGCCCAAAACATTAAGAATTTCTAGGTAAGAGAATTTTTCTTCATATTTGGGAAAAGAAACTATGGGAGTACATGAGCAATCATGTTCCTCCATAACTAAATTTTCCAAGGACGAGGAAAAAACACTAGAAGAAAGAAAATTCTCATCTAAATTCTGGGGTGGAGTATCAAATTGAAAAAGCAGAAATTCCCCAAAATTAGAGTACGAAAATTGCGGCGTAAAAGAAGATGAACAAGAATTTGGATCGAAAGATTTATCTCCATCGCTCCGAGAGCTATCCGGATGACCTTGCCAACAAGAATAATCTACTTCGGGGCTAGAACACAAATTATTAGAGGCCGAAAAATTATTCTCGTGAAAATTAGAAACATTATTTTCCTCTAAATTTTGGGGGGAAGTGTCAATTTGATTCTGCGGAATATCCCCCAAATTAGAGAACGAAAACTGCGGTGTATAAGAAAAAAAAAACAAAAATTTGTGTCTAAAGATTTTTCTTCGTCGCTCCGAGAAATATCCTGGTGAGCTTGCGACCAAGAATAATCAACTTCGGAGCTAGAAGAATAATTATTAAATGCCAAAATTTTGTTCTCATTAAAATTAGAAAAATTATTTTCATCAAAGTTTGAAAAATTATTTTCATTAAAAGATGAAAAATTATGATCGTAATTATTATCAAAATTATTTGCATAATATTGAGGATAATTATTTTCATAATAATTATTTTTAGCATATGAATGTAAATAACATTCCTCACTTTGATATACTTGGCTTTGAAGCTTGGCAACTTTACGACCAATTCAAGAGATTGCATAATAGAAAATAAAAAGGAAACAACCTTTACTCAAATGAATGGAATTTTAAAAATATTTTTATTATATAATTTTTTTTTTTCAAAAAGCGGGTTAAATTAGTCCCAGACTTCCCAAGGTCAACCCGGTGAAGGGCTCGCAAGGTACTAGAGGCTATGATGGGAATTCCAGCCCAATGCGTCCTTTCCGAGAATTTAGATTACGCTTTTTAAGATTTTTTTTTTATTTTAAAGAGAAGGGGGAGAAGAAAGAGAATGATAAAATCAATAGATATTATTTTTCGAAATATCAACTCAGATCCCGGGCAACGGCGCTAAAAACTTGATGATCAGAACTATGCTTGCAAACAACAACAACAAGTATACCATGTCGGGTGTAGTATAGGCTTATAAAAAAAATCAAGGTCGTATAAAAATCCGGGCGTATTGATTACTCTTACTCAAGACGATCTCTATTGTTCTATAAAAAAGTACTTTTGATTCGGTTGCAATAAGAAAAGGAACTCAACTAGAAGATTATAACTAATGAAAAGAGAGATGGAAGAATGGATGAATAAAACAATAATAATTTTATTACTTCAAGAAAAGGGATTACAACTATTGAAAGAGAAATTACAAGTGCAAAAAAAAGTAAAGCTAGAATACTTAAAAAACTCGGAAATAAAGCAAGAAAATGGAGGCTTGGACTCCAATACAATGTGTACCAAATAATCTGGAGGAGCTGCCTTTTTATAGCTGAAAATTCTGGGTACACGCCCTCGGTCACGCCCGTGACCAAGGGCGTGTAAGGCGCGCGATCATCTCAGAGCGGAAAGGGCGCAGTCTGGATTTAATGCTGACGAAATTTGCGTGTCACGCCCTAGATCACGCTCGTGACCTACGACGTGTAACCTTCAAAACGTGCTGCTGGTGGGAATCTTAGGCGGGAAGAAGCAGGGAGTGGCGCGGGATGAGTATGCCCGTGACATTGAGTCGCGCCCCTGGTCACGCCCATGACCTCGGGCGTGTAAATTTAATTGACGTGGCAGGCTGATTCTAGATGCTTGCGGCGAGTCGCGGCCATGAAATTAGGTCACGCCCTTGGTCACGTCCATGACATGGGGCATGTACTTGGCGAATTCTTCACAGAACGGACCCGTGGTGGTGGAAACATGTCTAGAACACCGTACAGGTTACACGCCCATGGTCACGCCCGTGACCTTGGGCGTGTACTTGAAGTTTTTGTCCAATGCGTCCAAAAAACCTGAAATACGCAAAAAAGCTTAAGTTAGTTTATAAAATTGAAAAGAAAATAATTTTAATAAGAAAAGCATAAAAACTATATAATTTCATATTAAAAATATATTAAACTTATATTAAAAGATGAGTACAAAAAGTACTCATCAAGTGATGATTTAAATTTAATCATTCATATTGATATAAAGTTAATTCTATGATCTAAACATAAATGAGATACATGCAAGACATAATAAATTCATATAATAATCATGATCACAAACAATGTATTGGAAGCAATAAGATCTTTTGTAGTTCTACTTGATGTTTGAATTAAAAGATCTATTGAATTGGAAAGATTATTATACACGATCATGAATTTTAACATATAGGAATTATATACTCATAATCAATTATTTTAGAAAATAATATTTTAGATAAATCAAAATTTAGGAAGATTATGCTACCGCCAGCGTTAGAACCTAAGCCAGGCGCTAGCAACAGAGTTGAGATTCTCAAATGGTTTTTACAATTTTTCAATTCTGATTTGACATGATTATGATTAGACATACTAGGGGTAATCAAAACACTGCAAATATATTAGATACCTAAGCAAAACTTGCGCATTTTATAAGTTTAGCCTAATACCCTAAAATACACCTTTTGAATCCATTTTGACACTTATTTCATTTAGTCTTAATAATATCATATGACAAATTTAGTTTTTCAAATTTTATAAGACTTTTTAGGAAATGGATTTAGAAGGGTAAAAATAAAAAGGATAAGTAGATCACTTGAAAAATGACATGACTTATTATTCAACTTTATTCAATTTGATTTATATATGAATTTTGGTGTAATATGTGGAAGTCATATCACATGTTATATAAAGTGATCATATCATGATGGTTCAACAAAAAGAAAATAAACAAACAAAAAACAAAAAGGAAATTCAGCATATCATGAAGTAGATAATTGTTTTTTAAATTTTTTTTTGTTGATTTCTACTTCATGCAAATGATTGGATACTAATGAATGAGAGATTTAGGTATCCAAAGAGGACCGGGTGTGACGGTTCCTTTGGGTACCCAAATACATCATTTTTGCTTTTGGGGAGATATGAATGAATGTGCCCTTTTGATTGGAGCTAGTGTTTCATCTTTAACTTTGGGCCTCCATTCAAACCTTGGATAAGAATTATATTTAGTTTTCAAATTTCCATAATCATTTACTTGAATATTTGGCTCACAATAATTTTTGAATTTATAATTTGGAGGAAATTTGTTTGTATTTAATTTTAAGTTGGGAGAAACATGATATTGTAAATTCTGGTGATTTTGATTTTGATTTACAAATCCTTTATGTTCCTTACTCCCATTTTGAAACTTAGGTAAGATGTTCATATTCATATTCAACTTGTTTTTATATATTGTTTGATATTGTGGATTTGTATTTACCATTTTCATAAGCAAGTTGATTTATGATTTTAATTCATCATTCTTAACTTTAAGATTATGTCTAGCTTTATTATAAGCGATTGTGCTCTTTTTAAGAATGGAAACAATTGAATCAATATGATCTTGATAGTTATTTCTATATTCATCAAATGTTTCGTCCATCTCTTTAATTTCAATTTAATATTCTTTACACTTAGCACAATCATTTTTCAAGGATGAATTTTCTAAACATAATTTTTCATTCTTTTATAAAAAGAACTTCCTTTTCAAGTACCTTGTGTTTTTCTTTTAATTCATTATATTCTACACATGGTGTAATGTGTTCAACTAAGGAACCAGGGATAGAACTAGATAAATTAGAATTTGATTGTACATTAATTTTTTCCTTTAAATTTTTATTTTCTAAGCGCAAATGTTTATTAGCATCTTTTAATTTCTTAATATTGTGCTTTGTAGTTTGAAGCAATTGTAATGAAGAGATAGAAGTACAAAAAATGGGATTTGATTTCATTACGTTGCTTTCGAGAGAGGCACGATTTGAACACATTGTTTCTTTGACATCTTTTTGGCACTCCTCTTCCGAAGACAATACTTCTTCTTCTCTTCCATTTGATGTGTGCTCCAATGATCCGTCATGAAAGGAGCGTTCTTGAAGACTTGTGCAAGCTTGCATATTCTCTGTTTCTTGTGATTGTTCCATACCTGTAGAAGGAGAATCATTCAAGAAAATTCCATATCTCATATGTGGTAGGTAGAGTGTAAATAAGTTTGAAAATATTTTGGTCTAACGCACAAAATATACTATTCATAAATTTTGCAATTAAAATAATTTTGTTTTTAGTTAGTATGCTAGATGGCTTTTCAATAGTAATATTCCAAACTTTTTCATCTAAGGCCTTAAGAAAAATTTTCATTCATGTTTTCCACCCTTTATCATTTTTGCCCATAAATAATGGTGGTGATTATACTTTTTCATTTATATTAAAATTTTCCCCACTAGTAGAAGCGAGATCATGATCAAGAGACGCCATTATTCCCGGGTGTTAAGCCGAATTAGAATAACCTGCCTCTGATACCACTTGTTGGATCTGTAGGCGCCCTTAGAGGGGGGTGAATAAGGGTTTTAAACTTTTTATAGATATTAAAGAAAATAAATCTCTGTTGCTACCGCCAGTAGTATTGTTACCGCTCTGCGTTAGTGACAGAGAAATTAGCTTTCAGGTTAAGACAATGAAAATCAAAGAGCACGAATCATTGATGAAGAAATAAACATATTTTCATTAATCATCAAATCGAAATACATATGTTTACAAAAACTTTTCCAATAACGCTTGGAAAGAGGCGACAAATGAAAAACTCTTTTTCATTTTCTATACCGACCCTTCTCCCAAGGACCGGTTGGCTTTAGCCTGTCTCTCCCCAGACAAGGCCTCAAGCCGCTCTAGCCAATCTATCACCAGAAAGGCCTCGAGCACCCCCTAGATCTACTCCCTAGACCCAGTCGATGTGTGACGAATTCCTCCCTAAGTCCTACCTAGACCTAGTCGTCGTGTGGAAAATTCCCCCTAGTCCCCGCAAGGCCCTAGTCACTGTATGGTGAGTTCCTCTACCGAGCAAGAGATATAAAAATATTATAAATGAAAATATAACAACTAAAGACAAACTCCCTCTAAGGTTGAACTCAAAGATCTTGTCGAAGGTGCGCCGAAGTAATCCTTTGAGTTGATGCGTGCGACCTTCTCATAGAATAAGCGTGTTGGTTCTTTCTTCGAGTTCCTTGCATTCACGAACATTGACGGAGTTGTCTTGGCTGCTTCTGAAGGCACTCACGAGTGATCTAAAATAAGGCTTCAATTCGTTCTGCAACAGCCCAGCATAATGGAGGAAGCACCGCTCTTTAAATAAATTTGACAGTTACCGCCTGCGCTAGTACTACCGCCCCGCGATAGTGACACGACGCGCACACGGATCATGGTAATTAAGGCAACTTCTGAGCGCAAACAGTTATGACAGCCTAGCGCGCCGCGGTAACACTATCGCCCTGCGATAGTGCGATTTCCTTCCTTCAGCCAATATCTCTTTCCAAATTTCCCCCTCAATCAACTGCAGACGGGATGTTTCCAAAAGCTACCGTCGGGCGTTAGACCTAACGCGCCGCGATAGTACTTGCCAAACTTAGCGACCCGTCGACATTCCTTTTACTCCACTTTCCTTTCTGTCAATAGTTTACAAATATGCTAACACCAGCGTCAGTGCTAACGATCCGCAGTAGGTCATTTCTTCGGGCGAATCTACGTCGAGCTGGCCTAACAATTCGTCGAGCACAGCATTCATTTCGTCGAATGGAACTAGAGCCAACGATAGTATTACCGCTCCGCGGTATGGCATTCATTTTGTCGAATGGGGCTCAGCTTTCATCGATCTCAATCTGGTTTGTCAAACAGTATCTTTATTTCGTCGATCTCAATTTGGTTCGTCGAACGCAAACTTATTTTCATCGATCTCAATCTAGCTCGTCGAACGACAACTTATTTTTGTCGATCTCAATCTGATTCATCGAATGTCATCATTTTCTTCGAACACCATTTCGTCTTTCAGACGCTAGCGCCAACGTTAGTTCTAACGCGCTGTGGTAGAGCTGCAGTTCGTCGAACGGAGCACCGAGTTTGTCGAACCCAGTTCGTCGAATGGACACTAGCGCCAGTTATAGTTCTAACGCGCCAGCACGTTCTCAGCGGTTTCCTTCTCAGCGGTTTTCTTCTCAGTGGTTCATTAGTGCTTGCGCCAGCGGTAAGGGTAGCGCGGCGTGGTAGCAACAACAACATAGAACCATGGAGTTTTGAAAGCACAGAATCCTGCACACTATAAACACAAAACAAGTATGATCAAATACAATAGGATTTGTTATTGTCAAACCAAGAGATGCGGAAGGCATGTTCCAACAATGCTGAGACAGAAGGGAATTTGATTCGCCTCAGTGACTAGGGAGGAAGGGTTTTGTAGCTTTCTTTAATCAACAATGGTCTATTTATATAACCTTGATTTAGGTTTTGATTACCCATAATGATAAAAGTTTAGTGAACTTATTATTTTAATGGAATTTAGATCATTTGAGTTTGTATTTGGACATACTATAATTGAACAAGCCCGTCTCAGTAGAACCATTGAGACAATGACCTAAACCACTGGGACAGAGCACTGTCAACCGCTGGGAAAATTTAGCTGTCTCAGCGATTCAGCTGGGATTTTTCCCAGCTGTCTCAGCGGCTCAGCTAAAGCATTCTCTTCTGTTTTAGCTGACCTTACTGTCTAATCATTAATCCATTTGAGATTTGATTGTTTGATGTCCTAACCATGTTACTAAGAGTATTGATGTGACAATATTTTAAATCATAACATAACATTCATAATATCATAGATGACTGATATATGGAAAAAATAGTCACTATTCAATATTTAACCTACCTAGTTCAATCTTGAAAGAATTAAATTTAGCCTCATCCAATGGCTTGGTAAAGATATCAGCAACTTGGTTGTCACTGGGGGCAAATTCAAGGCAGATATTTGTACTTTCAACATGCTCTCTAATAAAATGATATCTTATCTCTATGTGCTTAGTCCTGCTATGAGAGATAGGATTCTTAGGAATAGAGATAGCATTGGATGAGTCACAATATAGAGGAGAATCACTTACCTTTAGGTTGTAGTCCTCTAACAGATGTTGTATCCACAAGAGTTGTGCACAGCAACTACCTGTAGCAATATATTCAGACTCAGCAGTGGATATTGCCACAATGGTCTGCTTCTTGCTACTCCAAGATATCAACCTCCTTTCTAGGAACTGACAAGTTCCACTTGTGCTTTTCCTGTCTTCTTTGCATCCTGTAAAATCTGCATCTGAAAATCCAGTCATTTCAAAATCATTATTCTTAGGGTATGTAACGCCCCAGGTTTTCCTCTTAGTCTTCTAAGTAGGGTTAGGGTAATATTGATTGTTTAAACACTAAAGTTATCGTTGCGTGGTACTAATGCGGGTGGGCATTACCGTTTCGTGTTCGTCGTCGTCTGATGAGTTGACGCTAGGTTATTATGTATGAGGGGGTTTAAGCAATTTTTATTTTTTGTATAAAGAAATATATGAGTGTATATATGCATATATATATAACATATATATAGATATATAACTATGCACATTATATATTTATAAGTTATGCACCGAGCATGGATTCCTCTCCTCTCCCCGTGCCCTTCTTGCTCAGTTTGGAAAGTTTAGGGTTTCCATCGGGCGGGTGTCGCAAGGCGTCGGAGCGGTCGAAGGAGGTTGGATCTTGATCGTCGGGGCTGTCTTCGACGCCGGGGCTGTGGATCCGGGCGGCTTCTTCCTTGCTCGTCGGGATTTGTCTGAGCCCCATTGTAAGGCAAGGAAACTTTTCTTCCTCCTCCCTCCTTCCTTTGCTCTGTTGCTCTTCTGGTTTAGGCCTATGCTGGTAGATATGTGCTTGTTTCAAAATAATTGGGGAAGGGATGTTGATAAGCCCTTTGATTTGGAAATACCTTATGTAATCGTTTTTTTTTTTGTGTTCTTTCTTTCCTCCTTGTTGAGGGGGCTGTTGCTGTGAATGTATTGTTGGGGAGCTTAAGCTGGCAGCCTTTTTATTTAGTTCACTTAATCTGTTTTCCTTTGGGGGGCTGTTCTTATGCTATATAATTGGGGGCTGCTCTTGCAATACCCGATAATTTGGGGGTTGTTTTCATACTTTATCGTTGGGGGCTGCTTTTAAAATACCTAGAAATGTGGGGGTGCTGCTGTGTTGCTTTTCCTTATGGGGGCTGCTGGTTTGCATTTCCTTATAGGGCTGCTGTTTTCCATTTCCTTATGGGGCTGCTGCTGTTATGCCTTCTTTATGGGGCTGCTGCTTTTATGCCTTCTTTATGGGGCTGCTGCTGTTATGACTCCTTATGGAGGCTACTGTGTAGCTTTTCTTTATAGGGGGGGCTGCTATTTTGCTTCTTTATGGGGGGCTGCTATTTTGATATCATTATTGGGGGGCTGCTTTTGACTATCTAATTGAGGGGCTTCTCTATATAGTACCAGTTGGGTGCTGCCTTTAGTTGTTCCTGTTGGATTCTTTGGTTCTGCTTTGTATTGTTCCTGTTGGTTTTATAGTGGGGCTGGTCGTATAATTCCATCTAGGGGATGCTATGCAAATACATATACATTTTCCCTTCCTGCTTGGGTTTATTTTGGGGCTGCCTTATAAATTTTGGTCAGGGGCGTCTGCACTTGGATCCTTGGGAGATTTTCTGTTCTTTTGGGCTACCTTGCACCACTCTTGTTGGGTTTTATTACTCGCAAAATTCTGCGCGCGTCGCTTATAAATAGCTAGAAGTGAATAACATTATGGTGGTTCTTTTGGCTAACTCCACGACATCCCTAATTGAGTGAATTTGGATAGTTGCGGTCAGATTGCTCGAAACCTTCCTTGTTTATTTTTTTTATGTCGGTATGAGGAATTAGGGTCTTAATTATCCGGGAATTTCTGTGTCTAGTTCTCGATGATTCAACGAAGCCTTTATATCGTTAAACTTGAAAGGGATGTAGATACTCTTCGGCTTCGAACCTTATATCCGTACCAGTTGTCGTCGGATTCACACTTGCAGTTTGATATCAATGCTATTGTATAATTTTGTTTGCATATGTGCCAGTAGCAGATTTACTCCCCTATATTAAGCACAAGACCCTCTTCGAGCGTCAAACCCCGTATGCTGCTAACAAGTTTTGTTGGATATGATGTTGACTGGAGTGTGGGTGGATGTAGGGGCCCTCACCACAGTGGTTGTGGGTGAACCGTTGAGTATTGTTCTGGTGAGTGGCCTTCGTGATAAGTTTACCTTCGTCTCGTTCGACACCAAGCCTTGCATGGTGTCGTCTTGCTAAATTCTTCCCACCCGGTTTTGGTTTTTGGGTGGCAGTGGATAAAGGACCACCACCCGGTTTTGGGCTGCGGGCGTTAGTGGAAGATACCACCGTCGCAGTGCCTTCTTTTAGGGGACGCTTTTCCCTCGAGCTGATCAGTCTCAAGTTCTTATAAACATATATGCTTATATATGTGTATTATGATATTATATATATGACCATCACCTCTGAGCCGCAATGGCGGACACGTGGTGGGCTTTGTTTATTTTGGCTAATACCGTCTGGTGCAGGCTTTTCCTCTTACCGAGTGCACTCATTTGAGTTGGTTCGGGTTGTTGTAAGATTATTGATGTTTATCTGCTTAGTTTCCTTTCTGCACTCTTTTACCTCTGAGCCTGCTAATCTTGGTATTCTTGCACCCTTTTGGGCTGAGGCATTCTTTTCTTATCAATGTCTCAGGTTCAGGTCTTTAGCTGTCGCAGGAGTTACAGCGGCGTCGTTCAGCTTTCCTGTCGAGGCCCTGCCTCTCTTTTAGGTAAGGGGCAGAACTTTAGTTGTTTCTTTCCCTTCTTTTCTATGGGTTCGTGTCAGTTGTTGACGCCCATAGCTCTAGATTTCTTGTGCTAGTTTACTTGCTAGTTGATTTGCTGTTACTTTCAGGTTGTTTACCTACTTGCACTTTGGGAAGCGTTATGCTAGGATGCATTAGTTACTTTATTAGTATAAAAAATGTCATTCTTGCATATCATGATTTTAAATAAATGCCACATACTTGAAGATCGTAGAAAAATCTTTTCCTACTATACTAAACATAGATATGTGCATATCATGTCTTGGATGTTTATCTTCATGCTCATGTAGGCTACAAACAAACCTATTTTACGCTGCGTATGTTTAGCATTCTACTTGTGGAGTAATGATCCACCGGACCGAGGGACGCGGTCCTAAGCTAAAATTGAAATTTTTTCTTTTTATCTCAAGCATATATATGTCTTTTATAAATTTATCGTAAGGAGTGTTTGCCTGAGCGTCTGTAGTCGTCTCCTGCAGGCGTGGCATCATAACGCGTATTTTCCCCTTGCTCTGATAATATGTATTATATTCTTGGGAAAAATGCTGGTTGTGACAGTTGGTATCAGAGGGAGGTTAGCCGGGTTGCTGTGATAGTCTGGTTGTCCGGTTAACCGCCTGGTGAGAATCGTCATTCATTGCGTACACACACCAAAGGGTCCTCAGTATGTCTTGGCTAAAGCATGAACACTACACTCATAGCATGATAAGAAGTATACGGGGCATATTATGTTGTATGGGATGCATAATATGTGTTTGTATATGGATCCTCATAGGTGACAACATACGACTGTTATGTTGTATGGGATGCATAACGTAGGTCGCATGCGTGTCCATTAGATTTTCTTTTTCATTGCATGCGATAATA
The DNA here is from genome assembly GCA_033032865.1 of Dactylorhiza incarnata. NCBI lineage: Eukaryota > Viridiplantae > Streptophyta > Magnoliopsida > Asparagales > Orchidaceae > Dactylorhiza > Dactylorhiza incarnata. The sequence continues at coordinate 2,517,746 of JAWHQI010000324.1, read as the reverse complement.
TGTAGTATGAGATGCATAAGATCGCATGTATACGCCGCTCATAGCATGCATTAAGGCCTTTTTTAGATTGCATAGCACTGCATATACATCATAACATAGCATTAGCACACGTGCCAAGCTAAAGACATACATGATGACGCTCGTACACACATGATTTGGAATAAAATTTGGCATTCATGCATTATATTATATGCACACAAGTTGATAAGATTATGGTGTATCATCCTAAGTTTAGCATAACATCATTTCATAAATTCCCAGAGCAAGGTAACACCGAGAGCAAGTATCTACTCTTTTCTGACCTGTATCGAGTTAGGAAATTCTAGTTCAAGCTTTTGCGTCTTAAGCTAGGTGTATTGAGATGTTAGTTCGTAATTGTAGCTGATGACCCCAGAGCATCATGCGTCGGAGTCGGCGCCCCCAGTCAGAGGGCGAGTCTTTGGGGGAGCGCAGCGAAGCGGTCATTGGGGAGTTGCGTGATGCGCAAATCCTGTACACCGCTATAGGCGGTAGCGAGACTGCGATCCGAACGGCAGTGAACCGGTCGTTGTCAAGTAATAATATGAGGAAGTAAATCCCCAAGTATCGAATCTCTCAAGGAACACAGTAAGGTGGAGTTAACGTTCGAGGAAGGACTTGAGATCGAAGTCCTTTGGGTCGGATGAATTGCGGACACGGGGGTTGATTTGGTTTGTGGAAAATAAAGAGAAAAAGCTACAACTACTCCTATGCAATGCCGCTATGCAATGCTTCGCTCGGCGGGATGGAAGACTACGTAGGCCTTGAACGCGCTACTTCGTAAGGGCGGATGGACGAGTAGGCAAGCGGATCGAACTATGCAGGCCTTGAGCGCGCTGCTTCGTTAGGCGGGATGGAGTACGGGCCGCGATGCCACGCTTCGGTAGGCGGATGGGCGAGTGGGCTAACGGAATGAGGGTTGTAAGCGCCTCTTCGCAATGCACACCACTAACAATTGTTAGGGCGGCACAACACAACGAACAATCCACACCACGGGGCACACCTCAAATGAAAATATAACAAGATTACTCAATCACATAGACATGATTTCATACTAATGTTAACAAGTAAAAATATACTTCATCAAAATGTTGGTTCTAGCTACATACACATCAATAAGAGAAGAATAAGGCAAGAAATCGACCGAATCCGAAGTCTCGTTGTAGATTCACGGTTGGAATCGTCGGGTTGTCAATCCGTGTCCAAGCTCGGTCCGCAACTACGTCCGGGGTAGAGAGAGCTGTCACTACTCTCCAATGAGCCCGTCTTCTTCGTGTCACGATCCGGTAGAGCTTGCAAACTTCCTCTTGCTTGATGGCGATGGCGGCTAAACCTTCCTTGGAGCACTTGGATGAAGGAGGAGGCCGAGAGGAAGCTCCGGCTCAAGATTGGCATGAAGAACAAGCCCGGAGCACCTCGATATGGTGGGCGGCGGTGGAGGGGCGAAATCGGAGCCCTGGAGCGAGAAAACGGCGGAAGAAAATCGGGATCCCGACCTAATTCGTGAGCAAGTCGTTTTATAGGCGCTGGAGTAAACAGTGCGCACGGTCATTGGCGCACGACCAGTGGTCGTGCGCACTAGAATTCGGTGATCGTGCGCTCTGCCTGGACGGAACCTGCAAAGGCAGAAATTATAAAATAACATGTTCGCACGACCAGTGGCGCACGACCGGTGGTCGTGCGCACTATCGTAGGTGGTTGTGCGCACTAGCCGAAACAGAACTCATTAAATTGATGATAAGTGCGCACGAACAGTGGCGCACGATCGGTGGTCGTGCGCACTATCGTAGATGGTCGTGCGCACTGCTCGAAACAGAACTCAGAAAAATAAGGTTAAGCGCACACGATCAGCGGCGCACGACCAGTGGTCGTGCGCAATAGAACCAGTGATCGTGCGCAGTGTTCCTGTACAGAATTGTACCGGGAATACCTGCACGACTCCTGTTCCAGCATACGACACCAGTCTAGCCACTGAAAGTGGACTTTAATCAGCACAAGAAAACTAATAACGAAGAAAGATACGAATTTACACCAAATAGGGCATATAAGTGCACCTAGCATAGAATGACCAATATGAGCTAAAACAGGGCTAAAGTGCAGTGAAAAGACTAAATAGATGGCCCAGATGAGTCCATAAAAGTGTATATGATCAGGACTCATCATTGCGTCAGAGTATTGAGGCGTTGTTGAGGCAAATGGTTGTGAAACAAGCGCAGTTTTTCTGCCCCAGGTGTTTTCAGGTTAAGGTTTTGACCTAATTTATTCGTTGGCTTGCGAATGTGGATTTGGATTTTTGTTATCTCAATTATGTGCGAGTTACAGTAGAGGATGTTGAGCGTGCCTTCTTTTTTATTTGAGTTTTACTCGATGTTTTGGCTATAGAGCTTCACAGGCGGTCATCGTTAGGTTATCGATTGTTGAGCAGTTTTTCCCCCATGTGATTTCAGGTTATATTATAATCTAACTCTTAGCCTTCAGCGTTTGTACTAGATTTTTTTCGCTCGATTAATTTCGTATCCAATTTTATAGGAGAATTTATGGTAAAGAAACGTTAGGCGCGCGTCCTTCTCGATTCTGGTGCTACCCACTAGTTCGTTTCAGGGACTTTATAGAGCGTCGTAGTTGACCCTCGTTTCAATTGGCAATCCGTTTAATGTTAAGTTCCCGTCTGGTGGCTCTGTGGTATCGAATTAGGGTATCTAGGGTTGTCCTACCCTCTTAGGTGGTTTCTTAGCTTCTGCTAATCTTAAGGTGCTAGACCTGGAGTTTTCGTTGTGATTTTGGGTTTGGGCTGGTTGTCCAGGTTTGATGTTGTTATCCAACGCAAGGTAAAGCGTTTGGTCCTTACGCTGGACATCGGTCAACCCTCGAGCCTGTTTGGCTTTCCGCGCAATGTTTCCCTGATTATTTCCACGGTGTGTGCTCGGAGCCTTTGGTTCCCGCTGGGTTTGCTTACCTTGTTTCTATGTTAGAAACTGGTAGCAGTTTGCCGGGTACCCGTCCCATTGCTAGGGCAGTTTACCCTTTGGCCCTGTATGAGCTGGAAGAGTTGCGCACTCAGTTAGGTGAGTGGTTGCAGTGTGGCTTTATCTGGCCTAGTTCTTCGCCCTGTAGTGCTCCCGTCTTGTTCGTAAAGAAGAAAGATAGTTCAGTGAGATTTTGTATCGTTTATCGAGAGCTGAACAAGGTGACCATCAAGAACCGGCATCCGTTGCCTCAGATTGATGGTTAACTTGATCAGTTGCAGGGTATTCCGAGACTATCTGGACAAGTTTGTGGTGGTTTTTATTGATGATGTGTTGGTCTATTCTTCGAGTGAAGAGGAGCATGCTTGACATTTGCGTTTGTTGATGTCTACCTTGAAGACACACAAGCTGTATGCCAAGCTGAGCAAATGCGAGTTCTGGCTTTCGCAAGTCTCCTTTTTGGGTCACGTGGTGAGCAAGGGTGGCATCACTGTGGACCCAGCTAAGGTCGCTGCTGTTTTGGGTTGGAAGAAACCGGCGTCGCCTAAGGAGATCCAAAGTTTCTTGGGATTAGCAGGCTATTATCTGAGGCTTGTGGAAGTTTTCTCAGGTAATTCTGCGCCACTGGCTAGGTTGACGCAGAAGGGAGCGGCTTTCGATTGGAGCGAGCAGTGCGAGGAGGCCTTTCAGGAGTTAAAGAGAAGGATATGCTCTGCTCCGGTTTTGGCTCCCCCTGTTAAGGGAGTAGAGTTTCAGATTTATGTTGATGCAGGCAGGTAGGCCTTGGGTGCGTCCTCATGCAGGAGGGCAAGGTCATTGCGTATGGGTCGAGGCAACTAAAAGGTCATGAAAGGAACTACCCTACGCATGTTTTGGAGTTCGCTGCGGTGATATATGCCCAAAGCCTTTGGAGGCATCTTTTGTGCGGGGTGTCATGCAAGATCTACTCGGATCATAAAAGTTTGACTTACGTGTTTTCTCAGAGAGAATTGAATTTGCGCCAACGTCGGTGGATGGAGTACGTGGCAGATTATAATGTGGAGATCCTGTATCACCCAGGCAAGGCGAATGTTGTGGCGAATGCCATAAGTAGGAAATCGGCTTTGTTATCGGACTCCCCTATTTTGGGCTGAAATGGGCGAGAAGCCAGTTTTGGGCCCAGAAGATCTGGAGGAGATGAGCATTGTTGTGGCGCAGATCCGATAGAAGCTTCGGGTAGCTCAGGAGCGCCGCGAGAAGTACGCCAATCGGCATAGGAGTGATTTGGAGTTTGCGGTGGGGGACATGGTGTTCCTTAAGGTGTCCCCGATGGCAGGTGTTAAAAGAGGTTTGGGAAGAGCCATAAGCTGAACCCCAGGCATGTAGGCCCATTCGAGATCGTCGAACGCATCAGAGTTTCTGCTTACATATTGTCGTTACCTGCCTCTTTCCCTGGTATGCATGACGTTTTCCATGTGAGCCAGTGGCGGAAGTGCGTCCGCAGCGATCGCCATGTTTTGGATTCCATGCGAGTGTTGCAGCCCAATCTGTCCTTTGTGGAGCAGCCTGTTCATATTTTGGAGAGGCAGGATCGGGTGTTGCGGAGGAAGTCCATCCCTATGGTGAAGGTCCTCTGGGGTAATCAGGATGTTCGGGGAGCGACCTGGGAGCTAGAGTCAGCAATGAAGGAGTCCTATCCTCATCTTTTTGGCTAGCTTCCCCGGTAAGCCTTCTTCTCTTGTGTTCTCTTTTCTTTTTTTCCCTTGTTTGGTTTTGTTGTTGCAAAGTATGGGGGCAAAACTTTTTTGTTAGGAGGGGTGGTTGTAACGCCCCAGATTTTCCTCTTAGTCTTCTAAGTAGGGTTAGGGTAATATTGATAGTTTAAACACTAAAGTTATCGTTGCGTGGTACTAATGCGAGTGGGCGTTACCGTTTCGTGTTCGTCGCCGTCCGATGAGTTGATGCTAGGTTATTATGTATGAGGGCGTTTAAGCAATTTTTATTTTTTGTATAAAGAAATATATGAATGTATATATGCATATATATATAACATATATATATATATAACAATGCACATTATATATTTATAAGTTATGCGCTGAGCTTGGATACCTCTCCTCTCCCCATTCCCTTCTTGCTTCGTTTGGGAAGTTTAGGGTTTCCGTCGAGCGGATGTCGCAAGGCGCCGGAGCGGTCGAAGGAGGTTGGATCTTGATCGTCGGGGCTGTCTTCGACGCCGGGTCTGTGGATCCGGGCGGCTTCTTCCTTGCTCGTCGGGATTTGTCTGAGCCCCATTGTAAGGCAAGGAAACTTTTCTTCCTCCTCCCTCCTTCCTTTGCTCTGTTGCTCTTCTGATTTAGGCCTATGCTGGTAGATATGTGCTTGTTTCAAAATAATTGGGGAAGGGATGTTGATAAGCCCTTTGATTTGGAAATACCTTATGTAATCGTTTTTTTTTTGTGTTCTTTCTTTCCTCCTTGTTGAGGGGGCTGTTGCTGTGAATGTATTGTTGGGGAGCTTAAGCTGGCAGCCTTTTTATTTAGTTCACTTAATCTGTTTTCCTTTGGGGGGCTGTTCTTATGCTATATAATTGGGGGCTGCTCTTGCAATACCCGATAATTTGGGGGTTGTTTTCATACTTTATCGTTGGGGGCTGCTTTTAAAATACCTAGAAATGTGGGGGTGCTGCTGTGTTGCTTTTCCTTATGGGGGCTGCTGGTTTGCATTTCCTTATAGGGCTGCTGTTTTCCATTTCCTTATGGGGCTGCTGCTGTTATGCCTTCTTTATGGGGCTGCTGCTTTTATGCCTTCTTTATGGGGCTGCTGCTGTTATGACTCCTTATGGAGGCTACTGTGTAGCTTTTCTTTATAGGGGGGCTGCTATTTTGCTTCTTTATGGGGGGCTGCTATTTTGATATCATTATTGGGGGGCTGCTTTTGACTATCTAATTGAGGGGCTTCTCTATATAGTACCAGTTGGGTGCTGCCTTTAGTTGTTCCTGTTGGATTCTTTGGTTCTGCTTTGTATTGTTCCTGTTGGTTTTATAGTGGGGCTGGTCGTATAATTCCATCTAGGGGATGCTATGCAAATACATATACATTTTCCCTTCCTGCTTGGGTTTATTTTGGGGCTGCCTTATTAATTTTGGTCAGGGGCGTCTGCACTTGGATCCTTGGGAGATTTTCTGTTCTTTTGGGCTACCTTGCACCACTCAAGTTGGGTTTTATTACTCGCAAAATTCTGCGCGCGTCGCTTATAAATAGCTAGAAGTGAATAACATTATGGTGGTTCTTTTGGCTAACTCCACGACATCCCTAATTGAGTGAATTTGGATAGTTGCGGTCAGATTGCTCGAAACCTTCCTTGTTTATTTTTTTTATGTCGGTATGAGGAATTAGGGTCTTAATTATCCGGGAATTTCTGTGTCTAGTTCTCGATGATTCAACGAAGCCTTTATATCGTTAAACTTGAAAGGGATGTAGATACTCTTCGGCTTCGAACCTTATATCCGTACCAGTTGTCGTTGGATTCACACTTGCAGTAAGATATCAATGCTATTGTATAATTTTGTTTGCATATGTGCCAGTAGCAGATTTACTCCCCTATATTAAGCACAAGACCCTTTTCGAGCGTCAAACCCCGTATGCTGCTAACAAGTTTTGTTGGATATGATGTTGACTGGAGTGTGGGTGGACGTAGGGTCCCTCACCACAATGGTTGTGGGTGAACCGTTGAGTATTGTTCTGGTGATTGGCCTTCGTGATATGTTTACCTTCGTCTTGTTCCGACACCAAGCCTTGCATGGTGTCATCTTGCTAAATTCTTCGACCGTGTTGTAAGTTAAGTGTTGATCTATTGATTAACTACTAAATCTAGTGCTTACTGATCCTCTCGTCTTGAGTTGTGGATAAAAACCATTTGTCATCCTGTTTTCCCTGTCTGGCTCTCCTCTGTTTGCTATGTTGGATATATGAGCTAAGTATGCTTTGTTGTCTAATCATCCGGGATAGTTGTGGAGAGTGGTTCTTGATCTCTATGATCTTCGTTGTCTAATGTCCTGAGTGTTCTCGTGTTACGCCCCGTGTCTTGATTGAAATTAAATTTAATTATTTAGAACCTTTTTCTTAAGCCTTGTGTGGTGGGTAGTGTTGAAACCGATTTCTCGGTCTCTCGTAGAGCTCGAGGCCCTCACCGAAATGAGGGGCGGCTAGCCCTTACTGATCCCTTGAGGCGGGTAGATGGAAGATTAAGAAATTGACAAAGACCTTAGTCACAGCGAGGAGGTCCCTCCACTAACCCGGAAGATCGTTGAGCGCTTCCCCTCCCAAGCCAAAGCTGAGACTTGGGCATCTTGGAGAGCTCTGGAAACGCTAACCAAAGAAAGCCTAAGGAGAGGGAAGCTGAAGTGACCTCCCTCCAAAGGTGCCCTTAAGGTCCTATTGATAGATTTTCTGATCTGGTCTGCAAATAACAGGATTACGCCTTTTGATTTTACTATCCGCACCACAAATGGGTATGCTAACAGCCAAGCTCCGCTGTTTGGAGAGGCTAAGGGCAGACCACCAAGGCTAAAAGGGTAAGTTGACCCTAATGATTTCTGGATAAAGGATTGCGTGAACCTTACTGTCGGAGCTCTCGCATGTCTTCTCGCGGATCCTGCCCGCGGCGCCTCTTTTAGAGGGTCGCCTTGCGAGAACACTGCTGACGGAGCTCTCGTGGGTCTTCTCGCAAATACTGCTCGCGGCGCCTCTTTTAGAGGGTCGCCTTGCGAGGACTTCACTGGCCCATTTTGGTGGTCTGCCAAGGTCTCATCGGTTGGGGGCCGATCTCGGCGAGGTCTGGATCTCGCAACTCCTGTCTCGCTCGGTTTCCTTGTCTGGCGAAATCGGGGTTGTACACAATCCCCGCTCTTCGCGAGGACAAATGTCCTCGCAAAGACTCATCCAACCCTTATATTCGCCCGCTCCCGGATGACCTGTCAGGAATCTTTGGTGGGACCCACCCTGTGGGCTATAAATATCGTCACGAACCCCCATTGGCGCGCGCCGTTACTTTTCTTCCTTTTCTTACTTTAGTTGCCTGGAGATGCCAATTTCCAAAGAAGCAGAGGCTCGCCTGAGGGCGATGAGAGCTGGCGGGCTACCTTCCACGACCAAGGTCCCCGCCTGGATGAACCGGCCGTCCCCCGCCCAGTCGCCAAAAGTCAAGAAGGCGAAGGCGGCTCGTCGCAAAGTAGACGACTCTGTGATGCTGGACTCCTCCCCGGACGATCGCCGCCTCGAGAAGGTATGAGCAACTCAAACTTATGTTAATATATTGCTCCTCATTCATTTCTACTCGCAGGATACTTTGCCGAGCGAGATCGTTGGAGAACTTGCTGAGGGGTCTCGTAAAAGCCCGCAGGTGGATACGAACCTCGCTGGGAAAAACACCACCGGTACGATCTGGATCTCGCATACCGTAATATTTCTGTCAACCATATATGACCTCCATTACTCTTTTCTTACAGTCTCGCCCCTGAAGTCTTCGGTCCGCTAGTCGTCGCGACCTCCGTCTCCGCTTCCGCCTCCTGACAAAATCATAAACAAGCCTGGATTCCAGCTCTTGACGAGCGAGGAGACCGGGGGTTCTGCGCTGCCGAAGATCCCTCCTACCAACAGTGCAGCCTACCCCGCCGGCTTGGGAAAATCTCTCTATCCTCACTACGGCAACGTGTTCCAGGGTCGTCCCTCGACCTCTCGCCTCCCGCTTGGTAAGTATTCTGACCTCGCCGGAACCCTGCGCGAACTCACGCGCGCCATCTGACCTCTTCGTAATATCTTGCAGACAATGCCGAAAATCCGCCTACCGATTCCGAGCTGGGCGACGACGAGATGTCCCCCCTTCCGGACCAGGTGGAGAACTTCTTAGGGGATCCGCGAGACCCCAAGAGGTTGAAGCAGTGAACCGCGGAGTTGCTGAGGAAACACGAGAGGATGCTGATGGATCTCAACATACAAGCGAGGCGGGACCGAGAAGCCGCCGAGGACAGGCACGCGGTTTTAATGGAAGAATGTGCGAGGCTCCGGCAAGCGAGACAGCGTGACCAGGATGAGAGCGCCACGACGCCGGAGGTTCATATAGCTAGGATGAGAGACTACGCCTTCCTCACGGATAGGGAGGGTCGTTTGGCGGAGGACTATTATAATTCTAGGGTACCGCCGAGGTCCGGGTCGCGGGGTGGGGGCCAGTGGAAATGGCTACACCATGATTCTCGCTAACTACTATGTTATAGAATTATTTGTAATAGATGTCGCTGTTTTTTTGAACAATCTCGCTATGTTTCGTGGCTCGTGTAATTACCACTGATGCTGGCTTGTCTGACAATCACCATTATTATTTTTTTTATGGTTTCTCGCTCGCTGTCAATAGATCTATTTTAATTGTTATATGGTGCTCGCGAAGACCCTCTATTCTCGCTAGACGTATCCCGCAAAAAATGTTTATACTAACCTTGCAGGTCCATCTCGCCCATGGCCATGATGTGATGTTTTTCACTGCTACCCGCGCTCGCCGGCGCTTGGACTTCTTCCCGCCCTTTTGCTTTGGCTATAAATAGGCGGTTTTAACTGAGTCAACCACCGCATTTACTCTCGACCTTCTTCTTCCTCTGCTTCAGAGCTCTCATTTCTTCTCATTTTCGCATTTCATCCTTTCTCGCAGGTTGCTAAGATGGGCGGTGACGCGGAGTCGGAGGGTCGGCGAAGGGTCGCGAAGGCCTTCGCCGAGCATAGCTTCTTTACTTGTAACTTGACCGATGAGGAGTACTTCAGCGCGGTCGCTGACTACGTCACCCCCCCCCGCCCCCCCGTTTGAGGCATGCCGCCCTAGTGAGGATGACGTGATCAACGACCCGTTGGTCGACGAGTTGGCCATTCCTACCGCCCATTTCGCGGTCGGTCTGCGCCTTCCCTTGTGGCCGGAAGTCCGCCAGGTAATAATCGCTCTCGCTTATTTCTCATTTTTTTTGCCACTCGAGTTTCGCTCGCCGTGCATACTAATCATGTTCTCACTGCTCATTAGGTGCTCAAACACTATGGGGTGGTTCCCGGCAGCTCACTCCTAATGCCATGGCGGTGGTCACCGCCTTCGCCTGCTACCTTCGCGAGGAGCGCATCGAGTTCAGCCTCCCGGTCTTCCAGAAGCTGTTCTCATTCCACGCCTACATAGATGGGACAGCCTACTTCGTGGGCACGGGTCCGAAGGTGGTCGAGACCGTCAACAAGGCCCACTTCTGGGCCCAAAAGTTCGTCGTCGTCAAGGGGAACTTCGGCAACATTCCCCTCTCGCCAGTTCAACATAGCGAGACCACCTACCGGCCCACCACCCTCGGCGGCCATGACGCCCTCCTCCATCAGTTCTTCTGCAAGAAGAACTTTGAATTCATCTACCTCCGCCGCAACCTAGATTCGCTACCTCCGGTTCTCGCCGGAGAAGGTAAAGATCTCGCCTAACATCTTTGTCTTTATTCGCTACCATGTCGTACTTATCCGAACTATTGTTTGTTTCTAGGCGAGCGTGATCTGCCCCTTCATCCCCCTTACGCGAGCACCCGGAAAACCGACGCTACCATGGCTCTCGCTACCATGGGGGTGGAAGCTTGCCGAGGCGTCGTCACTCCGGCCGAGCCCTCTTCTCGCAAGAGATCGGGGGCTTCTGGTAGTCATGCTGCCCCTTCGAAATCTCCGCCCAAGAAGAAGAGTGGGAAGAGCACGGTCTCGCTTGCTCCTTCGCAGGGAAAGGAACCTCGCGAGGCCGCCTTCGACGAGTTTGACCTTACCGGCCTCTCGGGAGGCGAGGACGAAGAGCCCTGCCAGGAGGCGGTTAGGACCTCCGTCCTCCCCATCCTGGTGAACCACTACAACTTCGGCCTAGGCCAGAGGCACCGGGACGAGACTGGTGAGCCCCTCGTCACTTGGAAGCCGGAGACCAACAGGGTGGATATCTCCTCCATCCTCCCCTCCTGGGTGGAGAAGGAGACTGTCAGCGGTCATGCCTTCGACCTCGCGTTCGCTCTTTATGGTCGCGAGGATGCGGGGTCTTATAAGGATGAGACCGCGAGGACCCTTGCTTACGAGAGTGCGAGGTCCCAGCTGCGCTCTGCCGAGCTCGCCCACATGATGGGGAGGCGTTGCTTACAGCTGGAGCTTCAGAATGTGGAGCTCGCGAGGGCCTACCAGGGGGTTCTTGCCGAGAACACTGATGCGATGATTCGGCAAGTGCACCGGTCGCGCAAGTAATAATAATGGGGAAAATCCCCGAGTGTCGGTCTCTTGAGGAACACAGTAAGGTGGAGTTAGGTTTCGAGGAAGGACTTGAGATTGAAGTCCTTAAATCGGATGGAATGTGGGGGAGTTGGGTTGGCTTTTGGAAAATAAAATAAAAGCTATCAACTACTCCTATGCAATGCCGCTATGCAATGCTTCGCTTGGCGGGATGGAGACTAGGCAGGCCTTGAGGGCGCTGCGTCGAAAGGGCGGATGGACGAGTAGGCAAGCGGAATCGAACTATGCAGGCCTTGAGCGCGCTGCTTCGTTAGGTGGGATGGAATACACGGGCCGCGATGCCACGCTTCGGTAGGCGGATGGACAAGTAGGCTAGCGGAGTGAGGGTCGCAAGCACCTCTTCGACAAGCACGCCACTAGCAATTGCTAGTGCGGCACACGAACGTGACGGCGGAATGGAAATGGACGGCGGCGCACCTCAAGCAACTCAAATAGATAAATTACACAAACACATAGACATGAAATATATATGTAAATATAACTAATTCAAGTGCCACTTCATCATAATAATGAGATCTAAAACATATACACATCAATAAGAGAAGAATAAGGCAAGAAATCGACCGAATCTGAAGTCTCGTTGTAGATTCACGGTTGGAATCGCCGGGTTGTCAATCCGCGTCCAAGCTCGGTCCGCAACTACGTCCGGGGTAGAGAGAGCTGTCACGACTCTCCAATGGACCCGTCTTCTTCGTGTCACGATTCGGTAGAGGTTGCAAACTTCCTCTTGCTCGATGGAGATGGCGGCTAGATCTTCCTTTGGAGCTCTTGGATGAAGGAGGAGGCCGAGAGGACACTCCGGCTCAAGATTGGAGTGAAGAACAAGCCCGGAGCACCTCTAGATGGTGGGCGGCGATGGAGGGGCGAAGTCGGACGAACTGGAGCAGAAAACGGCGGAATACGGCGGGGCGTCCTGACCTAAATCGCGAGCAGGGAATTTATAGGCGCTGGAATTAAACAGTGCGCACGGTCAGTGGCGCACGACCAGTGGTCGTGCGCACTAGAATTCGATGATCGTGCGCTCTGCCTGGACGGAAACCTGCGAAGACAGAAATTATGAAATAACATGTTCGCACGACCAGTGGCGCACGACCGGTGGTCGTGCGCACTGGAGTTGATGGTCGTGCGCACTACAGCAAACAGAACTCGGAAATTAAATGGTAAGTGCGCACGAGCAGTGGCGCAGTACCAGTGGTCGTGCGCACTGGCGTTGGTGGTCGTGCGCACTGCACCAAACAGAACTCGTGAAAAAGGGTTAAGTGCACACGATCAGTGGCGCACGACCAGTGGTCATGCGCAATAGAACCGGTGATCGTGCGCAGTGTTCCTGTGCAGAATTGCACCGGAAACACCTGCACGACACCTGTTCCAGCGTACGACACCAGTATAGCCACTGAAAGTGGGACTTAACATCGCAAGAAAACTAATAACAAAGAAAGATACGAAATAACACCAAAATGGGCCGAGAAGTGCACATAGCAAGTGATAACAAATATAAGCTAAAACAAGGCTAAAGTGCAGTGGAATGACTAGATAAACGGCCCAGATGAGTCCATATATGTGTATATAATCGGGACTCATCACACCCCCAGACTTACCTGTTTGCGCGTCCCGAGCAAACAAATTCTAAGCGAACTAGGAAAGAACAGTAGATGGCTTAATGATTATACTACAGAGTACCATGCGAAGTCGCATGCTCACGTGCATAAGAAAAATAGTAGAAAAGATTTCTGATTATAAAAACAGTTTATAAATTTCTAAAAGAGTAAAAGCATATTACAACTACTCAAAATGGTGAACTACGGTGAATCGTTCGGTCCTGCATACGGAGAAATTAACTAAACGCTGAGATGAGCATTGCTCAAGATTGGGATGCCAAACAAACTCCACCGAAATCCATCGGTGTCGGTGACCATAGGCTCGCCCGGTCACATTCTCTCCACGGCACTGGGTTGACTCAAATGCGTGAATCAATAGGACTTTAGGTTTTAAATGGGGCTTGGGTTTAGGTGAGGTATACAATGATAAAGACGATGGTTCAAATACTAAACCCAAATGAGCTAATGCAGGAAACTATCCTCATTCACCACACAAACACGCGGGTACACAACACCCCCAGACTTGGACTTAACAGCATGGGTGCGTGCACCGCCTACTCCCAAACATAAATCTATACATAAAGATTTTCAATTAAACACTCCTTCTCTTTCCTTTCTTTTTAACTTCTTTTCTTTTTTTTTTCATTTTTTTTTTCTTTTCTTATCATTTTCAGCAAATAAACAAAAGGACACATCCACATCTTCACAAACATATTACCACATCAACAACCCAACTCATGAAAATAATAAACAGCTAAAGCTCAGATTTGGGTGTGCGACTAGGATTGGCTTTTGGGCTTTGGTGAAATAAAAGTGGGGCTGAATCAAAGAACGGGTAGGCACAACTGGGCTAGCGAGGATATAGCGGTAAGGATAGGCACAAAGGCTCAACCGGGCCAAAATGATGGCCTATATCACATTCACACAATTGACTTACCGTATACCCATGCTTCAAGAATCGCTTGGGGCAAGTTCTAGCCACCGAGAAAAATTCTCCTTTCTCCCGACTCAAGCAATACGAGTCTAGCGATCGTTTACACACATCCCTACGCTACCGTTTGATTCACACCGGATTCACCATTTGAGTAGAGTAAACAACATTTACACTAATAAGAAAAATATAAAACCATAATTATAAAGAGAAGTCTAATCTACACGAATTTCTATGCAACCGAGCACTCGACTAGGAGCACTACTAGAGTCAACATTTTACTCTGCTGCATAGTCCTAAGCCATCACCTAGACTTTTCCAAATAAGCAGAAGAATTAAATTCACAACGGAGCAAGCAAACAGATGAGTACGCGCTCAAGTGGGTGATGTGGTGTGCAATGAAAATAAACAAAACATTTTAAATGAAATCTTCTAGCATGCAGTGCAATGGTGCACGTGAGCGGGTAAACAAAACTACTCTCCCCCAGACTTAAACTAAACAATCCACAGAATATATGACATGAAAATCAGAAAAAAACTAGGGAAAGAGAGTACCCAGTGCTCAGAAATGAGCACACCAGAAGATTGGCGTTTAAACCACGACTAAGCTGCACCATCCGCCATCCAGAAGAAGTACCTGCAGGGGTCAGCTCCGCAAAACAAAAGAAACAGAAAAAGATAAACTACAATACTACAGCTAACTAATCAGGATTGAATAAAATAAAATGCATGAAAAGTAAGATAACTATTGGGGTTATTGTCCTCCCAGCACGACTTATTCAAACTTTAAGAGTTCTAGCTAATGGGCCTATGGAAGGAGAAGTGGACAGGTAACTGGCCTAATATCCGTGTCGGTAGCGGGTACCTATACGGAGAAAGAACAGTCACGCCTCTACCTGAATATAAATACCTGCTCCTCACAGGTAGAGGGAAAAGAAAGTAAGAAGAGGAGGAGGCCTGGTCCTCACTCATCTCACCAAAACTATCCTTGCCCAGCAAGGTATCGTCCACAGCAGGTCCGCAGGAGGAGAAGGCAACGAATGAGGCTTCCTTAATGGAGGAGGGATCAACCTCCTCGCATAAAAGGACACACTCATCATTGACTTGAGCACAAAGCTCCAAGTCCTCCTGAAGTACCTGTGAAGATTCAACCTGCACATGCTCGGGTGAAGAGGGGGGATCGAGAAATAAACAAGATGAAGAACATAGATAATCAAAAATCGGGGGAGTGGTCCCGGTCTCACTCCCATTAGGTTGGGGAAGTAAAATAATGTTTGCATTGTCATCAATGCTACAAGATTCGGCGGGATCAACGGTGGCCAGGCTTAGGATTTGGACTTCCTCCACCGGTGCTGAGAAAAATTCCTCTTCACCTAGAAGGTTGTCCTCCTCCATAGGAATAGGCACAATACTAAGATCAACCGCCTCCTCTTGCGACACATCATCAACAATGTCGTCAGGGACGAGTGTAGTATGCACAACAGGGAGAGGAATAGTGCTCGGATAAAAGTCGAGCACCGATTCCTCACAAAGAATCGAATCCATTAGAGGTGGTGGATGCACTGGGAGAATAGGCTCAGCAATGTCGGTGCCCTGATCAGCCGCACATCCGGTGACTGTGTCAACGACATACCCTTCAAGATGTGAAGGTGGCAAGGACACAAAACCGGATGTTGAAGGTGTGCCGCCAGAGTTAGGATTCGGGATGATCCGGATATCCGGCTCGTCATCCTCATCCAATTGGCGACGAAAAGCAACACAATCCTTCAGGGCATGATCTGTGCTCCGACAAAACTGGCACTGCCTAGCAGGCTTCTTTGGCACAGCGGGTGCTGAAGCCGAAAAGAAGTATGACGGTAAAGGCTCAGCAGAGTAGCCATAAGACTTACGCGCACCATATGGAGTACCAGACGAAGTCGGTGCTCCATATGCTGGGCTATAAGAATTATGCCTACTATTCTCCGTAGGGCATCCATCACTAGAGTGGGAGGTAGCTCCACACCAACGGCAACGGAAATTGAGATGTGCCCACATAATGTGAAGATAAAACGATTCAAAAAGAAGAACACTATTGTGCGAAATACTACACCTAACAAAAATTTACTAAAACAACCTACTATAAAACAAGAAGATGGAATAAAGAGAACAGAAATAAAATAAAAGATGCAATTTACAAATGGAAGGGCTTTTCTCTCAAATTTTCCCTCTCCAGAAAACTCACACGACTGTGTTCCCCGGCAACGGCGCCAAAAACTTGATGCGATGATTCGGCAAGTGCACCGGTCGCGCAAGTAATAATAATGGGGAAAATCCCCGAGTGTCGGTCTCTTGAGGAACACAGTAAGGTGGAGTTAGGTTTCGAGGAAGGACTTGAGATTGAAGTCCTTAAATCGGATGAAATGCGGGGGAGTTGGGTTGGCTTTTGGAAAATAAAATAAAAGCTATCAACTACTCCTATGCAATGCCGCTATGCAATGCTTCGCTTGGCGGGATGGAGACTAGGCAGGCCTTGAGCGCGCTGCGTCGAAAGGGCGGATGGACGAGTAGGCATGCGGAATCGAACTATGCAGGCCTTGAGCGCGCTGCTTCGTTAGGTGGGATGGAATACACGGGCCGCGATGCCACGCTTCGGTAGGCGGATGGACGAGTAGGCTAGCGGAGTGAGGGTCGCAAGCACCTCTTCGACAAGCACGCCACTAGCAATTGCTAGTGCGGCACACGAACGTGACGGCGGAATGGAAATGGACGGCGGCGCACCTCAAGCAACTCAAATAGATAAATTACACAAACACATAGACATGAAATATATATGTAAATATAACTAATTCAAGTGCCACTTCATCATAATAATGAGATCTAAAACATATACACATCAATAAGAGAAGAATAAGGCAAGAAATCGACCGAATCCAAAGTCTCGTTGTAGATTCACGGTTGGAATCGCCGGGTTGTCAATCCGCGTCCAAGCTCGGTCCGCAACTACGTCCGGGGTAGAGAGAGCTGTCACGACTCTCCAATGGACCCGTCTTCTTCGTGTCACGATCCGGTAGAGGTTGCAAACTTCCTCTTGCTCGATGGAGATGGCGGCTAGATCTTCCTTTGGAGCTCTTAGATGAAGGAGGAGGCCGAGAGGACACTCCGGCTCAAGATTGGCGTGAAGAACAAGCCCGGAGCACCTCTAGATGGTGGGCGGCGATGGAGGGGCGAGGTTGGACGAACTGGAGCAGAAAATGGCGGAATACAGCGGGGCGTCCTGACCTAAATCACGAGCAGGGAATTTATAGGCGCTGGAATTTAACAGTGCGCACGGTCAGTGGCGCACGACCAGTGGTCGTGCGCACTAGAATTCGATGATCGTGCGCTCTGCCTGGACGGAACCTGCGAAGACAGAAATTATGAAATAACATGTTCGCACGACCAGTGGCGCACGACCGGTGGTCGTGCGCACTGGAGTTGATGGTCGTGCGCACTACAGCAAACAGAACTCGGAAATTAAATGGTAAGTGCACATGAGCAGTGGCGCACTACCGGTGGTCGTGCGCACTGGCGTTGGTGGTCGTGCGCACTGCACCAAACAGAACTCGTGAAAAAGGGTTAAGTGCACACGATCAGTGGCGCACGACCAGTGGTCGTGCGCAATAGAACCGGTGATCGTGCGTAGTGTTCCTGTGCAGAATTGCACCGGAAACACCTGCACCACACCTGTTCCAGCGTACGACACCCGTCTAGCCACTGAAAGTGGGACTTAACATCGCAAGAAAACTAATAACAAAGAAAGATACGAAATAACACCAAAATGGGCCGAGAAGTGCACATAGCAAGTGATAACAAATATAAGCTAAAACAAGGCTAAAGTGCAGTGGAATGACTAGATAAACGGCCCAGATGAGTCTATATATGTGTATATAATCGGGACTCATCAAACACGCAGCTGAAGGGGAAGCTGCTCGTCGCGGAGGACAGTGTGGTGAGTCATCTAGACCTCCCCCATATTCTTTTCCCCTGGCCGTTTCGCCTCTCTAATTGAACTTATTTGCAGGATGTCGAGGCCGCCGGGAGAGCCAATGCTTGCATCGAGGATTTGGAGGGCGAGGTGGCTGGGCTGAAGGCCCTAAACTGCGACCTCACTCGCGTCGTTGTTCCCCCTCACCTCTCCGTTTAAAAGAAGACCGGCGAGCGCGAGACGAAGAAATCCGCGTGGGATCTATAGAGTCAGCTCGCTACATCTTTTCGGTGGTGAAGGCGATCGGCCTCTTGGATGATGATGCGGTCGACATGACTCTGGAAGACGTCGTCCCGGAGCTCTTCCTCCCTCTTCTGCCCGTGAAGGACAGTGATGATGAAGAAGGATCTGCGGGTGGTTCCTGAAGCTACCCGGTATTCTTTTGTTTTGCGCTGTAATTATGATCGGCGAGATTGCCGAAGATTGTAACCGAAATATGAAATGTAGAATGCAAATTTTGCTTTGCTCATTGTGCCTTCCTTTTTCTGTCTTGCAATTTTCATGCGTTGAATGTCTCGCCCTCGCTTATCTCGTTATCCGCCTTCGCAGAGGCTATTCTCGCGATGATTGTTCTCGCGCCACGCGTTATTGAATAGATAGGTATAGGCTACTTTGGTTGCTCGGACCTTTTGTCGTCTGCCATGGGATTACTACCCTTTTAGTTATGCGTATTTTCTCTAGGTTTCGCAAGGCATTTTTCCTCTTGGCGAGAGCTCGCCTCTTACCCGGTGCCGGCAACCTTTCTGCCGAGGACCGGTTGTTCTGGATCGCATAAGATTGATTCTCGCCACTCGCATGGTGTGCAAAATTTCTCTTTACCGAGCGGGCCTGTCCGCCGAGCGAGACGGAACCTTCCAGTATAAAGACTTGTCATCCTTGCCAGCCTCTCCAGAGATCAACCAGAACCCCCCGTATAGGTAAGAGCCCAGGAGCGGAATTGATCTGGGGCATTCCAGCACCAACATATCCAACCTTGCCAGCCTCTCCAGAGATCAACCTAAACCCCCCGTCTAGGTGAGAGCCCGGGAGCGGAATCGATCTTGGGCATTCCAGCGCCAACATATCCAACCTCGCCAGCCTCTCCAGAGATCAACCTGAAGCCCCCGTCTAGGTGAGAGCCCGGGAGCGGAATCGATCTGGGGCATTCCAGCTCCAACATATCCAACCTCGCCAGCCTCTCTAGAGATCAACCTGAACCCCTCGTCTAGGTGAGAGCCCGGGAGCGGAATCGATCTGGGGCATTTCAGCGCCAACATATCCAACCTCGGCAGCCTCTCTAGAGATCAACCTGAACCCCCCGTCTAGGTGAGAGCCCGGGAGCGGAATCGATCTGGGGCATTCCAGCGCCAACATATCTAACCTCGCTAGACTCTCCAGAGATTAACCTGAACCCCCCGTCTAGGTGAGAGCCCGTGAGCGGAATCGATCTGGGGCATTCCAGCGCCAACATATCCAACCTCGCCAGCCTCTCCAGAGATCAACCTGAACCCCCCATCTAGGTGAGAGCCCGGGAGCGTAATCGATCTGGGGCATTCCAGCGCCAACATATCCAACCTCGCCAGCCTCTCCAGAGATCAACCTGAACCCCCCATCTAGGTGAGAGCCCGGGAGCGGAATCGATCTGGGGCATTCCAGCGCCAACATATCCAACCTCGCCAGCCTCTCCAGAGATCAACCTGAACCCCCCGTCTAGGTGAGATCCCGGGAGCGGAATCAATCTGGGGCATTCCAGCGCCAACATATCCAACCTTTGTCACGCCGGCACGGCAGTAGTCATAAGCATCATAAAAAGGGAGTAAGACATTAGTTAAACAACATAATAAAGCTCTCAAGGGTAAAACCTTTACAAATCATCCCCACTTCGGGCTCGGTCGAGGGGTACCCCTTCTACATCCTGGAGGTGATACCCCCCCGCCCCCCCCGACTTGAGCACCTCGCTTACAATATATGGTCCCTCCCAGTTGGGGTTGAGCTTACCCACCGCGGCCCCTCTGCCGGCCGCATCGACCTTCTTCAGGACTAGGTCTCCTTTCTGAAAGTGCTTTATCCGGATATGTTTGTCGAAATATCGAGCCATCCGCCACTTGACCTCTTCCTGCCTGATGGCGGCCAAGTCCCGGAGTTCTTCCACCAGGTCCAAAGACAGCCTCTGCTCTGCATTGTTATTTTCTAGCCAGTCTTCATCCCCCTCGCTCGCAGCGATCACCCGGGGGGTCTTTACCTTGAACTCTATGGGGAGAACGGCCTCGGACCCATGAGAGAGCTTGAATGGAGTTTCCCCGGTGGCGGTATTCAGAGTAGTCCTCATGGCCCAGAGGACAGAGGGTAGCTGTTCCACCCAGTTTCCCCGAAGGTTCTCCACTTTCTTTTTTAATAGGTTAACGATTATTTTGTTCGCCGCCTCCACCTGCCCATTGCTCCTCGGGTGGTGGACCGATGCGAACCGGAGGTCAATGTCGAGCTGAGTGCAGAAGCCAACAAACTCTTCACTGGCAAACTGCGGCCCATTGTCCGTCACTATAGCTAGAGGGAGCCCGTGCCTGCAAATTATCTCACCCCACACAAAATTCCTTACAACCTGAGAGGTTACCTTAGCGAGTGCTTTCACTTCTACCCACTTGGAGAAGTAGTCGATCATGACCAGCAGGAACTTCCTCTGGCCGCTGGCTTGGGGGAAGGGACCAACCAGGTCCAGCCCCCATATGGCGAAGGGCCAGGGAGCCGTGATGGTCCGGAGCCTTTGAGCTGGGAGGAGTTGGAGCGGAGCATAGAGCTGGCACTTCGGACACTTTCTCGCGAACTCTGTCGCATCCTTGCTGAGAGTGGGCCAGAAGTAGCCTTTCCTCAACACCCTCCCCTCCAGGGTCCGACTCCCGGAGTGAATGCCGCACTCCCCGGAGTGGATTTCTTCCAGGACTCTCGGAACCTCCTCCTCGGAGACACAACGGGCCAGGAGTCCCGAGAGGGTCTTTCTATATAGCCCTCCTGCATGTAAGGAGTAATAGGCGAACTTATACCTGAAGCGTCTCTTGTCCACGTCCTCTCCAGGTATCCTCCCGGAGGACAAGAAGGTGATGAATGGATCCATCCACGAGGCTCGTCGGTCCACCTCCATCAACTCTCCTTCTTCGATGGAGGGTCGGAAGAGTTCCGAAGCCGTCCCTCCCGCTCGGGGACCGAACTTGGCTTAGAGGTCCACCTGGGTTCTCTCCTCCCTCGGCACGTGCTTGATGGAGAAGGTGCGGAACTGTCCGATGATTCCCTTGACCTTTTCCAGGTATAGTAGGAGGATCGGGTCCTTCGCTTCAAACTCTCCCTTGATTTGGCATGCTACCACCATGGAGTCCGTTGAGACCTCCACGTCCTGCACCCCTAGTTCTCGGGCCAGCCGAAGGACCGCTATCACTACCTCGTACTCAGCCTGGTTGTTGGTAATTGGGAAATGGATGTTTAAGGCTTGCTCAATCCGGGTCCCCTGGGGACTCACCAGGACTATCCCCCCTCCATAGGAGTACTTTCCCGATGCTCCGTCCACCAACATCTTCCATGCCTCTGGGGGAGGTGGCCCGTGCTCCCCCACCTCGGCCGCGTAGTCGGCCATGAAGTCTGCCACCGCCTGAGCCCTGATGGACGTCCTGGGCACGAACGTGACATTGAATTCACTTAACTCCACGGACCACTTTGCCAACCTTCCCGAGTGCTCCACCCCTTCCATGATTTTACGGAGCGGGTGGTCTGTCACTACCTTGATTGAATGAGCTTGGAAGTAAGGCCGGAGCCTCCAGGCCGACACCACCAATGCGAAGGCTAACTTTTCCAGGATCGGGTACCGGAGCTCCGCCTTCCTCAGCACTCGGCTGACGTAGTAGATAGGGAACTGTTTCTTCCCCTCCTCCCAGATCAACACGGAACTTACTGCTTCGGACCCTACCCCCAAGTACAGGGACAGGTCTTCTCCTGGCCTCGGCCCCTGGAGAAGAGGGGTCTGGGTGAGTTGTTCTTTCAGAGCCTGGAAGGCTTTCTCGCACTCCGGGGTCCATTCAAACTTCTTGTTGCCCCGTAGCACCTTGAAGAAAGGCGCACACTTTTCTCCCACCTTGGAGAGGAACCTGCTGAGCCCAGCCAACTTCCCTGTAAGGCTCCGAACCTCCTTCGGATTCCTCGGCGACCCCAACTCCATCACCGCCTTAACCTTGTCCGGGTTAGGTTCTACTCCCGCGGGGGTGAGCAAGTGGCCTAGGAACTTTCCTCGGCTCGCCCCAAAGACACACTTCAAGGGATTGAGTTTCATCTTATACCGCCGCAGGGTCCCGAACGTCTCCTTAAGGTCTTGGAGGTGAGACCCAAGGTCTCGGCTCTTCACCATGAGGTCATCAACATAAACCTCCATGTTTCTTCCCTTCTGCTAGCGGAAGACTCTGTCCATCATCCTTTGGTATGTGGCCCCTGCATTCTTGAGCCCGAATGACATCATCTTATAACAGTAGCATCCATCCCCCGTGATGAAGGAGACATCTTTGATGTCTGGGGGGTGCATGCGGATTTGATGGTAACCTGAAAAAGCATCTAAGAAAGACATCACAGGAAAACCGACGGATGAGTCAACCAACGCGTCGATTCTAGGCAGGGGGTAATAATCCTTAGGGCATGATTTATTAAGTAAAGAAAATTCGATACACATCCTCCATTTACCTCCTCCCTTTTTCACCATAACGACGTTGGAGACCCAGCCTGGATACTGTATCTCCGATACAAAGCCTGCCTGTAGGAGCTTTCTCACCTCCTCGCAGATGGGCCCTTCCATCATGTCGGCGATGTCCCTCCTCTTCTGGAGGATGGGGCGGGTGCCGGGGTCGAGGTTGAGGTGATGGCAAGCCACATCCGCGTCGATCCCGGGCATTTTTGCGGCGCTCCAAGCGAAGACGTCTACGTTCTTCTGTACGCAAGCCAGAATCTCCGCTTGATCTTCCGGGTTGAGACCTCCGCTGACCCGGACCTTCTTCACCACCCCCAGCTGGGTGGTGACCTCGAGCTCCACGACCTCGTCCACAGCCTCCAACCGGGACTGCTCTCCCCAAGCCCTCTCCTCCTCGGCATAAGTGAGAGCTTGGGTTCCTTCCTCGACCTCCTTCTCTACCAACATCAGCTCCTCCGCCCCTCCCTCCTGGGCCTTCTCTTCTTCTTACTCTCCTTCCACCCAGAGTCCCTCGGTTACCCCTTCCTGGGCATGGACTTCATCCCCCGCCAACTTCTCCTCGGCTACCTCCTTACCTACGGTTTCGACCGCTTCCTCCATCATCTTATCCCATTCCTCCGCTTCTCCCATCCAGGAGATGGTGTTGACAGCCATCACGTAGCACTGCCTTGCCACCTTGGGATCCCCCCTGATCCGCACCTGGACCCCTTCGTCGTTGAACTTAAGGCATTGATGAAAGGTGGAGGGGACACAACGGAATGTGCTGATGAGTGGCCATCCGAAGATCGCGCTGTAACTGCTTGGAGCATCCACTATGACAAAACAACAGTTCCTGGACTGCCCACCCAGGGTCACATGAAGTCCTACTCCCCCTTCCACTTCTTTCCTCTCCCCCGAGAATCCAAACAGAGGGCCATCCGAGGCCAACACCCTTCTAGGCTCCACCTCCATCCTATCAAACGCCTTCTTGAAGATGACATTGACCGAACTCCTATTGTCCACTAAGATTCGGGAGACGGTGAAGTTCTCGACCGCCGTCTGAATGACTAACGCGTCGCAGAATGGGTCAGCATAGCCCGGCATGTCCTTATGGGTGAAAATGATTTTTTTCGGCCAGGGGTGGAGAGGTGGATGTTGAAACTATGCTCCGGCGGTAGATGGTATGGAGGCTAGCCTTGCGGGTTGCCTACACCCCCACCCCCCCCCCCCCCCCATGGATCACCCGGATCCCTCCCCTATTCCCCACATTGTTTCTATCTTCACACCTTTCCTGATCCTCCTCTCGATGTTCGACCTCCACGATCCTTACTGGCTGCAGCTGCTGTGGCGCGGGCGCTCTGCCTCTCTTCACTTCCAGGAACTCCGAGCAGGTGTCTGTTGAGTGACCTTCCTCATCATGGAAGATACAATATGGCAACGTCACCTCCCTTGCATCGGCCTCCGCCACCCTATTCCTTCTCCTCCTAGCAGCTGCTGTTTCTACCTCGCCTCTCCTTCCTCTTCCTCTTCCCCGTCCAATTGCCATGGCCTGTTGGGGAGGGGGAGGCATCTGCATCGGACCTTGCCTCCACCCTAACTGGGGGGGGGGGGGGGGGTCTCCATTGACCTCCGACGTGGTTACCCCTTCCTGGGCCGTAACCCCTTCCCTGCCCTTGCACCCCTCCGCCTTGTGGCCTCCATCCCCCTTCCGGGGCCCGGGGCTCTTCCCTTCTCCTAACCTCCTGCTGCCTCACCTCTGGCTCACTGAGCTTTGCTAGCCTCTTGGTGTACTATGGGTTGGCTTCTTCACTCGCGACTTCCTCTGACACACTCTCCATCAGCTCCTCATTGGAGACGGGGGCCTTTCTTTTCAATGCCATCTTGAAGAAACTTTCTTTCAACCCGACCGTGAAGGCGAGTTGGAGTGCAAACCCAGGCATCTCCTGAGTGAGCTGCACTTCCTCATGGAACCGATCGGCATATTGAGCCAACGACTCCCTGGGTTCCTGCTTCACCTTGAAGAGGGAATCAACGTCCTTATTCCTCTTTTTTGAGGTCGAGAACCTCAGCAAAAAACTTCAGCATAAATCCTCGAATGCGTAGATTGATCCTACAGGGAGCTGATGGAACCAGTCCCTGGCCTTCTCCTTGAGGGTGACGGCAAAGAGCCGACAAGGCATCTGACATCAGCCTGATGGAGACTGAGTCTTCGAAACTCTGCAGGTGCTGGACAGGGTCATCCCTACCATTGTAGTACACCCGATCCCACTCTCCAAACCCCCCTGGGACGGGTGCGGAAAGCACCAACTCGCAAAAGGGGCTTCCCCCTCCTGTCACCCATTCTGGCTCACCTCGCCCCCCAAGCTCTCTCGCTAGACTTGAGCTCGCCGGGACTGCACTCGCGAGGGAGGCGCTCTCCTGAACCACCCCGACAATCGTCGCATCCTCCTGGCACGCGCTCGCTTGTGCCGTGCTCGCTGGGACAGATCTTGTCGGCACTGAGTTCGCTGGCCCGGCGCTCGCCGACGCGTAGCTCGCCGGCCTCGGGCTCGCCGGACTGTCGAACAACACTCGCCCCTCCCTGTCCTGTCCTGATCCAACGACAACTTCTTTTCCAGCCCTTCCCCCCGGGGCATTCTTGCCAACCGTCATTGGGGGAGGAGTCACCTGAGGTGTTGGGGTCGCAAACTCGTTTCGCAGAGCTGTGACCGTAAACCCCAAGGTATCGAGCACTTCCTTTCTGAAATCTGTGAGCATCCTGGCCATCGCCACCTGGGGTGTCTCGCCAAACTCCCGCCATAACCTTTCTCTTCATCGCCTTGTTCTTCATCTCCCGCCATAACCTTTCTCTGGAACTTTCTTGAACCAGCCACGCTCCACGCTCACCGCACCAAAATGTTGAAACCAATTTCTCGGTCTCTCGTAGAGCTCGGGGCCCTCACCGAAATGAGGGGCGGCTAGCCCTTACTGATCCCTCGAGGAGGGTAGACGGAAGATTAAGAAATTGACTAAGAACTTAGTCACAACGAGGAGGTCCCTCCACTAACCCGAAAGATCGTTGAGCGCTTCCCCTCCCAAGCCAAAGCTGAGACTTGGGCACCTTGGAGAGCTCTGGAAACGCTAACCAAAGAAAGCCTAAGGAGAGGGAAGCTGAAGTGACCTCCCTCCAAAGGTGCCCTTAAGGTCCTATTTATAGATTTTCTGATCTGGTTTGCAAATAACAGGATTCCGCCTTTTGATTTTACTATCCGCACCCCAAATGGGTCTGCTAACAGCCAAGCTCCGCTGTTTGGAGAGGCTAAGGGCAGA
Source organism: Dactylorhiza incarnata (assembly GCA_033032865.1). Classification (NCBI taxonomy): domain Eukaryota; kingdom Viridiplantae; phylum Streptophyta; class Magnoliopsida; order Asparagales; family Orchidaceae; genus Dactylorhiza; species Dactylorhiza incarnata. The sequence continues at coordinate 2,491,942 of JAWHQI010000324.1, read as the reverse complement.
CCACCAAGGGTAAAAGGGTAAGTTGACCCTAATGATTTATGGATAAAGGATTGCGAGAACCTTACTGTCGGAGCTCTCGCATGTCTTCTCGCGGATCCTGCCCGCGGTGCCTCTTTTAGAGGGTCACCTTGCGAGAACCCTGCTGACGGAGCTCTCATGGGTCTTCTCGCAAATACTGCTCGCGGCGCCTCTTTTAGAGGGTCGCCTTGCGAGGACTTCGCTGGCCCATTTTGGTGGTCTGCTGAGGTCTCGATCTCGCAACTCCTGTCTCGCTCAGTTTCCTTGCCTGGCGAATATCGGGGTTGTACAGGTAGTTTTTGGGTGGCAGTGGATAAAGGACCACCACCCGGTATTGGCTGTTTGGGTGGCAGTGGGTAGAGTACCACCACCCGGTTTTGGTTTTTGGGTGGCAGTGGATAAAGGACCACCACCTGGTTTTTGGGATGTGGGCGTTAGTGGAAGATACCACCGTCGCAGTGCCTTCTTTTGGGGGACGCTTTTCCCTCGAGCTGATCAGTCTCAAGTTCTTATAAACATATATGCTTATATATGTGTATTATGATATTATATATATGACCATCACCTCTGAGGCGCAATGGCGGACACGTGGTGGGCATTGTTTGTTTTGGCTAATACCATCTGGTGCAGGCTTTTCCTCCTACCGAGTGCACTTGTTTGAGCTGGCTCGGGTTGTTGTAAGATTATTGATGTTTATCTGTTTAGTTTCCTTTCTGCACTCTTTTACCTCTGATGCTGCTAATCTTGGTTTTCTTTCACCCTTTTGGGCTGAGGTATTCTTTTCTTATGAATGTCTCAGGTTCAGGTCTTTAGCTGCTGTAGGAGTTAGAGCGGCGTCGTTCAGCTTTCCTATCGAGGCCCTGCCTCTCTTTTAGGTAAGGGGCAGACCTTTAGTTTTTTCTTTCCCTTCTTTTCTATGGGTTCGTGTCAGTTGTTGACGCCCATAGCTCCAGATTTCTTGTGCTAGTTTACTTGCTAGTTGATTTGCTGTTACTTTCAGGTTGTTTACCTACTTGAAGCTTTATGCTACGATGCATTAGTTACTTTATTAGTATAAAAATGTCATTGTTGCATATCATGATTTTAAATAAATGCACATACTTTGAAGATCGTGGAAAAATCTTTTCCTACTATACTAAACATAGATATGTGCATATCATGTCTTGGATGTTTATCTTCATGCTCATGTAGGCTAAAAACAAACCTATTTTCCGCTGCGTATGTTTAGCTTTCTACTTGTGGAGTAGTGATCCACCGACCGAGGTACGCGGTCCTAAGCTAAAATTGAAAATTTTTCTTTTTATCTCAAGCATATATATGTCTTTTATAAATTTATCGTAAGGAGTGTTTGCCTGAGCGTCCGTAGTCGTCTCCTGCAGGCGTGGCATCATAACACGTATTTTCCCCTTGCTCTGATAATATGTATTATATTCTTGGGAAAAATGCGGGTTGTGACAGGGTACCAAAGGATAAGATGTAGGTTGCCTTTATGGTATCTCTAAATCCACTTTGCAGCAGAGTAGTGAGATTCCTTAGGGCATGTCTGGTACCTAGCACAAACACATGTAGCATACATAAATTTGGACTAGGAGGCACTTGCCTTTGTTTCCCTAAGTAATAATGTACTATCTATCATTCCCCTCAAGAACTTGTTCTTGATTAGAAAGCTAGACAAAATCTCATACCAAGCCTTAGGGGCTTGCTTTAGACCATATAGTGCTTTCCTAAGTAAATAAACCTGAGAAGAGAGGGTTGGATGCACAAAACCTGATAGTTGTTCAACATATACCTCTTTCTTTAAGTCACCATTGAGGAAGGCTGATTTGACATCCATCTAGTATACTTTGAACCCCTTATGGGCATCATTGGCACTAATTTCTTCTAACCATGCAACTGGGGCAAAGGTTTGATCAAAGTCTATACCCTATTTTTGTCTATTGCCCTTGCTACTAATCTAGCCTTTTTCTTGATGATGATTCCATTTTCATCAAACTTCTTTTTGTATATCCATTTGGTGCCAATGATGTTGTGTTCTTGAGGTTTTGACACCAACTTCCATACTTTGCATCTCTTGAAATGAAGAAGCTCGTGTTGCGTGGCTTGAATCCATAATGTATCTTGATTGGCCTCTTTAAACTTCTTGGGCTCCATTTGTGACAGGAAGCTCAGGAATAGAGCTTCGTTGTGAGCACTGCTTCTGGTTAGTACAGCTTGGTTCTGGTCTCCAATGATTTATTCTCTTGGATGATCCCATAAGTGTCTTGTTGCTACATGCAACCTATCCTCTATTTGTTGTATTTCATATACTGGTTCAGCAGTATCTTCAGCAGCTTGTACCTCTTCATCTTCAGGAATTGCAGCATCTGTATAGACTTTGTTGTTGCTGGATATGTCTTGTACAGACATATTTTCCATTACCTTTTCATTTCCTGTCAAAATAGAAGAACTAGACCATCCCTTATATAGTTGGCTGGTCTCATCAAACACTACATTCATAGACTCTTCTACAACATGAGTTGTCTTGTTATAAACTTTATAGGCTCTACTATGTGAGCTATAGCTAATAAGAACCCCCCACATTGCATTTTTCTGCAAACTTTGTTAATTGAGATTTTCGATTGTTTAAAATGTAGCATTTGGAACCAAAGATTCTAAAGTGTGAAATTGTAGGTTGTTTGCCTTTCAGAATTTCATAAGGGGTAATTCCATGAACCTTATTGATGGAATCTCTATTGAGAACATAACAAGCAGTATTAACTGCCTCAGCCCAGAAATATTTTGGGAGTTAGGAGTCACTAAGCAATGTTCTCCCAGCTTCTATCAAGGTCCTATTCCTCCTCTCAGCCACACCAATTTGCTGTGGAGTCCTTGGGGAGGAGAACTCTTGGGTGATACCAAATTATTGACAAAACCTTTTCATGGCTTCAGATTGAAACTCTGTGTCATGGTCAGTCCTAGTCCTGACCACAGTACATTATAAGTCATTCTGAATTGCCTTGACATGGTTTATAAAGCCATCTAAAGTATCAGATATCTTCTTAAGGAGGAATACCCATATATATTTTGAGTGATCATCAACAATCACCAAAGTATACAACTTCCCACCTAGGTTCAGAATTGGCAAAGGACCAAACAAGTCTATGTGCAATAGATATAGACATCTTTCAGTGTCTTTGGAGGCAATACTTTTAAAGGTGGCCATTATTTGCTTACCCACTTGGCAAGCATGATAGGGACCACTTTTAATACATTTCAAGTTTGGACTATTCCTAACAAGGTTTTTAGAGAATAGTCTATACATTGTCGTGTAGTTAATATGGGCAAGTCTCTTGTGCCATTGAACACAAAGAGACTCACTTTCATTAGCCACAAGACACATAAAATAGAGAAGTATTGCATATAAAATCTAAACAATAAACATTCCCACTACTAGTGCCAGAGAGAATGGTATCTAAGTCATTAGACTTTTTGATCAAGCACTTGTCCTTGTGGAATTCAATGACATAGCCTAAGTCACATAGTTGACTTATGCTTGCAAGGTTGTGTTGCAACCCTTCAACATAAGCTACCATTTTGATTGAAACTATGTCATTGGAGATCATACCATATCCCTTGGTGATTCCATTTCAGATCCACCAAAAGTAACTTTAGGTCCATTCTTCACAGCTGTGTAGTCTTGTAGAAGACTTCTGGTACCTGTCATGTGCCTTGAGCACCCATTGTCCAAGTACCATATCTGTTTAAGACTGTTACATGAACTAACCTACAAGATAAATTTACTATACCTTAGGAACCCAACTGATTTTGTGTCCTAGGTCCCTGCTAATATCATATGAAATATTCCTGGAAAGGTTTTGTCTGGCTAGAGTGCCTTTCCTAGCAATTGGCACATAGGGGTTGTGCCAACAATCAATTGCAAAGTGACCCACTTTGCCACAACACCAACACTCATATATGTTGTATCTTCTTTTCTGTACAGATTTGGAAGTTGAGGCTTCCTTCTTCTGTTCAAAGAAGGATACAACTGCATTTTTCTTATTCCTTTTAGTAATCACTTGGCTTTTTGCCTTCCTATAATCAGTCTTGGCAGCCAATCTTTGATTTTCATCAATAGATTTTAGCTTGGCAGCTAAGCAAGTGTTGATGGCAGCAGAGATTGTGCTGTTAGGCCTTGTTATAGGTCAGACAACAGCCCCAATTTTTGCTGGATAGGAGTAGGATGAAGCAACCTTCTTTATCTTGAGTGTAGTGGTTGAGGTTCCAAAAACAAATGGTCCATGATGGGCCATTTGAATTTCCTCATGTGAAGCCTTTAGGGCACTTAAGCCTAACTCCTTTCTTTTCCTATAGTTGTGAACATCTTTGTTCAAGCTATTGGAACTACCTTTAAACAGATGACCATGAATGCTTTGTTGGTCATATTTGTTGGATGGTATCATTAACTTCCCAAAGGAAGACTTTGGTTCAATTGAACCTTTGTCTTTACCCTTTGTGTTACAAGTTGCAGCCTCCTTATTGAATCCCAATACTCTTGGCTAACATCTTGCACTTTTTTAGGGCTTCCAAAAGAGCACCATACCTGTCAATCAATTGATTAACATCTTCCTCAGATTTGGAATCACTTCCACCATTAGATGAAGGTGCTTCAGATTTTAGGCTTGTCTCATATTCAGATGAAGAAATGCAATGAATAAGTTTCTGTTTACTGTCAGAGTTGTTCTGACTATCTTCCTCATCAGTTATGGCCATCAGGCCTAGCTGATCTTTGTCCTCTTCATACTCCTCAATGTCATTGTCTGAATATGATAGAGGGGCCCTGATTCCAATCTTGGTAGCAGGAAAATCTCCATCCTCTTCTGCTGCAAACAGCCCAATGTAGGCTTCCTCTTCTTCATCTGAATCTGAAGTTGAGGATTCAGATTCACTCCAGCTTTTCTCTTTCATTGCTAGGAAGGATTTTTCACCTCTCCTTTCCTTTTGGTGATAATGTTTTTATCACCTTTATCCTTCCTCTTGACTGGACAGTCAGCAATGACATGTCCAGGCTTGCTGCAACTATAACATATGATATTCTTTGAAACATGTTTAACAGTTTAGATTCATATCTGTCACCCTTGGTGTGCAGTCTTTTAGATCTGATGTGGTCCTTCTTGGGATGTGAGGAGGAGGGCTTGTTCTTCCACTACTTCCTCCTCATCATCTTCTTGAACTGCCTTGAGAAGGCAGCAAACTCCTCATCAGATGAAGAGCTGTCTAAAGTGTTATTCTCAGACTGCTTAGATTCATCAATCATTCTTGGAGAAGATAGCAATCTGGCTTTGCTCTTCTTGGAGATATCAGCTTTGAGAACAATAGTTATTTCCCTTGCATGAGCTCTGGTGGAAGTATCCTCTTCCTTCCTTGCAGACAACTGCATCTCATAAGAGAGCAGTTTCCCAAACAATGTATGGGTAGGAGTTTCACCCAGCTTGGCCACTTCCCTGATGGCACATATCTTTGTGTCCCAGTCTCTAGTTAGAGATCTTAGGAACTTTTCATTTAGTTCATAGTCATTGAATACCCTTTCATAGGTTCTTAGTTCATTAACTATCCTAAAGAACCTTTCATAACAAATAGATATGCTTTCCTAGATCAGCTTCCTGAAAGCTTCATATTCTTTATTGAGGAGAGATTTGTTGGATCGGTCGGCGCCCTTAGAGGGGGGGTGAATAAGGGTTTTCAAAAACTTTAGATTTTATTTAGAAAAACTTTGGAATATTGCAATATTAAAACAATAAGTCTAGTAAAACAAAAAGAGAGACAAGCTTTATTGATATTAAATAAGTTTTACAAAACTTGATCTCAATGACGCTATAGATCTGAGGCAAAAAAAAACTCTTTTCGTTTTCTATCCCGACTCGCTTCCCCACGAACCGGTGGCCCTAGCCTTCTCCTTCCCGGATTCGGCCTCAAACCGCTCTAGCCAATCCTTCCCCGGATGTGGCCTCGAGCACCCCCTAGACCTAGCCTAGATCTAGTCGCCAACACGAGGAGAATTTCAGCCCTAAGTCCTACTCCAGACCTAGTCGCCAACACGAGGCGATTTCACTACCGTTTACAAAGAAAGAGAGAAATAAAATAGAAGACAGCAATAATAAAAACTCCCTATATGGATCTCTTGGAAAAGTGGACGAAGGCCAGCAGAGTATGATCGTAGTCGATGCGGTCTTTCGTCATGATGATGACGCGTGTTGAAATCTTCTCCACGGATCTCCTTATGGCTTTATGGATTTATGGGAGTATCTCTCCGAACTCTCCTCTCTATGTTGTGGCACGAGGCTCTGGAATTTGGGATCTCTAGAGGATAATCAAGACGGAGCCAAAGTGTCCATTTTATAGCCTCAGCGCTACCGCCGGCGCTACCGCTACCGCCTGTGCTATCCCTGATTAAGTAACATTTTGCGCGGCAGGATATTTAATCCGCGGCAACATTTTGCTCTATGCCTCTTGTGCGCCACGCTACCGCCATCGCTAGTAGCTACCGCCGGCGCTATCCCTGATTAAGTAATGTTTTGCGCGGCAGGATCTTTAATCCGCCGTAACATTTTGCTTTATTCCTCTTGTGCGCCATGCTACCGCCAGCGCTAGTAGCTACCGCCAGGCGAAGCTCCTTCTATATAAGCCGGCAGAATTTCCTTAATCATCGCTAGCGCCGGGCACTATTGCTACCGCCGACGCTAGTGGCTATGTTGGAATTCTGGCCTCAATTTTGGGGAAAATCATCCTTGAGTCATGTTGACTTTGATTTCCTGCACACTTAAACACACAATATCAAATACACATCGGATTTGTTATTATCAAACCTAGGAGATGCGGAAGACCATGTTCCAACAAACTCCCCCTTTTGATAATAACAAATGCATTAATGATAAATCAAAGCATTAATAAATAAGTATGATGAAACTATACTTGTGTGTGTGTGTGAGTGATGACTTAGGATAATTCTTGATTTTAGCATTTAGAATTGCTCCCCCTAAATACATGCTCCCCCTAAGTGAATGCTCCCCTAATATGTAAGCTATCATCTTAATTTGTCATGTTGGGTTTTTGATAGCGGGTTATATTTATCATGTTAGTTCTCCCCCTTTGTTATTAGCAAAAGTGGGTAGGGAAACAAAGCACCAAAGAATTTGTAAATAGAAGAGAAGGCATGATCGAGCCTTTTAAGTAAATGATAAGGAGTTTTAGAATTGTTTCTCATTGAAATAGATCAGAGTTATAAGCATTACAAAATTTTTTCATAGAAGGAAATCAGAGTTTTTAGCATAAAAAAGTAATGATTTTACCTTTATATAAAAGTTTTAAGCATAAAAATAAGGATTTCCAAATAACCAATCTACCCAGAGAATATGTCTACACCCTAGCCCCGTACTATGTGACGGATGGGCATGAGGAGCTGCAAACATGTCGTAGGTTGGGGTGTTAGTCCCATATGCAAACACTAGACAAAAACTCAACCTAGTACTCTTTCCCCCCAGTGCCTCGCAAGGCCCCACTGGAACCCTCCCCGGTTAAGGACAAGACATGACTAAAGATAAGTTTATCTAATGTCTACAACCCTACGCCCCCGCTATGGTGAGATATGAAGTCATGGATAATAGTTTTTTTGAAACATGAAGCTTTTAAATCTAATGGGAAGAATCATAATTGAATTTTTTTGAAATAAAACTTACTTAGCTATATTGAAATTCATGAATGTATCAGAGTTTGAGCATTGCGGAAGATTTCAAAAAAGAAACACCGTAATACTAAATAAGAGTTAAAGTTAAAAAAGGAGATGTTTTTTGAGTTTCAAAACTAACTTTATAAAGATAAGAGTTGAAGCATTTTGGAAGAAAGAAACAACATCCTTTTAGCAATGTTTCACTTGTTGTAAGAGCGTTTAGCATACACGTTTATATTGAAATAAATCAGAGTTAGTTACTATAAAAATGATATGCGTGTTAGAACAACCAATATAAATTCTACCAAGCAAGTGTACCACTTGTTTTTAAGAAAAAAATTGAGGTTTAAGACTTGATATAAGCATGAAAGTGCAAGGTAAAAGTTATATGGTGATGATGCGGAAGACTTGTAGAAATATATTAAACATCTTATTGTAATCAAGAATAATCCATAAAAAGATATATGAGTTTAATTTCAAAAAGAAGATGTTTATGTAAATCATGTTTCAATGAAAAACTTTTATGGTTGACAAAAATAACCAAGCATGAAATAATATTATCACAAAGAGATTACTACAATGTTATTTCAATTCACAATTTCAAATCATATCAAACATTATAGAAAATAAGCTAGGTTATCTAGTGCATTTCATAAGTAAAGAGTAATATAGAATTAGCATTAGGATCCAATACTCATGAGAAGAAGTGTTATGGAAGATAATGATGTGTACATAAGTGTATTTTTGAGTAGTGTAAACAAATGTTTTAATCAAAAATACAAGAAATATGTAAAGTAATAGCACAATAAAACACAAATAAGATTACTTCCACACACTTGAATGCACAATAAAAAGTACAACTACCAAGGTGCTCTGCACACGCAATGCTCATTAAGACTTATCAGGGTGCAACGTAGTGCTTGGGGGATCACATATTTTATTTTGAATTTTGAGACTAGTGATCCGGTGTACTTAAGAGTAAGTGGTTTTTTCTTATTTTTGAAAGAAAGATTTGATTTGCACAAGATAATTTACTATTCTTTCCATGGTGCTCAACCTCACAATGCTTATTAAGACTTATCAGGAGGTTCAAGTAGTGCTTGGTGGAGTTATCTTTGTCATTTATTTTATAATTTTGTTTTGTACAATGTTCTCCGAATACACTTGTTTTGCAAATCAATAGAATTTATGAAAAACATAACCACTTTTCTTAATTTTTTAAGAGTGCAAAATAAGGAGTGTAGGTAAGATACTTGTGCAATTTTAATCCATTGTACTAATACAAAGCATACACAAGTATTCTTAGATTAAACACATATGTAGACAATGCCAAAAAGGGTGAGTGAATAACTATCATTATCAAACATAGAACATTTACTCATACTTAGAGGCATTCTAAGCTTAGTTCTACACAACCTTTAAAATATAATTGATGCACATATTAATAGATATATCAAAGCATGATGAAAACAATGTTCAACGTCGTTTGAAAAGATAAATTGCAACATTGTAGAATTTCTAAATAATAGACTAAATCATGCTTGATTATCACAGGAAAGTCCATACAGTATTTTTTATAGTTTTAGTGTTTTATATTTTTGTATTTTGATTTTAGCAAATACAAGCATATCTTTGTAATTTTTGCTTTTGTATTTTTGTATTTGATTTTTGCATAAAAATAGACTTTTAAACAACAAAAACAAAAACAGGAAAAAACATATTTTTTGTAATTTGGTTTTTGTAGTTTTATATTTGATTTTTTAAAAAATAAAGAAAAATAGAAGTGCAAAACTAAGTAGAAAATATAGATTAAAATATTTTTAGAAATTTTTCAAAATTTTAAAATCACAGAAAATTGAACATGGACACTAGCGCCTGCGGTAGCGCTAGCGCGGGAAACAGTGAACAATTTTTTGTGATTTTGAATATTTTAATTATTGATTTTGATTAAGTCTCCCAATAGCAGTTCCATGCTAAAATATAAGATTTTTCGGAGATGTTTAGATAGTCCAAATTGCATGAAACATTAGCAATTTAGTGTATGACTTGACAACGCATGATGTATATTTTCTTATATTTTCATTTTCATTTTTCTAAGACTCATATTTATCAATATAATGTAAATTGAAACTGATAGGAAATGTAAGCACAAGATATCATGTTTGAATAAGCCAATTGAGCATGGTTTCGGTGAACAAAGAGTAATGTTCACTAAAATAGTAACATGGATATGCCCTAACATATAAAACCTAACATAGATATAAATATTCTTTAGGTGACAATGTTAGTATGATAAATTTGAGATTAATGTTATGCCAAAGTTTGATTGTGTTTCAACTTATAGACCTAAAATGAAGTGAAGATTCAATTTGATTTGATCTTATTGATATCATGATGATTCTAAGGTCTAAACTTGAAATAAATCACAATACACATAATACACCATAACACCAACCATGGTAAACAATTATAATGTCAATTGTTATCATATAATTCATATACATATGATAAGGATAGTAGTTTTTAGATGATTTTTTATATGAATTATGATATATGATTTTTAGAGAATTTTATCAAAGGACATCAATAGATCATGGTGGTGCGTGTGGTATTAGCATTTGAGACAATTAATCTTTCAATATGTCTTTTGTGATTTTCTTTATCATTTAGATAAATATCTCATAACAAATTTGGAATATTATTTATATTGATAATATAAGATATTTATGGGCAATGAATATAAGAGAGATAGATAGGTCATCAAAATAAGATGTGATTTTGAATTTTGATCAATTTGATTTTACAAACATATTAAGCTTTTAAGAGATAAAATCATATTTTTAATACTGTATAGGATGACCATGACATGATAGTTCAAAAGAAATAAGAAAATAAGAAAAATTAAAAGACATGAAAGCATATCATGAAGTAGAACTTTGTATATTTTATTTTGAAAGGATTCTACTTCATGCAATTGATGATACCTAATGAATAAGAGTTTTAGGTATCCAAAGGGGACCATGAGGGATGGTTCCTTTGGGTACCCAAATATAGCGAGATGGCTTTTGGGGAGACAAGTACGAATGGACCCTTTCAAGTGGAGTTAATCTTTCATCTTTAATTTTGGGTCTCCACTCATACTTAGGTTTAATATTATAATTTTGCATTAAATTTCCATATTCATTAAACTTAGACTTAAAATAATGATGACATTTGAAATCATTTTTCATAGAAAATTTTTGCAAATTTGATTTTACTTTAGGAGATACATAATTTTGTAAATAATGGTGATTTTGATTTAGATTAACAAATCTTTTATGTTCCTTACTCCCATTATTAAACTTAGTTAAGGTGTTCATATTCATATTCAATTTGTTTTTAGATATAGTTTGATATTGTGAATTTGTATTTACAATTTTCATAAGCAAGTTGATTTTTTATTTTAATTCATCATTCTTGATCTTAAAATTATGTCTAGCTTTATTATTAGCGATTGTGCTATTTTTAAGAGTGGAAACAATTGAATCAATATGATCTTGATAGTTGTTTCTATATTCATCAAATGTTTCATCCATCTCTTTAATTTCAATTTTATATTCTTTACACTTAGCACAATCATTTATCAAAGATGAATTTTCTAAACATAATTTTTCATTTTGTTCTTCTATAAAAATAATTTCTTTTTCAGGTTCCTTAAATTTTTCTTTAATATCATTACAGTCAAGACAAGGTTTTGTATTTTCAATTGAAGTGACATGAGTAAAGCTAGATAAACTAGATTTTGATACTACTTTAACTTTTGCTTTTAAATTTTTATTTTCTAAGCGCAATTTGCAATTTGCATTTTTTAATTTCTTAATTTTGCGCTTTGTAATATACAGCAATTGTAAAGTAGAAATAGAAGTACAAAAGATGGGATTTGATTTCCTTACATTGCTTTTGGGAGAGGCACGATTTGAGCATATCGTTTCTTTTACATCTTTTTGGCAGTCCTCTTCCGAAGACAGTACTTCTTCTTCTTTTCCATTTGATGTGTGTTCCATTGATCCGTCATGAGAGGAGCATTCTTGAAGACTTGTGCAAGCTTGCATATTCTCTGGTTCTTGCGATTGTTCCAGACCTGTAGAAGGAGAGTCATATATTTCTTCAAGAAATTTCCATACTTTGTATGCACTAGAAAAACAATATATTAATTTGAAAATATCTTGAGATAAAGCACAAA